>JAAWXA010000028.1:7748388-7992307 GCA_038090715.1 Florisuga fusca | reverse complement strand
GGGGGGGGGGAACCAAAAAAAAAGAAAGAATCTTTTACTTGATTCCAGTTCTTTAGACAAAGTGGTAAAGAAGGTACTTTCCACCCAATTGAGTTTAGTGAAACCAAACCAGAAGGAAAATACATTCAAAGAGACTGTGAAATTCTAATAAAACATATACTGGGAGTGAGTCTGGGGTGGGTAGGAGGGGGAATGAATAATTTATTTTATTTATTTTTTTCCTGAGAAGGAAAAGTGGATTGACACTGATAGAATGGTGTAGTAAGAAATGCTGAAGTATTGCACTTTTAGCATGAGAAAGTGTAAAGGCAGCTTAATAAACAGAAGAAAATGGGAAACACATAAAGATATAAACAATTGAGATGCATATATCAAAACAGTAACAATAATGGTGCTGTATCAGGGAGATTGAAAAGCAAATTATAATTTTGATACTACTCCAAAATTCTTGAAATATTGGCTTCAGAAACAGTGCTGGGTTTGGCGGGGCTTGGGGATCTGTTTTGCTGGGGTTTTTTTGTTTTTCTGGTGGAAGGGGGAGTACAGAAATATCAGAAGTCTGTGAATAATTCAGAGGCTAATATTAGTCTGCTGGTAGTACTGGTGGTTTGAAACAGGTATTACATCTGTAGGCTTTTACTGAAAAGATGGTAAAGTGCTATTGTATTTCCTTTTTTTAGTGGCAGAACATGTAGAGTCCTGCATCACAATATTCAGCTCAGGAGGAGGCCTGTGTATCTTAATTTTTTTTTTAGTACTGTAATGGTCCAATCTCAGATGGCAATTCATGTTTAGCGATTCTGATTTAATTTACAACTCAGCTAGAATATAATTATTTTCTGATTATACTTCTGATTTTGTAATAAAACACAGATTGTTTTTGAAGTTTGTAGGAAGATGAAAGACTCAACTTTTAATGGTCAACACTTATTTCTAAAAAACTTATTTTTCTACTGTAGGTAATGAATGTTACTGAGTTTTATTCTAATGCCAAAATTGAATCCAAACCGAAGATAGGTAAGGGTTAATGGATTTCCTTATTACAAATTTTAAACCCTAATGCCTGGACAAGCGTTCTGTTTATGTGTACTGATGACTCTAAGATTTGCAGATGAGCTAGTAAATATAATTAGAAAAAGCACAAAACTATGCATCAGAAAATTTGATGCATTAATTTACAGACTCTGTAAAGGGATATCTATTATAAAGCTACTCTATGGGGAAACGTAGAAAATAAAAGCTTACAAGAGATGACTTTACCAACATGTTTCTGCTTCAAGCAGTTGTTATATTCCTGTACCTCTGGTGTAGCATATGCTGTGTGGTTTTTTACTTGAAAACTTACCAGCAGTATCCTTGAGGGGACCCATTCAGTCTTACAGAACCTTCTGCATCCTACAGGAAACATGGAAGACCAAACATGCCTCCTGTCTGTTGGCAGCTCTCACTTATCTCCCTGTCCAGGCCCTTTACTGCCTGTGTCAGGACTCCAAAACCTCCACTGCTCTGCCTTGCAACTTCTCAGCCTTAATCATGGTTAATTTAATATATTTAATATATTTAGGCCTTTTATTTTTTTTTCCATTGTAAATCTCATTAGATCAGTGACAGTAGTATCAAGGCTACAAGGCTTGTTCTTTCAAAATGGCTGTACTAATTCCAAGCAGATGCTTCATCTCTGGCTCTTGGGAGAAATATGTATTCCTGGTGGCTGAATAGTACATTTATCTGCTACGCAGGAGGCATCAGACAAAATACTACAACTCCCCTACTGGCCTCTCAGGAGTCAAAGGTACAAGGATGGGCTTTATTATCTTATTAGAAGCCTGCATCTGCCCTGGAATACCATGCATCAGTATGGCTGAGAAATCTTCAACAGAGGAGGTAAAGAACAGATGGATTTTCAGAGACAGACTCTTCTGAGGTATTCGTCTTCCAAAGCATGAGTTCACTCTTCACACTGTGAGCCTACTGCTGTGTATCCATCCCAAATCATTCCTGGGAACTGGTGTGCACTGCAGTACAGGTACTGTCACTGCACTTCCTTCTCTGAAGAAGTAACCACGGCTGGCACAAATCTTGAACTTAGCATAGACTCTTACAGAGTTAATTCAGCACTGCAATCATATTCCAAGTTAGCTTGAAGAAGTGAGAAATTACAACAATCACATGTCTTCCCTGCTCAAAAACCTGATTTCATGCTGCTCTTCTAGTTTAGTCTTGCCTCTGATGACAGAGTTACAAGTCCTGGTCTGCCAGGTTCATATACTGACCCAGCAGCTGATGGTGCCTCCCCAGCCTTGTGTTCTGTCTGCTCACTCTGTCCTGAGGGTGTCCACCCTCAGCAGCAGCAGAAAGTTCCCTTTTGCATTTCACAGAATTGTAGAATGGTTTGGGTTGGAAGGGACCTTAAAGATCATCTAGTTTCAACCCGTCTGCATGATCCAGGATACCTGCCACTAGACCAGAATACTCCAAGTCCCATGCCAGCCTGGCATTAACCCCTGTCCTATCACCCTTTTAAAAAGTCCCTCCCCAGCTTTTCCTGTGGGCCCCCATCAGATACTGGAAGGCCGCTATAAGGTTTCCCTGGAGCCTTTTCTTCTCCAGGCTGAGCAGCCCCAACTCTCTCAGCCTGAGTAGGAGACTCACTCCAAGAGCTCCAGGTCCTCCTTGCATTGGAGATCCAGAGCTGGACACAGTCCACAAGAGCAGAGAGGGGGAATCGCCTCCATTGACCTGCTGGCCATGCTTCTGTTGATGCAGCCCAGGATACAGTTGGATTTCTGGTCTGCAAGCATACTTAAAAATGAACAGCTTTTGACAACTATCACTGACAAAAAAAGATGGGGGTGGCTACAATGTAGTTTTAACTTTTTTCTTTAAAGTGGTGCAGTTGCTGTATTTACTGATAGAATCACAGGAGGCAGGGCAAGAGACGGTGATATCATTCACCAGAGGTTGTTCACCTCAGTGCCCTGACCTGCAAGGTCTTAGGAGTCAGTGAAACCCCAAAAGCTGATGCTGGGTTTGGTGGAGAGATGTTCCTGTCACCATGTGGGACAGCTCTAGACCTTTCTATGTACCAGTAGTAAATATGCATGTGGATAGTTACTCAAGTGTTAAGGCACAGTTATTTATAATAATTTGTAGTTTCTGCGGGACCTATTGACTGTGTGCATGTAGCTTGGGCCTTGGCATGTAAAAGTCTGCAGCTGAGAACAGAAGTTAGTTGACAGACATTGGTTGTATATTTCACCCCTCATGCTTGCAAAGGGAAAAAAAAACAAACAAATAAGAGGAACTTTGGGGAATGGGTACCCAAATGTCTGAGTTCCAGTATGAGCCTTGTGCGTGTTTCTTTAAATAACAACTAGCTTGTCATTTTAAAGCTTTTCTTTAAGCAGGTAAAAGAGAGCCAGTGCTGGGGGCATGGTTCCTGTACAACAATCAGTTACCTGAGGCACAGCTGTCCCGTGTTTTGGGTCACTGATGAAATTGTAATTATTGGTCTGTATTGGGTGCAGGTGTGAAACTGCTGCCAGCTGGGAGGCTGCAGGTGCTCTCTGAGGAGAGGTCGGGGCCGGTCCAAACCGGTTCCCCTCAGGGCTGCTGGGGCTGCCTCTGTGGGAGCACACTCACAGGCAGCCAGGTGAGTGAGGAGAAAGGTGTGAGGAGCAGCTCTGCTGGCACCCAGGTGAGATCGGAGAGGGAAGGAAGGTGTTTTAGTCTTTGTTGCTTACCATCCAACTCTGTTTTAATTAGCAATAAGTTAAATTAATTTTCTTTAAGTTCTGCCTCTGGGTATTTGCTAAGTATCTCCCTGTCTTAATCTCAAACCGTGAGCTTTTCCACGTTATTTTCTGCCCTGCCCTCTTGAGGTGGGGAGTGAGAGAGCGGCTGGGTGAGTGACTGGCAGCTGGATCACGGCTGTTTTGGTGCAGTTCTGATTTTTCATCAAAAACTGTTCACGGTTCTGCTGACAAGACAAAGAGTGTTTGGGTTTTATGATTTCATTAAAAGCAGTCCAAGAGGAAAAGGAGTACAACTGCAGAATCCTTATGCCGCTGCATTTAACAGAGATGGCTTTTGTCTGGTGTACTTGAAATGGAGTCAGAGACTCCCAGAGATAAAAGCAAAAGCTGTTGTATCTGTAGAGCCACATTTATGTGCACTAACGACACATCTTCTCTGTGAATTGGTGCTGAGGGAGACTTGTGAAATGCTCTAATGATTTCCTCCAGCATTCTGCCCTTCTTGGTCCAACTGAGGTCATGGTTACCCTTCAGTGCAATACCCAGTTGCAGAAGCTGAGGTGACTTTAGACCCAAGGATGAAATTCACCCTTGTGCAACAGCCAAGTGGAGTCTGGGGCTTCTCTTCACATACTTGAATTTAACCTTGGAGAAATAACAACTCTGGATAAGGCCAAACTACTTTGGTTTCTCAGACCATACAGTTGTAGGGGAAGCAAAGTAATAAGAAACTGAGAAATAAAAACAGAAAGCTATGAGCATAGCATAAAAAAAAATAATTTTTATTGTATGAGATATGTAAATGAGATACAATTTCCTGATGGCTCAATAACATAATCCTATATTTACTATATAAATATTTTGAAGAGTATTATGATGCTGTTTGTTACTTACCGGCTTCTAACAGCTCCCTAGGGGTGGCACAGCTGGATAGGTGAGCAGATCCTCCTCAGTGAGGCACCAATTTCACACCAAGATTACAGCCTTTGTGTTGTAGATATTACATGTGCAGTTCAGCCCATGTGAGGGGGGGATGCCAAGTCTGCATGTGCTTCCCGCCGATTTGCATGGGGGAAGTGTAAGGATTAGAGAGAGAACTTACAGAAATACTTAACTATACCATTCATGCAAGCACCTCAAGTTTCTTAATTTATATAGTCTTGATAGATTAACTTGATTTAAATTTTCAGTCTAGGACTCTGAATCATATAATCAAGATGATTTATTTAGTACGTATTTACATAGTTTAGTCAAATTAATGTCAGTGAGCAAAAAATATTATCACTTAATTTTGAATATTCAAAATAATATTAATAAAAAAAAGTGGGCAAGCAAGAGACATGGTGTTAGAATTTAGTAGATGCTAGAATGCCTCTTATTTTGATAATGCCAGACTTTTCCTGTTCCCCTATTTAAAGTGAAGGAATTAGATTACTAGTGTCTCTCAAAGGACACTTAAACTAATCAGGAAATATCTGAAAGAGCTTCTCTCCTCCCCAAAGGACCTGGTAGGGTTGTCTCATCTGCCATGTATTATTTGCCATAGCAAAAAAGCCTACTATGACTATTTAATGAGAAAGGATAATGGAATCATATATATTAATGGTGAAAGCCTGAGAAAGAGCTGATACCCCCTAAAACAACTTCTGAATATGGCCTCTGGGAAATATTTCCTGCGCAGATGTGGTTTTTTTAAATGTATGAGGAAAGTATACCAGACAATACCATTTCCAGCATTAAGGGGCTCACATGCATTTGTTAGGTAGTAAAGGCCAAATTCGGAGACCTAGAGCATCCACAGTCTGCAGCTTGTACCAGTTTCATTAAAGGCAGAAGGGTTTCATTCCAGAAAGATAATCTGGTCTGACCTCCTTGTATATCATAAATCACAGCACTCTGCTTGGTTACAGCAATGTGAGTTCTAATAGGTTTCTTTAACTAAAAACTGCTAAATCATACCCGGTTCAGTTTGCTAGCACATGCACCACTCCATTTTGCAGGTTTGAATGGTTAACTTAAGGATAACGGAGCTCTGTTCTTCACTTTAATTTGCCATGTTTCAACTATTAGGAATTTGTTCCTGTTATGCCTTTTTTTCAGGGTTTTAAAGAACCTAATTGTAACAAGTATTCTCTGTTATGGTCATAGAATCGTAGAAAATTTTGGGTTGGAAAAACCCAATTTGGGGCCTCGAAGATCATCTAGTTCCAACTGTCCTGCATGGGTGGGACACCTTCCACAAGACCACATCTCTCCAAGCCACACTTGACGTGGCCTTGAACACTTCCAGGGATGGGGCATCCACAACCTCCCTGGGCAGGCTGTGCCAGTGTCTCTCCATCCTCACGCTAAATAATGTCTTCCACAGCCTTTTAAAAAGTCCCTTCCCAGCTTACTTGTAGCCCCCCTTCAGGTACTGTAAGGCTGCCATAAGATCTCCTTGGAGCCTTCTCCAGGCTGAACAACCCCAACTCCCTCAGCCTGTGCTCATTTGAGAGGTGCTCTATCCCTCTGATCATCCCTCTGCGGGACTTGCTCCAAGAGCTCCATGTTCTTTTTGTGTTTGGGAGCTTCAGAGCTGGAAGCAGTATTCCAGGTGGGGTCTCACAAGAGCACTAGAGGAGGAGAATCACATCCCTTGACCTCTTGGCTATGTTTCTTTTGCAGCCCAGGATACAGTTGGCTCTCTGGGCTACAGGTGCACATTGGCAGCTCATGTTGAGCTTCTCATCAACCAACACCTCCTAGTCCTTCTCCTCAGGGTTGTTCTCAATCCATTCTGCCTGACCTGTATTTATGCTTGGGATTACCCAGTCAATTATCTATCTTCTTTTTTTATAAACTTAACAGATAGAGGTCTTGGAATACTGGAAGAGTAAGACCTCTCCAGCCCTTGAAATACTTCTCTGGTTCTCTTTTCCACTTTTTGATGAGTTAGGGTTTTCTCACAATGGATTCCTCCTCTTTGAGAGGAAAAATATCAAATTCTTTAAATACTCTTTTTTTTTTTTTTTTTTTTTTTTAACAGCCACCTCAGACTCCCACAGTAGACTTACCCAAACCAAAGCTCCTAATTCAGTAATTGTTTGAAAATGTATTTTTATTGTGACATATTGAAGCAAAACCAGCTGCATATTTGCAGATACAGAAACATACAGCAAGAGAATTATAGCACCTGTGAAATTTAGCATTTTCCAAGTGAACTAACAGCTAAAGTAAGGTTTTCAGACTTACATTTTGGGTGAAAATGCCAAAGTCTTCTACAGATTTTATTGCAGGTGTCCTGAAAAAAGAGCTCAGAAATTCATGGGAGGAGCCTTATAATGAAATTCTAGCTGATAAAGTATGGATGATTTGAGGTTTTTACAAGCCACTTGGCTTCCCACAGCTCTTTAGTGATTCATTGTAATTTCAGAGGACAGAAAAAGAATATTTTTCACAAGGGAAACAGCTGAAGGAGTCCCAGATGAAATACATAATTAGAACACACGTAACATATACAGTCTGCTGCTCTTTCACTGTTTGTCTATTTCCAAATGCCAGTTGGTTATTTTCCTTTTTTAAAGGTGTTTTCTACATGGTGGCAGTCGATTTGCTCTTTCCCCTTTCTTTCAGACAGATCTTAGTACACTTCAACTGTGACAGTGATAAGAGTTACCACAGAATATTTTAAGGAATGATGTTGATCAGTAAGTCCTGGTGTCCAATCAACTGTAGTCTCAGGACAGTGGCCAGGATTTTTACTGCAGGATCAAAACTCAAAGTTTTAAACAGGCAACCAGGTGAACACAACCAGGTGTTGCCAGTTAGGAGGAGGAAGGCATGAGCTCCTGTTAAGCCCACCTGTGCCCAGTTAGGGCTGGTCCCAACTGCGCATGAGCAGAATTGGGGAACCAATAAAAGTTGAGCTTCCAGAGGCGAGCTGGGGTCGCTTCTGACCAGCCTGAGGAAGAGGATAGCTGACTCCGGAGCGTTAGCACCGAGATAGACTGATTCTGAGGGCAACTTTTGGAGTGCTGTCCTTGCACCTTGGCAAGAACACCTACTGGACCTCAAAACACCATGGTCCAGGAAAGGATTATCAGCAACAGGGATGTATTTTTATTAATCCTCTCAATAACTTAACCAGTAATTTCTGTTACAAAGAGGAGTTTTTAACAAGGAATTCCAAAATTGTTAAGAAATAATGTCTGAAAATTGAGGAGTGAATTTATGTATTTAATTAGAGATTTCAGAAGGTATATTTTAATTTATTTTCTTAGAAGTTGTATAACAAATTAAAAGGCTTTATTGCCCCTTTACTGAATCTAACAAAATGAGTGCCCTCTTCTAGCAGAAGTTAAGGAAAAGCAATTCTTTGCCTCAGAGGTTGGGAAACAACAGAACCGTGCTGAATGCTTCCATTAGATGAAGCCCTCCCTGTGTGGGGCTATTAGGCTGCCTGTGTGCAGAAAGTCCTGTGATGATAATAAATACAGTTATGAGGTTTGTCCAAAAGCCATACTGCTCCTTTCCCATTGTAATTTGCAGTAGGTGCTAGGATTTTCTTTTCCAGTTTGTCTTTCAGCCTTTCAGTGGTTTGGTAGGTGAAACATGGCAAACTTGTGCTTCCCAGACCAGCATGTGACGCTTCACTGTCACTGCCTTGCAAATGTTCAATACACCTGTTTCTTTGTGTAGTAAATCTCAAGATTTACATAAGTAAATAGCTGTCAGCATTCTTGAGGACACAACAGTGTGGAAACATGTTGGAAACCAGTCAACTGGAAACTATTTGTCTGCACTGAATAAAGATTCAAGGGGCTGAAAATAATAATGATTTCATTGTAATGTCTTCACAATGAGATGACTAGGATGAAAGGATGACTAGGTATATTTAAGTTCTAGTCCTTTTGCTTTACTGCAAGCTTCTCCTGAAGGAGTCTGAATTAGGAAAAATAAAATGAAGTAGTTTGGATACTGAATTTACTTAGCTGGCAGTTCAACATTTTTCAGGAGAAAACTTGAGTATGTGTGGAGGTAAGACAAATGTGCAGGCTCTTGATTAGACCAAAACATAAGTGTCAGCAGAGTTTTAGAAAATCTTTCTATTTCCCCTCCATTTTTTTTCCTCAGTTGTATCATCTTCTCTACAATTGCTACTAGACTTTTTTTATTTCAGTAAGACAGGGATCTTAGGATTCCAGTGTGAGTTTCTCAGTCTGATTGCAAATATTTATAAAACCATGTTTCGAGGTTCTCAGTTCTGGTCAGGTCCAAGTAGTTTATCCTAGTGATTAGCTTGTGATTGCCCAGTGTCATTCAGGAGTATCTACCACATCTGTGCAAGAGCAATTCAGGTTGTATGGTAGCCTCTGACTTCATGTAAGTGTGATGAGCCAGCATATGAGTGAGTATATAGAGGTAATTAGGCGGGTGTTGCAGCCTGAGGTTTTCTGTATACCCCTCTCCTTCCCTGGCTGGGCCAGAAAGGGATTAACCAGTTATATTGCTAGCACATTCTGTGTCCTTCACCAAACTGCTGTCCTTTTATCCATCTGCAAAAACAGGGGAGACTATGGGGAGGAAATCACTGGGAGAGATCTCAGCATCCTCCAAGGATTTATTTTCACAAAGGGATTACTCAAGATACTTGATTCTTACTCAAAACCTGTTGGGGTTGTATTTAGTCATGTCTGCATGTCTTCGTATTTGCACTTGGAGAAAAAGAACCTTAAAACTAAACACATAAAGATACAATGTAGCTAGCTTTGAAGTTTCCTTTTTGGAGGAACCTTAATTCCTTTCCAGCATCTGTTGCTTTTTGGTCAGTTCTTTAGGAGGTTAATTTAAGAGATGGTGCTTTTAATGGTGTTCAGAAGGCACCTGTCACACATAAGGCACCTCTAGATACAACATATAATGATGATAATCAGCCCCAGAACTTGAAATGATGTGATGGTAAGTGTAAAGCCTGTAGATTCCCAGTTCTTCTAAAATCCATTGGTTATCTTTAAGAAGAAGAGCTGAACTGTACAAAAAAAAAAGAGCTTTGTCTGAAAGCTGCAGAATGGAAATGAATGCCTTGCTATTAAAATTAATAGGTGTCACATCCTTTTTTTTTCTTTTTTTCTTTCCTTTCCTTTTCTTTTTTCCTTTTCTTTTTTAATTTTTTTTTTTTTTTTTTCCTCCCAAGGATATGAACAAAATCTGGGAAGAAAAGGTGTTTACAATTGCATTTTAGCAAGATACTTTGTTTAGACTCAGGGTATTTTATCAGTGCCATATATACCAAAACACATGCATACATGGCCCATATTATGATTTTTTACTTTTTAATTATATATAATTCTTAGGCTCTTTGTAAAAATAGAGACCTTTGGTAAAACTGGAAAGGGATCAGAAGGAATAAATACATTGTTCTGCAAGCTCAGCCTTAAATGTAACGTGCAAACCATTGGATTAAAAGCAGTAGGTATCACAGGTCAACTGCACTCACTAATCACTGCCTCAACAAAAGAAACTGACTTTGTTGCTAGCTGGCTGCAGCAAGAATAGTAAATCTCTTCTTTATGTTTATTCAGTTCATAGCTTGATCGCTAATGTTTCACTTTTCCTCTGAAAACTGGTAATGCTCTTTGCTTTGTCCAGGAAATAGAAATTGCTCATGGAATCTCCTGACTGTTTTCTTTGAAGTGGCTGAGCAATACAGCTGATCTCCACTGGTTCCTGAACGAAGCACTGTCATAGTTTTTGCAGTGAATATTTATATTGAAAATTGTGGGGGTAGAGTTTTGGGTTTTGTTGTTTGGAATTTTTGACAGTGTCTGACGAATGATTGTGCGTCTTTACGCGTTGCAGTTTCTGGACTTTGCTCATGGAGAGATGCCAGAATGTAACTTCACAGTTAGAACTGCAGGCAGGCACCTTGTGAAAGATGAGCCTCTTGGGATACTGATTGCATTAGGATGCTAAACAAAATTGCTGTAATAAAAATGTCTAGCCAAATCTCTAGAAATGGGTGACATTTGTTCAAATGTATTTTCAAAGGAAATCTCCTGAAATGGAGAAAGTACCTAAATATGCCTTTGAAATAACTAAGTATGCAGATAGAAGATGAAAAATAAGTTTGCTCAAATACCATTTTGCTTTCAAGCTGTAGAGTTTTAATTTTCTTAAGAATTAAAGTAATGCCCTAAAAACTTATTGACACCAATAAGACTCTGTGCCAAAAAGAAGTCTTTTCTCTACAGACAGTTTTGGCAAGATAGATTTGGAGGCAAAATTGGGCCTACAGCAAAGAACTGACATGCAGGGGCTGTGGGACAGACTATTTCTGTGGGAGGGATCCCCTTTTCCCTAGAGGAATGATAACCATAGTCAATAAAAAGCTTTAGATAAAGGAAAATGAAGGACTTAATACTCCCTGGGTGGGAAGAAAAAGTAATGTGTATAATGTTTCTGTGGTGGTGGTTTTCTGTCTCTCTTCCATGCCTTCAGAACGTTCAGGTTTAGTAATACCTATTGTCTGCTTCTACTTACTCATTTTTTCAACTACTGTGCATGGAAAATGTTCACTCAATCCACCTGTGCTCAATGGAGCTTTATACACCATACATATTTCTGTTAAAAACTGGGCTTATTTTTGTATTACTTCAGGTATTCAATTAACTCTGCTACTATGTATTTCACAGCATTAAGAGCAGTTTAGTGTTAAACAGAACTCCCATCTCCTCACACCTCCTCTCCTCCCCCATAAAACTTTCAAATGCAGCATTTCTATGCTTTATGAAACCTTGGGATATCTGAGTTACATAACCAATTTGGTACTCTATGTACATTACTTCTAGGAAATAACAATTGATATTTTTCCAGTGTTTTCTCCAACATTAGATGCATGAGCAAATGTTGCTTCACTGCATTCCTTCTTAGTAAAACAATGACATCAGTTTTTATTTGAGGGGGGCAGGTATGCATCTAAAGAAATTATTACAATTATTTTTTAAAAATCTGTCAATTCAATGTGTTTACATGGAAATACATGAAGAGTAGGCTCATGGAGGAGAGTAAATTGGCAAGAAGTCCCATTATGAAATATTGTAATTGGTGCTACTGGATTTCTTCTGTAGTGTCACACATATTTTATACAGAGTAATCTAATGTTTATGAATTAGTTCGTAGCAAGTTCTAGGGCATTATGAGTTAGCCATTTATTACTCTTTCTCATCTCTGATTTTGAAACTGTTTGTCAATATTTGGTGAAGATTAATGTTTCTCTTGCTAAGGCCTTTCTCTTTGTTATGCATGATGCCACCTGTGACATACTGCTTTGCAAGCTAAAGTCATGAGTACCATCACAGACCCTTATGATTTGCATTATAAACTGGGGAAATAAACAGTTCTGTCCTCTCAACTAGTTCTTCTGAATGAACGTTTGGATGTCACCTGAGAGCCTTCTTTTCTTAGAAATTTTTTTTTTTTGTCATTCTCATTTCTTTAATCTCACCTTCTGACTTTGCTAAAACAGCAAATCATTAGTAAGGAAATAATCTAATCTAAAAATAGCCATTCTCAGTGTCTTACAATAATGTACTTCTCACTAATCTTTCTGGACCGTAAGTGGTCATATTATCCTGATGTTATCTTCCTTGTTTCCCAGGACTACAAATTTGCCTTGTATGAATCATAATGTTAGCTTTCTCAGATACTGCATCAGCTATATACCTGCCAATGCTTTGAGGGGCTTGCTGCTGTCTCTGCTCAAAACTGAATATCCTGAAATCCTTCTGCATTTTCTGCAACTTGATAGGATTGCTAACATACATCTTTCTGGGCCTAGAATGGACTTGACCATGAAGAAAATGGAAATTTCAACCCAAATTACCAAATCTTCATGTTCTCTTGCTGAAACAGGTCTCAGGAATGTGAAATATTTTGTGTTTTTCCTCGAAGTACAAATCCTAGGATTTTTCTGCAATAAAAAGAGTAGTGGGATGAATATGCTTGCATCTTCTAGCCAGTTCAGGTGTTCTGTCTGAATGTAAACAAGGCATTCAGAGACCTTTTAGGGATCTGCAATAATTCTTGAAGTGCTCCCTTCTCAATTCTGTCAAATGCACAGCTACTATAATTGAAATCTTCACCCATAGTCCTAATCTTCTTTTTAGTACCTTTGAGCTAAATAAATCTCAAAGCTTCTTCTCCCGCCTCAATTTCTTTCTCTGAGAAGGATCTTGAAAATTTCTTGCCAGTGAGAACTGAGAAATATATTACCTTCATCTTCCTAACTCCTCCTTTCACTCACTGCACTGCTCCTGGAACAGCCCTCTGCCCTTTTGAAAGTTACAAAGTTTCTTCTCAGCCACGTTTATCCAGTGGCCCCATCTTATCCCTTTTTTCCTCCAATCTGTCACTCTCTTATTTTCTCACACAATTGAAGCTTGCCCTAGTCTTTAATTTCTTCAAAATGTCCCAGTGTTTACTTCATCTTCCCTTCAAGTAAACTCTTGCCTTGAATACATGGAGCTCACTGCAGTCACTGCCATCTCATTCCCACTCTTCATCTGTACTAACTTTTAGCAGTCCCATTAAAGAATCCATACTCCACCTGTGACTGTGTGAGCCTATTGGCTGTTTCTGCATATCTTTAACTTCTATAATCTTACTGTAAATGTGTCCTCTTTTTGGCTTCCTTGATTATGCTCTTTTCTCCATGTGCACTTTGGTGAATCTGCCTTAGCAAACCTCTAGTTGCAGAAGCTGACTGGAAAGCCAGGTTTTCACTTCCTTCCTTTACTTCCTTCTGTCTTATCCATGAGGCATCTCACATGAGAACACAAATTAATCTAGCTTGTTAATAAGGCTGATGAGAAACTGTGTGGACCTATGTGCTTCAAGCCTGCCTCTTCCTACAAACTAAAACTGAAATGCTAGTCGTTTCTCTGATGAAGCCCTCTCCATTACTCTTTCTTATGATGTCTGTTAACCACCTGTCATCTCATTTTTCACTCAAATTCATTACCTGAGCATTGTCTTCAACTGTGTTTTCTCTTTGCCACCTCAGATCCAGCTGTCATATAACATCTGACGTGGTCTTTCCTGCCCACCCATACGGGCTCTCAGATTTCTTGCACTGCAAATTTGTTTTCTCAAATCTCAGCAAACGTAATCTTACCCAACTCAAATAATACTGCTACAAAACTCCTTTTCCTAGGGTTTATTTATTTTGGTTTTTCTTTCCCTGTATCTCTTTCTGACCATAACATTCAGGTGGTATGTAACTTTCCCATTTCTCTTTTAGGCAGCTTATTGATCCTTTCTCTATTCTGTGTCATCACTTGGTCAGCATGAAACCATCAGCTTCAGCCTGAGTTTGAGTCATAATGTCCATTTCCTCCTCAGCTCTGATTTTCCAGCCAGCACCTTTGTGGTTTCTCCTGTCAAAGCTCTTCAGACACTTCTGCAAAACTGGTTCTTCATCTGCCATCAAAATATGCCTTTGCTGGGTTCCTACCAACCTAACGCAGTAATGAGTACTCTCTTTTTTTATTATTATTTTCTTTTTCCCTTACTTCATACTGACACGTTGCCTTTTGTCCTCAGTTATAAATTCTTAGAATTTTTTTTTCACAGTGCTAAGGACTAAGTGCTTAGAAAGGGCTAATACTGTGATGTCCTGGTCCGTGAGTAAAACTCAGAGGTGCCATGGTAAAGTAAACAGCTCTGAAGAGAAGAGCAAAGGCCAGGAGGAGTTGAAGTCATGGCTGTATCCCTGCAGAATGGGCCTGGCACAGGCTCTGAACAGTTAATATTTTTGGCAAAAACAGAGATATGGAAACTACGTCCATGGCCAGATGTGCACAGAGAGAGCTGCCAAAACAGTACTGTACACTGTGAGCTGTGCTGTTTGCCTCAATAACGTATGCAGAGATGCTAGTCCTTACCTTGGAAAAAGTGAAACACTGAATAAACTCTAGGATCTGCTGCTATGGTTCTGGGGTGATTTAAAGCATCGTGAACTGATGTTTAACCAGCTAAGTCATTCCCTCCAGCACCCTTTTGTTGTAATCTCCTTCCAAATATATTAAAAACACAGAAAGCTTGGCCAGGTTGTAGTTGATCTAATTTATAAAACATTTTCTGAGTATTAAAAGCTAGGGCAATAAACTAGTAGTTTTTAAATTGTGTTAAATACACTGTAAACTCCCAGAAAAAAACCTTTCATTGAAGATTATTGTATGAAGATTTGAAGATTAAAGTGTCTAGATTAAAGATTAATGTGAAGTGCGCTGGGAAATCGTTTGATGTCTAAAGAGCTATATAGTATATTAATCGTGCACTTTTCAAAACTGCCTCAGGGAATTAGACACCCAGTTCTCTTAAATGTCTTTGAAAATCTAACTCTAAGGAATTTGTTGTTATGTAGCAAAAATGGTAGTGTTTTCATTGGGAGCTTGTGTAAAAGAGGAAAGGATAGATGTGGAGGCTGCTGGTGTTCATCTAGGGCTTCGTGTTAACTCCTTACAATATTTCCTCTTGAATTTGCTCTGTTACTGTATAGATGCCACTTGGATGTGAGTGTTACGAATTTGTAAAACTCATCTGATCCAAGGACACTGCTCTGCCTGCCTATGTATTTCTTGTCATCAAATCAATTTCTTCTTTTCTTTCCCCTCAAGACAGTTTTCATGTTCTCCTAAACAGAAGTAATTTGAATCTTTTTTTAATAACCATGTGAACCTTAATGAAACCCATTTATACATGTAAAAATTTGTATTTACAGTATAATAGACATTAATTAAAAGTAAAGAGCAAAAATAATCATATGTTGTACATGTATTTAGTAAAATAATCCTTTTGCTGGAGCTTTTTTCAGCCATGTTTGTTTGTATAGAAATTTCAATACTTCAGTGAAAGAAATGTTCCACATATGGTAGAAATTACAAGTCTGCTCGTCCCTGAAGTGCTGCAATACAAATAAGCTGTTAAATGCCAACTCTCAATGTTATTTTTTAGATGTTAAGAGAGATAATCTTGTACTAAAACTATTAGGAGGCAAATTTGTTTGAACTTCAAAACCTCTTTGATCTGAAATGAAAATGAACCATGTATGAGTATGCTTCATTAATTTGGGGTTGGCCAGTTGTGTGCATTTTTCTTTGCTTGTTTTTTCCATGAGGCATCTTTCTAATGCAGTTTATTAAAACTAGTAATGCAATAAACTGTTATTTTTCCTGACAAAATCTGCTGCTTTGCTTTCATGAAAGGACAGTTTCTCTAAGAAGGTACCCTTTGGGAATCAATATTCAGGTTCATAGTCACTCAAAAAATCAATGTGCTGGTGTGTTGAATTCAGATCTACGTTAGTAGTCTTATCATTAAACCTGCAGTAAGCATTTAAAAAGTAAGACTTCCGTGGGTACTGGGAAAGTGTGATTAAAAATAATCATCTGTCTGATTAATATTTTTCTCTGATTTTTGGTAGGATCACCCAACTGAATTCCTGCCAGACTCTACAGGAACACTGATGCCAGCAATTTAAGGATCTTCTCATTCGGACTCAGTGGTAAGTTCTAAAGATGCCACAGTAAAACCACATTAGAATTTTTCTGTTTTCTGTTGTGTTACACTGAAACTGAATCTGTGTGAAAAACAGTATTTGTCCTTGACCAGTGCAAGGGCAGAGAAATACAAACATATTGATCTGCAAGAGATTGAGCTCAGGACTAAAGTTCTAAAATCAGAAAGGCCATTTTTATTGTCCTCTCTACTAATGTGACTGCTCTTCGAAGGTTTGACCTCCTACATTTTGAGGAGTGTAACCATTTACTGAAGGATGGTGGGCAGGGTCCAAAGAGAAAGTAAAATGCATAAAAATGGTAGTTGTGTAGTTTTGTCTCACTGAAAACTGAGCAGAAATTTGAAAAATACAAGTTATTTTCCCTCAAATGCTATCTTTCTTGTAACTAACCTTAATCTTGAGTCACATTCTTCAATACTGCTGTGGAGACCTTGTGCAGGGATTTAATCTATCTGCATCTTGAGCTCAGAATTTCTTCAGCAAAGATAATTTCTTAGTTTTGGTAACAGTGGGCAGAATAGCTAAGTCCCACTGTACTTTTGCATCTGTTTGGAATGCAACTGGAAACCTGCTGTTGTGTAGTGTGGAGTATTCTTTAACAGGAAAACATGTTGGTGTGTAAGCATTCAGATTTTTGAGGAAGAAAGATGAACTTTTCAGATTATAATATTTTCTGTGATGATATTTTCGTCAACATCGTTCTCACTGTTTTGCTGCAGACCACATTAAGTACCTTGGGACCTGGGGAAATAGGAGGGCAGGGGGAGGCTTAGCACTGTGTGCTGTGATCCTGCAGTGGGTATCAGCTAATGATGACTGTTAGAGGCAGGAGACAAGCAGTCCTTTTACCTCACCCTGTCCAGTCATGCTGATGCTGGTTTTAGGTCACTATGAAACAAATGTCAAGAGCACTCCTTCCAGGTCCTGCTGATTCTGGGCTATTGAGGTATATATATATATTTTTTAATTAGATTACATGGCAAAACCTTCAACCTGTGTTCAGCATTGCTAATGCAATTTATTGGCATTTACCAAGTAGTTCAATAAACTCTCTGCTTCAGTTTAAAGATGTTTTCAACAACAATAGTATTCCTATCCAGTCATGCTCTCTTCAAATATACAAATATGAGCATAATAATGTGTTACCATGAATCCTAAAGACTGATTGCATTTCTTTGTTGCTGGGTAACTTTCAGGATCTTGGAATGTGTTCCTAACAAAGGACAGTATCTCCCTTGGAGCATACTGTACTAGTAATGGATTTTTTTAGAAATAAAAGAATACAGTGTTTGTATCATGTTGCTTGATCACATAACCAAGGTGTAGAACAACAAATTATCAAGGCAGTTTTGTAAAGAAATAATATGATTCCAGTAACACTATATTAAAGTTTCCAAATAATTGTTTGATACTGCTAAATTCTCTATGTATTGTAAGTCAGAGACTTGAAAGTCAAATGTTGTTCTGACAGACAGAATTCAAGGGAGCTATAAGTGACTGGTACTGAACTACTAGGTCTTTTTCCTCTGGAAGCAGAAGGCATTACAGGAAATTCTATTACAGGAAAACAAGAAAGCTTCATCTATTGTATCTTAACTATTGCAAATGGAAATTCATTATAAGTCATTGGAAGTCTAGGCCTGTGACAAAACTCCTGTTCAGCAGGAGCAACTCGAGTATTGAACATTTAAGCACTAAAAAATGTAACTGCTTTTAGAAAAAGTTCTTTAGGATCTAGGAGAAAATTTTACCAACTATAATTATATACAGTGGAGGGCATTTCATATTCATGTTGTGAGTAAATATTTAGCATATGACTTGGAAGATAATGACTTTCAGGCCATGCAGTTGAGCAGTTTACTTGTTCCACTCTTATGGAGTCAAAAAAAGTTTGATATTCTGCATAATTAACGGAAAAGAATGGGTATGTGCACATGTGTTAAATTGAGGAATAAAAGTGTTCCTTTGCTTTTCTTTATTTTACTGTCTCTTCACACTTCATTTCAGGTGTTATATGGGTTTTTTTGTGTTTATACTTTGTTATATTTTCTTGAGGCAGAAAGGATTTCAGTGAAAAGTTGATGAATATCCATATTGAATCGGATCCCCTTTTTAAATTAAGTTCATCTAAATTTAATTTTGCAATTTTGCTTCAGTAAACTCTTCTGACTCCAGATGTTGAATGTACTTTTCCTGTTCCAGCTTTCACATAATTGTACCTGTAAAAGATTTATGACTTAAGTGGCATTTCTGAACACTTTCAAGTGTTTTCAGCATATGTTTCATGGATGGATAGTAACATGAGTAATTAGCATCCAGAAATACTTCTCTGTATCTAGGCTTACTTTTAATAGGATGTCAATTTTATTAGCTTGAACTTTAAACAAATAATCATTTTTAAAGAATCATTATCTAAGCATTTCAAATGATAGATATTGTGTTCTACAGAAATTGTAGAAGTGAAAGAAAGGTCTTTAGAAGCTGCAGGATGCCACAAGAAAAAAAAAAATTACTGCAAATTACTCACTTTGATTAAAGAAAACCCCCCAAATAATTTGTGGGGGTTTTGAGCCTCTTCCTTCCATTACAACTGTAGCAGTGAATTGTTTGGTGCTGTCGGGATGTTACACTTCGTAAACATGGGAAATACTCAAATCCTTACTGGTCTTAAAGGTATGAAAATGTGTTTAATAATTATGCTAATATGACCTATGACTTCACAAATTAATTACCACCACATACTTTTGATACTGTGTCATGACTTATGGGTTAGTGTGAATGGTTCTTTTTTTTAAGAATTACCCAGAATTCACTCTAAATTTGGTGGTATCTAATACATGACATACATGAGGCATTGCATCATGAAGGCTCTGGTTCTCATCAGAGAAACAGATACCCCAATTAAACTTTTGGATAATGCTAAAAAGAAAATAGTCCAATTCTAAACAAAAAGGTGGTTATGCTCTCCTTCTCTTTTTTCATTAAAAATAAAGTATTTTTCCTTTAGAGTTTTTGCTGATGTGGTCACTTAGGAACTCTTAACCTGAGATATTTATTTCTGCAATAAACAAAACCGTATTTGGAGATTTGTGTCAATTTAGGGCTCATAGGGTGCAAACAGCTCTAGGCAAGATTGGCAGGCTGTCACTCCAGGTTTGTTTGGGGGTTTCTTCAGAACAAGTTGGATTACCAGTCCCAAGCATCAGTGATGCTAATATAAATCAACTTCTCTGTTTTCTTTTGTGTTCCTACAAGCCTCCACAATATAACCTGGCACTTCCTAAAAAATTGGAAGATGTTAGTTCTGTGGTCCCTGTACTCCTGGGGGAAGTAGTAAGTGGTGCATTGCATCCTGTTTGCATTAAGTTAGCTTCAAGACAGGCTGTGGAGCAGGATCTTTAATGGCTTTCCATAGGCAGTGGAGGGAGTTAGGGGGACCTTCCATGGTCAGAACAAGACCATAAGCCCTGGAAATTTAGTTCTCTGTGCTCAGACTGTATCTTTCTAGTGAAGCATGACTTTCTAGTGAAAATCTCATTTCTGTGTGAGTTAGACTTGAGCATCTTTCTCATAACACATTTTGCTACCTTATTCTAGTTGATCTGTTTCCTTAAAGTTCTTTTCTCCAGTCATCATTAGAGGGTGCAATTTTGCATCATTTTCATCTTCCCTAGAATTCTCAGTGGTGCAGGGTTAAAGTAACAGCAATACCTGAGGCCAAGCAAGTATACACTTACAGAGTTTGAGCAAAGAGGCTCATGTAGCTCTGTTAATTTCTAGCAGAAGAAAGAGACATAATAATCCTCCACTGGGTGAAATGCTTCTGATCTTTAAAGGCTTTATGTAGGAGTCTGGATGGGACCCAAAGAAAGAAGCACTTTGAAATTACAAAATGACACAGTTTATGTTATTGTTAAATTGTCAAGATTTGCTATGTATTTGCTGAGATGGTAACCATACAGGGTGTTTTCAAAGACACTAACTAGAGAAGGGTATGTTAAACTTCCAAAGTCTTAAGAATGCCTAATGACTGCCTGCCAATACAGCTGGTTCCTGCTGGGTAATGGGGGAATGCCTACCATGTTAATATAAAGGGGTTATTTAGGAGACCCAGTGAGCTGTAAATTATTGCCTAGGTTGTCACACACATGTTTAAAAAAAAAAAAAAAGTAAAAGGCAAAATGAGTTTTGAAGAGCAAAGGACGTGCACTGAGTTTTGAATAAGTTTGTGAGAGGTTTTTTTTTAAGATAGATGGGGAAATTTATATATACTCTGCAAAGGAGAGATACCTGTTTCTTCAGATAGCAGAGGCAGCAGCCACCAAGATAACTGTGAAAAACCTGTTAGAGAAACAAAACTGTGTTATTTTTGGGCCTGATAAATGTACGAGTCAGAAAAAAATAATATTTGTCCAATCACTGAATTTAAGATCTGTATCGATCTGGCTTCCACTGAAGTCAGTGAGAATTTTTCCACTGGTTTAATGGGAATTGGGCTGGACCCCTGGGGAGATAAAGAATGATGAGCAGGATTAACAGAAGTAGCAGGGAATACCTTCCAATCCAGATGTATTGTTCATCATTAGCATAAAGCAGTTGTAATGTAAACTTGGAAATTTTTCCCTTAATGTGCTGAAGCTCATAATCTGAATCCCAAATAAAAATCTATATGGTATACTTTTTAAAGTTTATAAATTTGCAAACATATTTTTAAAAATTGGAAGAATTTGACCTAAGTTATGAAGCTCCTATTTCTGTTGTCCTCAGGCACTTCATCAGACTGAGGAATACCAGGGTAGTATGATATAAACAGCATGTTGTTTCTATTGTATTAAAATCATACAATCTCAGTATTTTCTCTTCTATCATATAGTAACATGAATTTACTTAATTGCATCATCTTCTTAAATGGAGTATGAGTGACAAAATAAGCATGGTGACAGAATGAGCATAGAAAATGAAACCAGCGTATGTCATCTGTGTTAATTTTTTATAGCTGATTTCTGTAAGCAGATCTAGCTGGAAATATTACCTTGTTTTTCAAAATTGTAAATGGCTTTTCAAATTACAGCTATTTTTTTAAAATCCTGCTTTCAGTAGAATAAATAAAATTTTACACAACAAAGACAATAAAAGGGGGAGACTAAAGACCAACGGAAAGAGTATTTTTCAATTGATTGGCCTTATTTTTCAATTTTAGAAGTTTGAGAAATTGCTGAAAATGAACATCTGAAATTAATAAGAAAAGTAAATGTTTGTTCATCTCCATTAGGAGGTGGAGTAGAATTCTTCAGATTTCTCGGTAATTGTTGGTAAGGACCTTCTCTGCTGAGCTGAGTGATTCTAAATTAAATGATTTGTTTTTCAATATGAATAAAATTTTCTTATCAGTCAGCTTACATGTAATCAACTTAAATGCAGTTTTAGAAAGAGGTGAACCATGTAAATGTAATTCCCAAGATGAGAAATGAATACCTAATGAACTTCATTCTTCCAAGAGAAAAAAAAAAAAACGCATTACTTCAGTATTATTTTCACCTGGTGATTCTGTTAAGTAGATGCTATGGGGTGGGCTCTTTTTACACAGAGAGTATTCTCTGTGTAATATATACAGATACTTACTCTTTTTGTACCATAATCCCCATTAGTGGTGAAGTATCCCCAAATATGTTGAAGGTTTTATCAATAGAACTGTTAAGAACAATAAAAATAAACTGAAGATGACAAATTAGGCTAGTCAAAAAGGAATACTGGGTTTTGAACAAAACCAGAGGTAGTCCCATGTAAAGGTATGTATGCATGCTTTGAATCATTGCCTTATTTTTGTGAGGTTTCACTTGACAAAGGTGAATGAAGCAAGAGTCTGAAAGTAAACTTGGGCCCCAGAGAGGGGAGGAATATTTATGATGATGAGACAAAGTGAGGTAGTACAGAGGATTGGGTGTTAAGCTGAATTGAATTTCTTTCAAATTGTGAGATGACAGCACAGGAGTCAATGAGAGATCTTGGAAGGGACTGCAGGCAGTTGTTTGGGAGCCTGCCTTGTGGTGTGGGCTAGTTCTTCACTGCAGGGTAAGAGAAATATAAAAAATGTTGTATAATGAGTATAATATAAAGACAGGTCAGTAAAAAAATCTTATGAAAGTCTGGTGCTTCATGCCTGTAGGTTACATGTGCAGGAATGACCTCTTTGAAAACAATTCCCCTTTTTACCAGCATCCCAACTAATTGCCCAGTGTATCTCTGTGTTATGGAGTGATAGGATGTTACTGTATCCCTTAAAAACTGAATAATTTCTTCATTCAGGAGAATTAAGAATGCACAGTACAATAAATTCAATTTCTTCATAGTTCAACTGCTATAAAGTTGAACAACAAACAAACAAAAACTAAATAAAGCCAAATCACAAAACCCTACTGGTTCTCCAATTGTATCTGCTACTGCAGAATTACTAGTTAGAATGTCTTTACGTATAAATAAATCTTTTATCCTCATTATAACTTCACTGTGTTCCTACAGTGAAGTCATCTACACAAAGCTGCTTATGGGTTGAAAGCCTCAATAGCCTCTTTTATTTATAATAAATATTGCATACTAATGTTAACAATGTCATTGTGTGATGTTTCAATAGAGGATTATGACTTTGTGTAATCAGCTTGATGTCCCTTCTGTCTTGTAATGGGGTCCATTTGCCTCACAAAGGAGATGAGAATCACTTCTTCACAAACCTTGTTGCAAATATCCTGTGTGCATACTCTGTTAACCCAATATTAAGGCAGGGCAATGAAGCTCAAAGACAGGAAATACAGAGTTAAAGTTCACAGCTATATCTTAATGTACCCCTGTTGGGTGCACTGAAATACTCTTTAAAGTCAGAAATCCTTATTTCCCCCAATATAGTATTTGAACAATGAATTGATGCATTTTCAGGTGTAATTCCACATATGGGTATATGGAATATTTCTGAAATGTGCATGACTATAAATAACATAGTCATAAAAATGGTTTTTGTGGCATATAGCTAGTGTAAAGAGAGGATAAAATGTATTTGTATTAATGAGCAAAGACTAAAGCAATCTTCTGTCACCTACCAGGGACAAACAGCACACTGGGGAATAGGGACCCATCTCAAACAGCACTTAAGCACATGCTTATCCTCAATTATGGCATCAACAGGACTTCAGTGCAATCTTAAACACCAGAGAGAAAAAGGAACTAATGCATTGGCATAAAGGTTTATATTTATGTAATAGTACAAAACATTAAGTAAACTGTAGCACAGTCATTTGTGATGCATGAATATAGATATCTTGTAATATTAACATAATACAATTGGATGCTTAGCTCCTGAATGCTTTCAAAATAATTTATCTAAATGCTCATGAGAGAAGTTCAGACCAAGATGAAAAGCATAAATCCACCTAACAGCTAACAAATAATTCACATAGCTGTCTGAAGACATGTTCAGAATACAGGATTTTATGATAAATAAAGGGTGGAATATTCCAGCTCTTGTGAAATACCAGCTCTAATTAGTACAAGTTTGTAACTTAACACATAAAATAAATTTAAAGGACAGTTACCCTAAAATAAAACTCAATTAGAAACTGAATCCTTTTCAGTGGAATAGGATATGTAGGATAGGAAATAGTTTCAGAACCAATGCTATCATTCCCATTTTTCTCATCTGTACAAAAAATAGATGTTACGTATAGGCCAGTGGAGGTACTGAAAACATATAGATCCTTCTTATAGAGGAAAGAATGTGTGATACTCAAGAGAGAATTATTTCTCACTTAAATTCTACCCATGTCTCTATTTTCATAAGAATATCACTTCTAACTGTACTGTATTCCTTCCTGATTTGTCTGGAGATCTGTGCTACAGATACGTTCTTAAAGAGCTATTATATAATTTAGTAATTGTAGGAACTGTTAGCTAGGTTTTGTTTGTGGGTTGGCTTTTTTGGGGGGGGTTTGTTTGGGTTTTTTCTGCTGCTGTATATTTTAAAATATTTCACAACAGTCAACTTCACATTTACACTAATGAATATGTACAGGGTTAAGCATTTGTTCTCTAGTTGATGCTTTCTAAGTTTAACTGCATATTACTAACTTTTTTTTTAATATCCTTTTATTTTCATTAGACTATGTACTAGTTAGGAATAATTTTAAGCTGCAAAATGATGTGGATTGTGCTGTAATGAAGAATACAGAGTATGTGTGCATGACACCCTCTGGCTGACAGAGATGAACAGTTCCTGGGTACACAAGAGCTTGGTTAGGAATCACCTGATATTTTTGCCTGTAGTCACTGGCATAAGCATAGGTTTGAAATGTAAGTGGGGCAATGAACAGGTGTAGTTTGTTCCTGACCAGGTGAGTGTCAGCAGGTATCACTTCAAGGGCCGTGTAAAACACTCAGGCGGTGTAGGTGTGGAAATCATTCCCTCTGTAGTTGTAGTTCGGATACAAAAATCCAGACTTTGTTCACTCCAAGATCAGCCTCAGTCTGTGCGTGACTCACTGTAGGATTCATAGAGTCTTAGAATTGTCATTAGCTCAGTTTTAATTTTGTGTTCCTGTACTTCAGTGGGGACTGTCCACCTGCTTAGGCAAGCATACTGTACGTGTCTGCAGGATCAGTGTTTGCCCATGGTTGTTGGGGCACTGCCCCCTGCTCAGCACAGGAAGGGTCAGACAGTGCCTTGATGTTTTGGTGTCATGTGAATAATCAACAGAAATGGGAGGCTCTGAACTTCAGCCAGCTTTTAAATGCTCTTAAATGTTTTTATAAAAGCAGGGAAACTAGTAATTTGACCTCATTTTCATATCATAAAAAATTTAAAGGTATTTTCCTCCGTCCACAAATATTAGCTTGAAACCTCAGCTTGAAATATCAGCTGAAACCATGTAACAGCCCAGCACAAAGCTGCAGTTTTGCAGAATTAAATACGAGTGAAAATGGATTTTTGCTGAGGATATATTTCCAGGTTATGGGATGAGTTTCTATCAGGAGTTCCACCTTCTGTCCCACAAACAAGGGCCAAAACCTTCCCATCCGTGAGGGAATCCCCCATTTGTGCAGGTTCCCTCTGGTCACCATGATGGACATGAGAGGAAGAGCCTCGCTGGCAGGGCCTGCAGCTCCCTCCCACCGGGTCCTCTCTCTTCTGGGGATCATTAGGATCGTCCCTGTCCCACCCTGCGGGGCTGCGGTACCCGCAGCAGCATCAGTGCTGGGCTCGGGTTACAGCCTGACTGCACAGCCTCTCTGCAGCGAGAGCCCCTGTAAGGAAACAGTTAACTTCATGATTAACTGTGTGTCCAAAACTTGTCTGAAAACTGATGTTTCAAAAAAGAAAAATTAAAAAAAAAAAATAAATTCAAATATTCTAAATTTTTAGCTGCTCTCACCACATTCATTAGGAAAATCCTCCAAAAAAATTGTCTGAAATAAATAAGCCTCCACTTAAATAAACAGAGGAGCTATATTTAGATTCCAGTTTAATACAAGGAGAAATTTGGCAAATCTAGTGTTTTCAAATCAATTTGGGATGTTTTATGAGAATAATGTCAGTGGAACTTTTTAGTTTTTTCTCTCTAAAAATATAAAGGAGAAGGAAGAGAGTTGGCTTTGATAAACAGAAAGGGAGTTCTTTAAATAGCCAGAGCAGTGATAAGGCAAAGAGCTTCTAAATAAATGGGGCGTAAAAGTTGCTTTTTTTAAACTCGAAATGAAAGTTGTGTGTTCACCAGAATGGCTTTAAATTTTGTGGAACGGGACAGCGATATATTTTACAGTTTTAAGCAAAGAAAGAAGGGAGTCTTGCCATAATAGAATTTGTACTGCATCCCTGCAAAGAAGATAAATAACAGTATCTAAAGTGCTCTCACCTTGACCAAAGAAATTCTGTAAGATAGAAGTGATTTTGGTTTTGCCACAATAAAAGAACATCAGATTTGGAGTTTGATAAAACTGTTCCCTTGGCTGAGATGTTTGCCTTTCAGTTGTGTTTGATGTGATGTTTGGTTCATTTTGCCAAAACATTGTATGCCAAGTATCATTATTAAATCTCTTATGTTGCAGAGATTTTTGTCAACAGACACACAGGATTGGGTTTTAAGTGGAGTTAATCATTGAACTTGGAGAAGAGAAACACTGGGGGAGTACTTCACTTGTACAAACAAACCACCATGCAAGCTTCAGCTCTTTCTATAATTATTACTCTGTTTTCAGAATAGCGTAGGTAAAACATGAAATCTGGCTTCCCCTCTGATCTCTATTCATGTTTAAGTCTTGTAGAACCTATCACAAAAAATGGATAATTAAAACAGAAAAAGCCATGCATTTGCTGGTGTATCAAATCTTTTGAAGTCTACTTTAAGCAATTATATCTGAGAACTTCTTTTGGACGCCTAAGAAGTAACGTAAAATTTTCTGAGATAACCTTTTTTTCCTGACTCTTTACATTACTTGTAAATGCTATATATCATTATAACGGGAGATTAAATGTTAATCCATTTTGTCTTAAAAAAACAAGCCTTAAAATCATCCCCATAAAATGAAGTAGTACCCTGCCTTTTATTCATCTGCCCTCCAGCATACCCTGTACCAGACACGTTTTCAAATGATAATTTTAATTAGTGTTTCTGGTTTGATTTTACTATTTGATTTACATTGTAAATTTTTGCATCTCTTAAATGCAGAGGTAAATAGATATTGCAAAGGTGTGGTTTAGTGTTTTTGTTATTAATGTGTACCCAGTACTGAGAGCAGATTAGCCCTTTAATGGGAGCTGCTAATAACTGTAGACACTTGGTAAGTGATCGCTGTCCACACCAGAGAGGAGAAATAAGGACATACCTGTACATCGATAATACTGAGTAATGTTTAGCAGATATCACTGTGGTATGACTGAAACTCTAGTTTATAATTCCTAGAGCAAGACCTACCCTCCACCACCAAAAGCAATGAGGTGTGGTAGGCAGTTCTGATTGGGATGTGAGAGAGAAAATCCATGGCACATTCCAAGATGTGATTATTAAATCTAGATCATAGCCTGGCAAGAGGGCAGCTCTTCCTACCTGATGAAGCTACAGTTCCTAATGAGCTTGTCCTCCTGAACCATAGAGTATAATGGATCTGAGCAGTTCTGGACTCCTTTCCCTGTTTCCCAGAGCCTTAGTCCAACTGAGAGGAAATACAGCATAAAAGCATGACTGCTATTTTCCATTGCTGACTTTTCAGTTAAAATGATTTGTCCTTGTGTTTATTTGCCATAGAAATCACTACCATAACTCCTTGTCCAGTAGCATTTGACTGTGGAAGTGACACCCATGCTAATGACTCTGTCTAGAAAATGAGCAGGTGACATGACAACTATTGCCAAAGCAGCATCATCCCTGACAGGTTTTGTAGCGCTCCATCCCAAATAGGGACAAACAAAACATGGACCAAAAAGTCAACATGCTCAGTTTACCAGCTCTGGTCCTGCTCTGGCAGGGGGGTTGGACTCGATGATCTCTCGGGGCCCCTTGCAACCCCTAACATTCTGTGATTCTGTGTGCTTGAGCCTGGCCTGGCAGAACCCAGAAATAAGTTTTCCCCACTACTCACTTTGGCTGCAGCTCTTCCTGCTTCAGCTACAAGCCAGCATTTAAGACAGACCCTGCACTAGTGAGCTTGCTATGCAGCTGCAGAAAGCTGAGCAAGGAGTAATCCCAGCAAACTGTTGGTTAAGAAATTCCTGTGCCACTTGTGCAGCTCCCTGGAGATGACAGAAAAGGCGTAACAGTGACTCTTATAGAACATACGATTCCATTTCTTGTTTTAAGGAAGGTGGTGTGACTACCTTAAGCTTTGGGAGTGTGTGAAAAGGGTATAAATAACAGCTGTCCAAGCCTTTAAACCTTTTAAACGTTGTGTTAATCACAAGGAATCTCTGCTAAACAAAAAACAAAAAAAAACTAAAAATCCTTCCAGCAGGTATGTCTTTTGCAAGTACTTAAAAGTAGATCCCTGAATTGAAATTTCCAAATTAAAAAATTTATTTCAAAACAAAATGCTCTAGCCCACGTTTTTTCTGAGGAAACTTTATTTTATCTGTCTGCTTGTCTCTGCTCTAAGGGCAGTAAGAGCAGTGCATGGTGTAGGTCTTCAAGTGCAGCTGGTAGCTCCAGAAGATGGAGCTGAAGAGCAGCAAGATGAAGAAAAAGGACCCCCCCTTTACCAGCCTATCCACCCACAGGAGCTGTGGCTTGTGCCTGCTCTGGGGCTCTAGTTTAAAGAGGTTTTTTGTTTGTTTGTTTTGAGGGGGGAGTTACCCATGGGCTGCTACACTTGATTGTTGTGTACAGAACGAGTGTTTGTGCAGTCTGTGTTAAACAGCAGAGCCTGTGTGTTTTTAAAATGAAGGAGAAAAACAATCCAGTGTGCTATGCAGTCCCACAAATGTCTGCTTTGGGCACAGTACAAAGGTAGAAATAAGGGAGATGAGGCAGAAAATATCTGGTTATTTTTACTTAGAAACATTTTCCTCCAGGTACAAATGTGGTCTTCAAACACTTATTTCAGCCCAGCTGGGGAGAATACTGGTGTCCATGGGCATCCATTGAGCCAAGGCTCCTTCAGCTCCTTCACTGCTGTGAATGTAAATCCCTTGATTCAAGACTTGAGAAGACCAAACCAGGAGAGGCAGGTTCTTGCACACTTGCAAGCCCACAGAAATCAAGGCTTGAGTTCAGCACCAAGATGTATTACTGTTATTTTCGTTTTCTGCCTCTATCATAGCATTCAGATGCCCAACAGATACAGCAATGCCATGCTGGCATATTTAAGTAAGGAATATTTTTCTGAACAGAAGTGGAAACAGCTGCTCTGTAATGGCTTTGAGTAGCCTTGAAACAAGAGCCAGAGAAAATGCAATGTGTCCCTTGCCTGTAAAGTGCCTGTGAGGTTTTAACTTCATGCACATCAAAAGGGTTTTACTCTCCAAAAATTACTCCTGAGTTAAAAAAATGAAAGATGCCCTTTGCTACTTTTGCCTAGAGCCCAATATCTTCCAACATTCCATAGCAGCTGTGGCAGTGCTCAGCTTAATGCAAAGAACATCTGGGCTGCCTGCAGTTCTGGGAGAGAAGTGTCAAAAGTGTCACAGACGTCCTTGAGCAAAGAAGAATCTTCACTTTTATTACACAGAAGTGTCAAAAACAGCATTATTGAACATCAGCTTGCAATTTGGCGTGCAGGATATAAGTCTGAATAGCTGTGACAAAACCTCTTCTAGGAAATTGCTGCATAGTTATTTTTTCATAGTTTCTAATTTGTATTTTAAGAGAAAGAACAAACGGGAAGCAGCTAAGTAACCCTGACAATGATAGATCCTAGCATTCTTTTTTGTGTGTGTGCTTACTACACAAGCTCACTGCTGTCCACTGAGTGACTAAGACTGATTAAATCATTGTCATCATCTGTGAAATGCACTGCATTGATCCAGCCTGACTCACAAAGCCAGCCTATGTGACACAGCTAATTTGGTGTAATTGAAAGTTCCAGCTCCAGAAGGTCACTGAGCTGGACTCAGGACACCAGTTATCATTTTGTCCTTGGAAAGGGGCAGCTCTCCTGATCAAGTACAATGGCTTTGTATCACATTCTTAATTGCTTATTCATGGTTTGTGTAGTGTAAACCTAAGCATTCAGATTTTGATTGAATTTTTACAGTGGACGGAAGATAATTATCACCAATTTAACTTTTTTTTTTTTTTTTAACTCTGATTATACAAAACCATAGGATTAAGCTCTTGTTTCTTACTCAATTACAATTCTATTAAGAAAATCTTGGGATCAGAACAGTAGATGTTTTTAGATAAGGATGGCACCATGGTACACACCGTTAAGTTTTTAATTTACAAAGGAAAATATAGCATTAGTTAAAAGTTTGTTGGAAAAGTTGTCGAAGGCAATGTTCCACTCTTCTGTTACCACATCTCTGTTTCCCACATTCTCGCCTTTGTCCAATTTCTTCTGTTCTCTCTAAGAGCTTGAGTTCTGCAGTCAAGATCTCAGGCTGAACCAAGTGTGAGCCTATGGAGTTAAGTAAACTCAAAGGTCACAGAGGAGTCACAAAAAGTCATGCAGAGAGGCATCAAGACTTGGTTGTCAGTTTCTTAGTAATGCCAAGTGTTTCAGCTGAAATGCCTCTGAACAGTCCAATTTCCTGATGAAAGGTTGTGCCTTCCAGAAAATGGCCACCAGGCCATTTATTTCATGCTTTTAAGACAAACACCAAAATCCCAGGCCGCTTTCAAGAAGTGTGTTTTAAGTAAGCACTGCAGTATGAATATGTATGTGTACACACTGTTTCTCGTAAATAAGAACAGTGGAACATGGAAGTGTTTGGAAAAATTGTTTCCCTATGCTTTACAGAATCCACTGGGCAAAGCTAAGAATTTTGGAAGGTCTTACAAGCTGTCTAATAGCTTTGTTGGCCCTTTGCTTACAGTAAAATTAGCAGAATATCTTTTATTCCATTCCCTGAGGTTGCTTTTAAAAAGTCAGCATATCCCAATAGCTCCCATTGCTTCCCACTCCAAGTGCAGGTCAAAATGCCAGCTTTCTGTTAATGTCATGTATAATTTATCATAGAAAAATATTGATAAAATCTCTGTAATAGTTTCTTCTTGCCTTGTTTTTCCAATAAGAGGTTTTTGTGTTTTGGGGGTTTGTTGGTTGCTTGAGAGTTTTTGGAAGCATGCTGTCTATCAGCTATAATGCAAGCAAAAAGGAAAGGCACCAAAATGCTAATGCACTGGTAAATAAGGTAAAGGATGGCTGCAGTGCTCCTGTGGAACACTAGCTTGACACAATTTTTTTGTAAAGGATTGGTATATTTTAATTTCTGAGTTGTTCAGAAATTATTTTGGGGAAGAATTTTCACAAAGCAAGCAACATAGAGTCATTAGGAGTTTGGTGATGCTATTCATCACCACAAAAATTTTGTAAGTTAGGATAGTTTGTGTACTGAAAGAGCTTGAGACATATAAAAACCAAATAAACCTTTATAGAAAGTTCTTAAAAATCTAGTGTTTGGACATACACACAGAGAAATAGGAGGTAGGTCTGTATTGAAAATTAAAAGCTCAATCTATGACAAAGGAAAATGTGAAATATTAATACAATAGTTCTGATTGGTTTATGTTTTGTAAATCTTTCAAAAGTTTCATCCTAGAAGCTTTTAAAACAAAATTTTCACTTGACAAATCCCACTGGGCTCCTATTTATAGTATCCTAATTTTCAAAGAAAGCAAATCAGGCAACACTTTTTAACATGAATAATATTGCTCCCAGCATTCTGAGTGCAGCCCACACATTATGTTTTTTGGCACGATTGTGGCAATTAAAAAAAAATAAACAGTTCTTTTTAATATTTTTTGTACATAAGCTATTACAGTCAACGCTGACACAGCTGGCAAAGAAACCCAGTGAAAGGTAAACATTCTGCTCAAAATGTAATATATTGTTGCATTTCATTGTTAAAATGTAACCTTCCTGAAAGAATATTTTTAAATTAACCATGAGGTTTTTCAATTTTTTTTAGAGACTTTCTAGTATCTCGATATCTGATTTTAAAAAATAGCAACCTTCTAAATAAATGACATGATGCTGGATATATCAGTCAACGCCTTGCTGAATTTTTAAAAATATTCTTACCAAAAATCAGGAAAGAAAATGAGGTAGGATGTTTTATGCTTCGGCAGAATGTAATGGTCTGAGCTAGTAAAATCAATTTCTTTTAATAAAATTCTGTCAAAAGCAGGAAGTTCAATAATAAAAGTCTTTAACTATTTAAAAGGAAGAAAACTTCCAACAGAATTTAGATTAGTTTGTGACTTGCTGCAGCAACAGGAAGAGATTGTCTAATTCCTTGACTTAATTACTGTGAGCATGAAGTGAGATTGTGCAGTGATCCTTTCAATACAGAAAACATGCAAAGATGTTTCTTTTCTTTTTATAGCTAAATAATTATCTGTCACATATATCTAGAAGTCCTCGAGGTCTTTTTCTTTTATTTATTTTATTTTATTTTTTATAACTATGACTCTGTGTGAATGCTTATGATTAAGATGCCACACTCCAAACATTTTATTCCCTGCTGGAGGCAAATGCAGAGGCAGCCAAGCAGAGCTGGGTGCATGCAGCATTCAGGTGCTTTCTGCAGGGTTTGGGAGGATACTTGACAGGAGCCCAGCATTGCAAAACCCTCCTTCCCCATGTGTTGCAAAACTACCTCTGCCTCAAAGTACAGTGGTGTTCACAGGACAGCTTTGTGGGAAGTGTGCATAAACAAATCCAGAAAGCACCTGGTATAACCATTGCAGGAACTTGTGAACAATTCATAACTATATGCAATCCATCTTGCCTGACAGCTCAGTTAGGATTACTGAAAAGCCTAACTGATGTTTGCTGGCTGTTTTCTGGTAGCTAGAACAGCATTCTGACTTCACCATCAGTGTCCACCAAAAATAGACACTGTGGGGCTGGTGGTGTGCACGTGCCCATGATGGACAGCAGGCTCTGCTTTTCCAGTCTAGCCCAAAGTCAATAGGAAAGGAAGTAATATGCTATGAAAGAATTTAAATATTTTGTGATATACAGTACTATGACTATTATTAGGGACCCTCTATTAGGGCTATGTAAAATGAGGTTGTTGATGTTAAACACAAAAGTATCTGAGGTAATTTTACATCCATTTGAAACAAAGATGGTTGAGGTAGAAGATAGAAAATGCAAGGGATCAATGTTTGCTTAATAGAAAAAACAGTGTCTGCAGGGAGAAAATTCTAATTCTGAGTTTCTTAAGGCTTTTACAAAGACTATAGAATAAGAATAGAGAGAGATGGAAAAAGCAATAAAATCTATAAACAATAATTCATAGTGTGCTTTTTTTGAAGTATACGACATATTTTTCCACAAAGCCACTAATAGGGTTCTGAATATGAGTGTGGATAGCAAATCGCTTTTTCCATCTCTGGGATCTATAGTTTTACCTCTACACTCGAATGAAAACGTGAACCAAGAGGCAGATACTTAATTCTTTTGTTTATGCTCAGGAATTTTTCATCTGAAATCAGTAATTAAAAATTTTATTGTAAATATTATAAATGCAACTTTGCTGAATACAAATGTATATGTGTCTCAGATAACCAAGGTATTTATATCCAGATTTTTTATCCAAGTAACGGAACTTGTGAGGAGAGGCATTGAGTAACTTCAGATATGCTTGGTATATACTGTATTTGCTAAGGAGATTCAAATAAATTGTTATCTTTTCATTTTCTTTACATAATAGAAAGCAGTAGTTGGTTCTTAAGAAGAAACAGATTCACACAGGGTGTATTTCAAATCTTCTAGCAAGCATGGGGTTTAACGTAAAAGCTTCTAAAAAATCACAGAAGAAATATACTAAATGGTTACAGAAAGTAGAACTCCCGATGCAACCAGAATTTCAAACACTCTTCTGAATGCATTTTAGTCTCTGATTAATCAAAAGTACTTATAATAGCTACCTGAGGTTGCATATGTAGTTATATATGTGCATAGGGAGCAGATTTGGGTTTATATTTGAGAGGAGAAAATGAGGCCTTAGTATTAAAATATGTATCTTATCTTGTAATATCTCTACTGTTGTCTATTCCTTTACTGTTTTTTGCTCTCTCTGCTGCTGTCACCAGACAAGAGGTGAGTTATTTTAGAAATTTTCTAACAATTAGCTGAACACCAGCTTAGGGTCAGATGTACAAGGTATCAGCACGTGAACCAATACTCACACTGAATGCTTGAGTGTGTTTGGATAGAAGGGGGATCGTGTGCCCATTCACAGTACTCTGCCATAGAGGGGAGAAGGTTTAATCAACCTATACTTTCATTCCTTCTCTTCCTATGGCACTCTGGACAGGAATGGTTTTATTCCTAAGGGATGAGGACATGGTTCTTGTGTGGTAGACTCTTGGGACTGGAACACTGAATATAGTGAAACAAGCTTTTGGAAGCTGGGAAGCTTTTCTTCAGATATCTGCAGAAATACAAATCTATTTTTATTTTTTTCAGATTTCCCGTAGCAATTCCACAATATCAATTATTTTGCCCCAGTGAAACAAAAGGCAGTTTCCTCTTTTTGCTCCCTCTGAGCATTCCTTGCTCCGAAGTGGAGCTGCATGTCCAGCTGGCAAGATGCTGACACCTCTGGCAGTGCCACCTCTCCAGCAGGCTGATGCTGTCCTTTGCATTGAGGCAGTCCCTTAGTGAGAGTCAGGCAAGCTCTGCTGCATTCTTCTTCCCAGCCACAGATCTAAATCCATGAAGCAAAGGAGTCCAAAATACTGTGTCTTCTCTTCCCTTGCTCTTCTCCTTATGCCAGTGGTGCTACCTCAGACTGCTTCGTTCTCACATACATCTCTCTTTTTCATTCCATAGCTTTTCCAATAAAATGGCTTAGTTTAATGAGCATGTGAAATGCTTCTCTTTGAATCTCCCCGTGAAAAGCAGTGTCTGCAGTAGTGTCATAGCAGAAGTTCTGTGACAGCCAGAATGCAAGGTCGTGATTTCATTAAAAACTTTCAGATTGTTTTAAAATCATTAAACTGTGAAATAGCTATTTTGTTAGCTTACAGTTTTTCTGCACGTAGCATTTATTCCTCTTGATCATTCCCTGGTTTTGCTTCTCACAGCTATTTGTTGCATCTTGCTTCAGGTGAAAGTGTAAACTCTGAATAAGCCTCATATCTTCTTGCTCACTGACCTTGCATAATGAAGCCTATGGCAACATCCACATCACTGCAAATAGTGGTCAGCCCCCTCAAAGAAGGAATAGGTAAGCAATACCTTTCTCAGTGTCAGTGGTCACCAGCCATAGGTATGGTTCATACTGTAGTCCAGCATATTTCTTAGAAACTATATTCTGTGGAGTCTAATATGCATTTGTTGGCTTAAAGCTATTTTTCTATAGGCTAAATTAACACATCTGCATTTTAAATGAAAACTAATCTTTTGGATTTAAACACTCTGGTGTTTGCAAGAGTAGAGAAAATTGAATCTAATAGGAAACCCATAGTTTAGTATCCAATGTAATAAATGCTAACAAATTCCTATAAGCTATCCAGAACTTGCAGTAATATGCTCTCTCTTTCATTCTCATTAATGACAGTGGTAACACAAAATCCTTACAGCTCTGACAGTGGCCTTCCTCTGAGTTGTGATCAGAACTGGGCCTGTTCTTTGTATTGATACTAACTTACCAAAGGTCTAACTGACAAAGGAACTCCTTCAAGTTTTCTGAAGGACTGGAGGACTGAAAGTCCACTGTACTTCTGCAGTCAAAGGCACTTTGTAGTCAATGGCTCCTTGTAGCAAGCAGTCACGGGTTGAATTTTGTGTACCTCAATTATCTTCCGGTTAGATTTCTGTAAGCTTCTGGAAGGATAAGTTTTAAATTACGTGTATTTTGTTAGAAGCTGAGCATGCCAAAAATATGCCCTTCTCTTTGCTTTATTCACTGTTGCAATTTGGAAATAAGAGCGCAGCTAAAAATGTTGGCTATTTTCAGACTGGTAAAGGATAAGTATCATGAAAGAACAAGGTTATTATTTCTGTGTGTTTTCCATTTAATTGCCAAAAAGTTTAGCCAGAATGAAGAAAAAGTGTTCCTGCCATATAAAGGCTGTGAGGTGAGTGTGATTATAAATACTCATTCCCTCTTTTTCATCTGTGAAGACAGGACAGCCTTAGTGTAGCAAAAGAAAGTACAAGGCTGGTAGACTCAGGTGTATTTTCCGAATACTGGTGGATATGTGTATGCAGCCTGGAATACAAGTAAAAACATGGCAAAAACAAAATAATGGTAAACAGACACTAACAATGATTAATAGTTAATAGTTCCCAGCTAAAGGAAGAAAGCATGTCTGGTGAAAGTACAAAATAGGAAGGGTACTGAGCTCCTGCTCTGCCAGCTGGAAAGAAGATGAGTTTTGGATCTATCATGACTTTCCACACTTGGGCTGGAAAGCACAATGCTATGTGTGAAACAGCCAGTTAGCTGGTGCATTCCCATGCCAGAGTCTCTTGACACTGCTCAGAAAGGCAGGCATTTATTTAAACGAGAATAAAAAGATAGAACAAAAAAATATGGTTGAATCCCTCTATATGTTAGTCTAAGTATATCATAAATATCACAGGATCTCTTTTTTCTTTTTTCTTTTTTTTCTTTTTCTTGCCACATTACAAGCCCTGGATGAGGTAAGGTTAATCCTGTGCACAGTTTTGAGTTGCCACAGCAGGTATCTTCCAGCCTGATTTTTTTCTAGATTAGCTCACAGGGACCTCTGTGCCCACAGAGCTGGACTGCTTCTCATCTGACAAAACTCAGGTTTGCAGATTCTCTGGGGGTGGTACTCCTCACAAGGCACTGGTCAGGACTGGGACAGTATTACAGTAATACAAATAATACATTATATTTTGAGGCTTTGAAATAGGAATGTTTTGCTGAATTGAGCAACTAATGATGTTTGATGTACCTCCAAGGTGGCAGTCAGTGGGTGAGCCTTGCAAAACTCAGCTGCTTCTCTCTCAGCAAGGTTCTGCCTTGTAAACAGTGCCTTTGTTTTCTGTCATTGTGGCCTGTGACGCCTTAGATTTCCCTTTGATGTATGAATGAATCACTCTAACTAGAGCTGGAAAAGCATAGAAGGGGAGAAGAAAGAAAGGAAAAGGAAAATATAGCTTTGAATGTTCACATTAATAAAACTGGTGAAATGATTTGTGTACAGGCAGGATGGTTGCGTAGTTGCTGTTTGTGACCATTTGGGGCATTTGAGGCTTGTAGATGTACTTGAGGTTGCTTAAGTTTTTTTCTGTTCACTAACACCTACAAGTATGTAGCACAAAACAATGAAAATGATGACCACTGACTCACTGACCAGAAATGGCCTGATTTGCACCAACTATTTTGAAGTGTGCACTTGTGCAGATAGTACATCAACAAAGAGCAACAGCAAGCTGTCTGCAAGCAGCTCAGTGGCAGAGCTTTATTTACACAGAGCATCTATCAAATCAATCAATGCAGTAACTAACCAGATGAAAACAGTAATCTGGTCTTGGGCTAACTGCAAGCAAACAAATGGACCAAAGACTGAGCTGCTGTGGCCTATCTATGGGTTGGGGGTGAGGGAGCAAACTGGCCACTCCCGGTGGGGAGAGTACTTCTTTGCACCTGTACATCCAATGGCTATTGATCTCTAAGGATCCTTTATCTGACTGATTATTCCATATGGAAATGGAAAAGGAGAGATATGCCCTCACTTGCTATTGCGTGTCTATCTGTATGAGACAGAGAGTTGAGACTGTTTCCTGGGTTCAGAGTCTGGCAAGGCCATGCAGGACAGTGTTCAGGACAGGCTGCCCTTCCCCTTTATGTCTCAGAGCTGTGGAACAGGCCAGCTGTACTGGCACTCAGTTTGTCTAATAAAGTTCTGCACTATAAATGGATCAACCAGTTGGGACTGGAACCACAGTCCTCAGGGAACCTTTCAACAAATCTGGCTTGAGTTTCAAGTTACAGTGAAATATGAAACGAGGTGGGTTTCATGTGGTTTCAGGTTTTGTTGAAAACCTTTCAACCATCTCTAGTCAGTAGCTGTTGGTTTTTCAGTTTCCTCCCTCTAACGTTTTTCTGGTATTTCTAGTTGAATGTTTGTCAGATTATGGCCATTTAGGAGAAGGGGTGTTAATAAAAGCCCCTAAATGTCACTCAACACACTGGGAATTGACAAAGAGTGTGAAGGATTCTCTTTCCTTGTTAAATTCCTCTTTTGGTCCCCCCTTCTTGTGGAGTTTTACTGAAACTTGATTTTCGTATGGCGATTTTCAGACTCTTTAGCTAACTGTGATAACAGCAGTACAGATCACCCCCTAACTGGCTAGGACAAGTGGAAAAGGAGCCCTGCAGACTCTGGCAAGTGGGCAGGAGACCTGGAGAAGCAGTTGGATTCCCAGCTGGGCTGTGGCTCTTGCAGTCGGGAAAGCAGTCTGCATGCTGCGTGCCATGGAGCCGGGAGGCGAGGAGGTGCTCGACTTCCCAGCTGGCAAGGAGAGTGTGAGGCCTGGAGAAGTGGGCTGCTTTCCGTTTGGCTTCACAAGTTTAGCAAGAGGCCAAGAAATGAGGTTCAGTTCCCATTAGCCTGTCTGGTTCTTGATTTGCTTCCTTTAGTTAAAAGAGGCAGAGAATACTGATGATGTTTTGCCAGGCACAGGATTGAAGCTGAGTGGCACGGAAGAATAAGAGACTTAAATAAGCACAGCTCCCTGTCTCCACTTGCTTTTGTCAGTTCATGTAACAACCTTGCTGCCAGCAACCTTCCTTACTAAATGGAGGAAAAAACAGGGGTCACTGGGAGGTGGTTGTGCAGTTCTACGTTTGGTACTTAGAGTGGTTTTAAATGATTACAGAATCATTTGTATTGATAGAAAAAATGTTAGCCTAGGTAGTGTATTGGTACTTTAAATATTTAGAAAAATATTATTATTTAGTAATTCCTTCCCAGGAATATTGGAAAATATACTTAATAGTTTACTGGTTAAAAGGTTACTTAAATAAAACACAGGTATTTTATGTGCAGGCAATTCAAGCTTAGTCTCTCTGAAAGCATATTTATAGTATGTTAATTTTTTTAATACATAGTATTTATGAGAAGGATAGCAATAGATCTTCTGCTAATATATGGCTAGTGTCATTGTAAAAACTGATTTTTATTATTTTCCCCCTATTGTCTGTATTTATTCCTTTGGAATACGTGGCCTGTTTTTAGAAATCATTCCTGATTTCTGTGCCAGTCTTCACTGGAGTTTGTAATAATACACTGTAATTTAGGCAGCTCTCTGAAGTCCCATGTGTAAAGTTATCTGTGTAGCGCTTGCATGATCAGAATCCAAGACAGCCCCATTTTCAGTGAGTGCAAGATATTAACATTTTTAAATTACTTCAGATCCATGAATCAGTAAAAGCCAGTGGACCTGGAGGTTCAGGGCTCACTGCACTGCAGTCAGTAGCACCTCACTCCTAATATAGTGCTAACAGCCAAGACTGTGGCAGCACATACTTCAGCTGAGAAGCACCCAAAGCCTTTGGAAGGTGTGAGCAGTCTGGGCTGAAGATAGTGCTGATGCAGCTTCCCTCTTGGTATCTGAGCTGGGCAGTGAGGCTCACCCAGGGCATTCACAGGTGCAGCTTTCAGTTCACATCTGGTCCCAGTGGAGAGACAGCGTGAGTTGCTTTTGAGTTTTACTCTACCAAGTTAAGGGTAGCAGGCCCAGTGACAAGGATAAACCACAGCCCAAAATAGGCACTCTCAAGCCTTCACTGAACCCCATCAGTATATTCTTATTGAAAAGTACAACATCCTCATGTGCAAGAGCAGCCTTCCCTTGAAAGCACTGCTGGTCACTACTTTCGGGAAGCCAGCTCCAATGACATTTGAGGAGAGTAATAATAATGACTTATTATCCATTACCCCTGTGTTTGTTCCACTGGGGAATCAGTGTCGTTGCAACACAAAGGCAGCACAAGAGATTCTAGGAGAATTTATTCACCAGGTTCCTGCTTTGCACCCTAAGCTGGAATTCCTCATCCACATGGGGAAAATGGGTTTGCATAACACGTACTCTCCACAGCCTACCTCCATGCTGAAACATGCATTTGTCCTGCCTTTACTGTCACAGCTTTCCACTTTTTCTGTAACCAGTTTTTATCATAGTATTTATAAGTTGGTTCATTTTACTTTTTTTTAATAACTGCTGATTGCCACATTATGTGGGCAGTAACCTATAAACTGGAATTGTTTCACACTCGTAAAGGCTTAAAATAGCAAGCCTAATTTGTTTATTAGAAAGTTATAAAAAAGAAGACAATGCCCCATGCTGAGACTTTGTACTCCACCTTTCATTCTGTAGGGCATCTTTATAACTGCTATAAACCCCTCATAAATGAGTTTTGTAGTAAAAGTGCTGACACTACTTTAACTATAGAATCTTGAACTGCAGCAATGCAATAAAAGATGAATCTGGAATGCTGGAGTATAAAGAAAGAATCATGATAGGCAAAAAAAGAGCAATAGGTTTTCAGAAGTAATGGATCCTAATATGAAGATCCTAGATATTGACAGAAGAAATAGTCTGACAAAGTCTTAAAGCAGCCCTTGAAACGTTTACCATTTGACTTTTAGACTTCCTGCCCAGGTGGCACTGGGCTGTTGGTGTCCATTCATCAGGTCTAGAGAACTGCTGGAGCTCAGCTCACTGTAGTGGGTTTCTGTTGTCCACTTCTGGCATGAACAGCTGACTGTTCATGAACAACAGTCAGTTTGTACTGCACAAAGCAATCAGTAAAGTAGGGACCTGAGAGAAATGTACTTCAGTCAGGGGTCTTTCCTGCAACAAATCCTGTGTAAGATATTCCTGCAGCAATGCAAGGTAGTTGCTGCCCATCCATGTTCCTTACAACAGCTGAAACAGCACCCAAGACAGTGACAGCTGTCTGTATTATAAAAGAATCCTTTCTGGGCACTAGATGCCAATCAAATTCTTACTGTTCTCTCACATTTGTCAGATTAAAGGTCTGTTCAAATTAGTGTAGATCGGGAGAAAAATTAAGAGTTTAGACACAGGAAAATAGTAATTGCATATTGTAATTTAAATGTCTGGGAGGCCCTTTTGGTAGTGGTCTGACTATGTCATCACTTTGTTTTTGTTCAGCTTGGATGTACCTGTAATGTAGTGTACCTCACACAACTGAAAATCAATTTGTTCTCTCAATTCTAAGCTACCTCTCAAATTAAGCCTTATAAAACATTTTGAATAGGACAAAGAAAGCTAGCTGAAATAATATTTCATCTTCTGAAATAAAGGTTTGTCAAAGCCAGTCGCATTACATGTGGCCAAGGAGGACACTGCTCATTTGAAAGGCTATTGAGAATCTGAGAGCTCATAAGTTCAAGTCCATCTGCTGCAGACTTCATGCACTACTGGCTATTACAGTAGCTTGACAATAATCTCAGCAACATCTTTTATTCCAGTCACAAAAGGCTGTCAAAAACCAAATACTAAGAATTACTATAAACAGCAATGGTTGAGTCTCAATGGCAATGATTCTATATTCTAGCAGTGTAATCGACTGCTCTACCTTTAAATTGGATAGAGCATATGAAGTCCGTCAGCCATGCAGAAAGTGAAAATGTGTATTGTCAAGGCCTTTGCTGTCTGCAAAACGGCTGATGAAGAGTCACAAAAGGAGTTTTAAATGCCCTAGAAGAAATTCCAAGTAACATTAAAGTCACAAATAGCAAATTTGACAACTCCCTCTGGACTAAGAAACTGCTTTCAAAAGTTTTATATTAGTGTCATGCATCATTGTTATAATTTATTAATGTACAATTTTTAGTTTTTTCAGACTGCATGGCTGGGGAATGGTAACTATAACTTCTTTTTCATGATAAACAGCTGTTGAAAAATTTGCCAATATTCCCTCCTCTTATAATTCAAAAATGAGTGCATTGCTTTTCATATTCCTGTTTCCCCAAAAGCATAATAAGATACTATATTTATGTTTCAATTGATGAAACCTGTTCTCTGTGGATATTACTACATTGTTTAGTTTGCTAATATGCATATTTCCACTTTATCTATTCAAAATCAGATATCATGGCTGCATTAGGGTATACACTGGGTGAAAGCCATCTTTAATGCTTTGGCTTTTTCAGTATTCAGTAATTCTCTGGCAATTCCTATTCATCTTTGATTGCAATCTCAGGAGCTTGGAAGAAAGAGACAAAATTGATAGGCAGTAAAAATACAGAATTTTGAAAAGGTCACCTGCTAGCAGGATTAAAACTTTGATTCCACCTGCTCGTTATAAAGAATGTACCAAACATGAAATGGCATAACTTGAATTTCTTCTTCCAGCAGCAATTGGTTTATATGACTACTAAATGCCATATACCATTCTTACAGCAGCCTCTGTGCAGAAACTTTTGCCCTGGCTAAGTATTGAGTACACCAACAGCTGATGCATGTGCTTTTCTAAGGAAGGACCTTTTAGACTGCCCAGCTGTAGCTGCTGAAATTTGCAGTGAGGGTCTGCTCCTTGCCCTTGCAAGTGCAGTGTCTGTTTTGCTTTTTTGCAGCTGAGTTTCTTCATGGACCCGCAGGGTGCTATTTCCAGGGCCCATAGATGTATAGCATGTGCTTGATCTTTTGTTCTTCTCTGGGAAGCATGACAACCAAAAGGCTATGGCAGTATTTTTATGAACTATGTTTGAATTACAGCATCCTAGTTTAATCATACAAAAACCCCTCAGCATTGGAGGTATTTGCCACGTTCCTTTATAAGGAAAGCATTGTTCAGTTAGATGCCTAACTAAATACTTGAAAAGTTAATTTGATGTAATTATTTTTCTTAATATTTTTAATGGATAAATTCTTCACTTGATCTTAAGCAACTGTCAGGGTAGATGTAGGTAAATGGGCAGAGAGAAATCATTAAGGGAAAAATCTACAATTTTCTATGAAATTCCATTCATAGCATTGTAAAGCTGGATAGTGTGCTCCTCAGATTATTCCCACTAAACGCAATGACAGAATTCTTGATTTTATTTTATCTTTTGTGTACTAGTTATTATGAACAATCTTCTTTTGGTAATAGTTATTTGAAATCCTTCTGCCTGTTCCTGAAATAGAGTGCTGTGCTGTAACTGGCAATAGTTGATCCATAGTACAGTGTGATGAAGCTACTGATACAAAAATGTAACACTTTTCTGCTTCCCTGCATCACTGCACATAATGCTTTCTGCTTCCTCCCATGCCTCCCTCAAGGACAGATCCGTTTTGTATTCTTGCAACCCCCTTACCTAGTGTAAAGAAGTTCACGAGATACCCCTGAGGATTTTGCATTACAAATGTTGTTTGTATACAAGCTTGTATTTCCCTTAAATATGGAGCAAAATTTCTCTGTATTACAGAAGTGCTAGAGAAGGCTTCAAAATATAATTGAAGGAGAAATGGAGTCAATCCCATAAGGAAATACGCAGTAGGAATGTGTGTGAAATATGAAGAGGGTGACAAATATTTTTCATTATTCGTGTGCTTGTTTTTAAATAATTTTCATTACAAAAACTGAAAGGTGAAACAACCCCTACATTTGGGGTTTGACACTAAGTCATTGTCCTGCAAAAGCAGTTAAGTAGTATTCCCATCCCCAGTTTGTTCTGCCCCATATCATTACAATGATACTGGAGAACAAAGATAGAAGTAATTTTGATTTCTTTTCTTCCATAAATGAAACGATTCAAAATGTTTCAAAATTGTTTGCCCAGTGCCTTAGATCAGCACAGTAACAGCAACTCTTAATAATTACCCAGGGACAGATAAACGAATGGCACAAACAAACGTTTGCTGTGTAGGCATTTAGGCAATGGAATCAGTAAGTTACAATAAGATAAAGTAACACTATGTTTTGTTTTCATGGCACTGGCCTCAGGAATTGCAGTGCACCCTGTAACTCCATCCTTTACCTGCTTATTCACCCTAGTGCATCAGGTCTACTCATTTGGCATACAGAGAAGGCATGCTGGTACTTCTGGCCAGAGTTCATATTCTTTTGATAAAGAATTGAGGTTGAGATAATCCCATTCATTTCTCTGGCACAGCAGTGATTTAAATGGAATTAATCTTCCAGAAGTTTATCTTCAGATCATCAACTCAGCGACATTATAAAAAATTCCTAAGATTTATATGGATGTTGCATCCATTAACACAGCGTCTGGGACTCAGCAAGTTTTGGTTTTAATGAGAGAATAAAGTGAGGAAGTGGAAAAGACACCATTTCGATTTTATTATAACTTCTTCAGGACTGTGTCTTGGGTGGGGACTACCCAAATCTGAACATAGCATGAAGATTTGTAAAAAGTTACAATTATGTTATTGTAAAGCGTCCTAATCAGAAATGGGATTCCCCTGACACTCCAGCTATATAAGAAATTAGTATTTTTGTTTTCTTGAGGATATGGGTGATTCACAAAGAAGACAGCAGAGATTCCCAACTGAATTAGGACAGTTTGGCATTTTGTTTTCCACATGTTCTGACTGTTTATTGTCTTGGACCTCATAGTTTCCTTTCTTTGTAGCATATGTTACTACTTTAGAGGGGCAGGAAGCACAGTCTGCTTTGATATGAGTTCCATTCTGTTTTTATTTTAGAAATTGCTACATCACCAGTGGACACAAAAGAAATGAAGGCCATAATCTGTTCACAATGGCAAGTTAGGTAAAATTACTGAAATTAGTTATATAAAAGAAGGTGGCTTTGGTCCCATAATAAAGTAATAAAATAATTAAGGGAAGCGTTGGAGAGAGCCAGATATTTTAATGACAATCTTGATTTTTTTATTTATAGGATTTAAAAAAAAAAACACATCAAATCCATTTTAGTGAAACTAAGATGAGAATCTGAGCTCAGCATGACTTCTGTAATCTGTAAACTAAACAATTCTTTTAATATGAATGAGTATCTGACCCTGCCTCTTCATTTCACCTCCCATCAACCTCCACCCTGTTCATAAGTCAGACAATGCAGAGCTCACACCTTTGCCTAACTAGTGAGAATGTTTCAGGAATACCCCCAGTGCATTTCTGAATCCCTTTTGTAAGTATCACTCTTTAATACATGTAACTTTCTCTTATGATCACAGAACAAATAATTGCTAATATGCATAGTGCCAATTCTTTTATTTAAATATTTAAAAAAAAAAAAAGTAGTGCTTTAAAGTTCTCCTGTGGTCCACTTCCTTTTCTTCTTTGCCCTCTCACTAAAATCTTTTTTGATGGTTACTCTTCATTGATTTGCTTCTCATCCAATGTTCTCAACCTCCTTACTGTCTTTCTCATATCTTCATCTAGTTCACTTTGATGGTTACTGCTCCTCCCTATGACCTGCCTGTGCTATGTCCCAGGTAGTCACAGCTGCTAGAATGTGGAAGTGTGAGCATGCATACGTACAGCATGCTCCTTGGGAAGGCTGCAATGAACTCTGCTATCCCAGGCAGAACTGAGCACCTTTTGGCCCAAGGTTAGCTGGGTGTCCAGCCTTGCAGGCATTTGAAAGCAGAGGGAAGATTCACATCAAATGTGCAGACACTCTCAAAATAATGATAGTTCTAGGGGAGATGAGTGTTCTCAGACAATTCCTTCTTCCGTTCAGCTTCTCAGTCCTGCCTGATTGAAGTCCATCCACCCATCTGGTATGAAGATGTCTGGCTGGGCATGGTTGTGCACAGCTGGAACTTGGTTCATCTTTTCTCACCTACTTTGCAGAAGTTTCGTACTAATAACGAATAACCTGGGAAGAGTAGTGAGCCAGGTGAGGGCTTTGAAGATCAAAAAATGGATCCTCAGGAGGAACCCTCAAGAGGTACAAAACTTTTCAATGAATTAAATAAAAAGCCCACATAAACACCAGGAACTAATTTATGGTGCAGGAAACACAATAACCACTCCTTTGCATATGTGACACAGAGTACAACCACACAGCTCACAGCATTATAGCCAAGATCCTCTTCAATGAATCCAGTGTTCAGTAAGAAACCTTAGAGTAGTCCCTGCTTTTAGCTTCCCATGTTAAGAATTTCATTTGTCGAATGCATATGCATCTTTTGTCCTTTTTTTAAGCTTTGTATCAATGCTGCAGACAAGACAGAGACTGTCCATGCCACTGGGAAGAGGTTTGGAGGGTGACTCATTGTTTTATTTCTAATTTGGTAATGTATCATTTCCCTCTGACCTTCACTAGGATGCCATTGCAAGCAGCAGAAATTGTTGCCTGAACATACAAGCTGATGTCAGATTTCCAGAGTTAATTAGTGGAAATCCGCAGTGGTTCTAGATACACAAAGTCACTAAAGAGAAAATATTCTCTCTCTCTTAACTAAATTATTTTTCTAAAAACCATGATCCAGAAAAGGGTATCACCCAGTTACCCAGCCATAGGCCATTCTTCAGTTACACCTCCTGGTCTCCTCACTGTGCAGCCAAAAAGCTGTGAGCCACTAAGTGTGATTGCAAAAGCAAGCTGCATGTTTTTAGACTTCTATGTTGCTTTCCCTATGGTTTTATTCTAGGTGAGTGCACATGAGCAATTAGAATTCTTTCTGCAGATAATTGGCATTAATGGTATTCTTAGTTGTAATTATGAAAAATCACTTTGACTCCTCATACAATTGCTGCAAGGTGCAGTAGTGTCAAGAATGCTCTAGTCTGGCTCTGAAGTGGTTCTTTCCAGCCAAGTTTTCCTGATATACCTGTATACCATTTCCCTGTCTTCTACCCAGTAAAAGAAAAGGAAGCATCCACAGAACTGTGGTGTTAGTCATTGACAGAGTAGAAACAATTTGTTTGTCTTAAATAAATGTAGTTCTCGTATTGGTTTGCAGTATACATTACTCTAACTGCTTTACTACATTTCAAATGTCTATTTCAGTAGGTATGAATCACAGAAAGTACTGACAGCTTGTTACAATTAGGCCTATAAACTATATTTTGGGTTTAGCCAGGCCTTTGGAGGAGAAGACACAAATAATACAAAGTGAAAAGCCTTTATACTTTTTTCTCAACTTACCCTGAATAATGCCCAAACTAATACCACTTATTATTTCCAGTTGTTTTACACAAAGGCTGTTATATTTAAGGCCAGAATATGTGTAGCATATGTTAAGCTATTTATAGATTTACAATTACCTCATCAGACAGAGTCAGGCAGATGGTAAACATTACTACTAGGCATAAGTACATTTAGAATCAGACATTTAAATAAATTCAGATCTGTCTCAAGCTTATTTAAAGGATTTTATCTCTTAAGCCATTTGAGGTGTCTGGTTCTGCTGAGTATATTTGTATCCCGTTCAGATATCAAGCTGTATGACCAGCAGCCTATAGATAGCTGCAGAAATCAGATTACAATAATTCTTGGTTTTGAACCCGATGTGGGTAATTGAACTAGTAAGCCAAATTAATTTGAGAATAAAGAGAATAAAACTTTTAGATTGAAAATGACAATGGCTGACTTTTATGCTGTTGAAAGAATATACATGCTTCAGGGAACATCAATTGCTCTCTCTCTAAAGCTAAAAGACCTCATATAGAGATTAAAAACCTGACAAAGATACATGCCAGAAGGCCAAATTATAATCTTTCAACTTCAAAACCTTAGGCTATGGTGGCTTTTCACATGAATCTTCCCAAAGAATAAAAATAAGAGTTCAAGCTACACCTGAAAATTGAGAGAGCACTTTAGTCGAATGTGATGAAGGTTGCCCAAACTGCTTAAAAACATCTTTGGGAATCTTCAAAATTATTATTTTAGGGGATTTGAAAATGTATGTAGAGTTAAATGGTGTTAGCAAATGAAATAAAGCAGTCAGCCTTAATCATTTGACTTGAGCTACCCCTGGATTTTGGGGTTATTTTTTATGTGCATCAGAATTTATTTTCTGTGTTTCCCCAAAACTCCTCACCTGATACACTCTGCTACAAACCTGTTAACCTGTTTTTAATTTGGGTGACAGGGAAAGAATGCCATGATCCGAATCCTACCCTTCAATACTGCAGTGCTAATCCAGAGCAATGCAATGAAAGTCAAAGCAATTCCTTCAGAACAGCTGCATTGTAGCTGAAAACAGATTTTGGCCTGAGGTCTCTTTAAGACAGTCTGTCCCAGGGACCAAAATACAAACCAGAGGAAATATGAAATTACATGGCTAGAAATTCACTCACTTAAGGTAGATAGCATTGCCCTAATGCTGGCTGCAGGAAGGAGGTGTGGGACTTCCTCATCCATGCTGCTGTAACATCCTTGGCTGGGCAGTGCGAGCAATGTCCCAAGCCAGGGGGACCTTGCTGATGCCCATGGTCACAGGGTCACGGGCTGCAAGGAAGGAGCAGCACCTTTCAGCAGGGTCCTGGCAGCTCACAGCTGCCTATCAAAGGTGGAGTCCCAGTCCTGGCCAGATCCAACACCTGTGGTAAATACTGACACCTGCCAGCAGTCTTTCTAAAACATAGATTAGGTTAATCTACAGTTGCCTTGGGCTGTTACCCCCTGGGCACTGAGTAACAGAGGAGTGCTGTGTGAGCCACTAGTCCTGCCCACAGAGTTCCTCTGTACTGCCAATACTGGGAGCATGGAAGAAGGTTTACACAACCTCCCCAAAAGAGTTGATGCAGTTACATCTGCTGTGTCCATCTGTGCTACCACAGACAGTGCTCTTTGTCTGCCTCAACTAATATATTTCATATTGGTAGCTGATCTATAAACTGGATATCCACTGGGACATGACCATGGCTGGAAGTATACCCAAATGAACATTTGGAACTGCCAGTCTTTCAAAACACCCTCTGGGGTTTTTCAGTGCTGGACTTCACTGGTAAGTTCAGGATGCACTCCATCCTCTACTTGAGAGGTAATTCTTGCTTTTGTTCAAGTATTTTCTGGGACTCTGGTTGCTCATTGAAAGGTCTGATTTGCATCCTAGAGTTCTTAGGCACAGGGTAACTATGCACACCTAGAAAAAAACTAATAGTGATGTGTTTGCAATCGTTTATAAAATGATAATGGTAATTTGCCATTTTAATTGCCACATAACTGCTAGGATGTTAGATTTGTGTGTGTGTGTGTTCCAGAAGCTAAGCTTTTTCTGCAAGTCTAAACCTTCAGCTTTTATAGTTGAAAAGTAAATCTCTGAAACACTAGATCTATGTAAATGTGTAAGAACATAGTGAGCACTGCTGTGATTATATAGGAATTGGTTTGAGAAGGGTGACAAGGCAGAAGAGCATGAGCAGGGCCACTGCTCTACAATGTAGCAGTCTCTGCATCTCTTCACCCTGCTGTGGGTACCTGCAGAACACTGTCTTTAACAGTCAGATAGAATCATAGAACATCACAGGTCAGAAGGGACCTTGAAAGACCATCTCATCTGGTCCAACCTTCTGTGGGAAAGGGAGCCTAGATAAGATTTTCTAGCACCCTGCTAAATCACATCTTGAAAACCTCTGGTGACAGGGACGTTAGCACATCCTGGAGAGAGTGTTCTTGTGAATGATTGCTCTCACTGTAAAAAAAAGTATTTTTTGTATCATGGTTAATCTTGTTTGTATTATATATTGATACAGACTGCATAGGACACAAAGCCATCCTACACACCCTGTGGACTTCCACATCCACACTGGATACATTGTATCATCACTCTTTCTGCATGTGAGACAGCAAACAAGGTGTCTTTATTTGGTCCATGAGTGTGTTAAATCCTAGAAAGAATTGAGTCTGAATGCAAATAATCTTCATACTACAGCAAGTGATAAATAGAAATTGTTTTCCAGCACTGCCATATTTATCAAACTTTTTAAAAAAATATGAAGTAGAGTTACTATGGAATGCAGTAGTGTGTTTAGATGTTATGCTTGGTTTTGTTAAAGGACTTGCAGGTCTGACTTTGGATATAAAGAATTCTGTGGGGGCTTTAAACCATTTTATTCCATACCACATTAACATGCTAAACTTAATCTCTACTGTCAAAGATGAAGAGTGAACATAACTCTTTTAGGACAAGTGGTTCAATCCTCAGTTCTTGTTGTTTGAAATTCACTCTACTCTTGTATTGCTGTACTTTGAACCTTCCCCTTCTTGTTCGTCTTCCATTGGATTTTTAATAACTGAAACCATGTAAAGAGAGGCAAAAACCAGAAGTGATAATAAGCTTACCTTGAAATACTATCTGATAGTACAGATAAATCATGGGAAAATAGAAAACATCATGTATGTGGCTAATTATAAATGTATTAATACTGCATGTAGTCAAATTCTAAATATTTGGTTTTGTGATCACAGTAAAATGCAATTACTTCTACTGCATTTTGTTACTATAGAATCAATTGGATCACTGTGCTAATATGCAGAAAGCTTTGCAAGATGTAGTTTAGAGAGTAATGTTTTATAGTGGTCAAGTTATTTCTGCTTATCAGTGCTGTTTTTTCTCATAAAGAAGGTCTTGCTAAATAACTAAACCGTAATTTCTGTCTTCATGTAAATATAATAAGCTCTAAATTAGAAAAAACTGGTTGGTAATATGCAGTCCTGCTTTAGTAAGTTGTCAAAATAATTGCTAAATGGAAGTTAATCATTTAGGTCCTTGATGTGTTTAGCCTGTTTCTTATTAGTTGCTTTAATTTGTTTTTATGTAGTTAAGAGCAGGCTACTTTGATCTGAGATTGCTCCATTTCATTCAGTGTCTTAACTTCTAATGAGTGTAATTTTAGTGATAAAAGTGGTTCCTAGCCAAAGTGTTGTATCAAAGTCTTTATAAGGAAAGAAAGGAATTCACTGTTTGTGAAGAGAGCTAATCTTAGTTTTCTTTATGAATCTGGAAGAGAAAGGGGGGAAGTAAATCTACTTGTCTGTAAACTGGCAAGGGCTGTTTCTATTTGAGCTTTTGAATAAGAACTCTGAAGACTAAAGAAAGGAAACTTTCTGTTTATAGATTCAGAAGTTTTCTGAGGAATGCAGAAAAACTACTCAGAGAAATTGGAGGAAACATTTGTATTTTATCAAGTAATTATAAATACTTAGAGTGGTGTAGTATCTGGACTCCATTCAATACAATATAGTTTTGAAATGTCCAAAACCAATAACAGTTTTCAAAGGAGTCCAGCTCACTTCTGGGTCCTTAAGTGGGTGAAAAATTTGGAAATCTGACTGGTGGTGTCACACTGAGAACTTCAAGTGGCTAAATGCTTTGAAAACTCTGTCCTTAATCTTGTGCCAAATGGGAGGTGAGCTCTTGATAATTTGGTGCACTTTGTAGTTCAAAATTTGGTTGCAAGACCATTTGGGAAAGTGGCCTTTAACAAAGTGCCTAAACTTATTCCCTAAGTTTTGCTCTATTACCAAATGTAGTGAGGGGAACAGGAAATGTCTAATACTACAATTTAAAACTAGGGAAGTTAAAAAAAGAAGTTGTGTTTCTTCTCAGTTTTTCTTACAAGATACACACTGGAAATAAATTGTTCCAGTGGGGGCAGAAGTCAGATGCTGTGGAATAACTTTCAACCTATGTGCATTACTTTCTGAATCTAGAAAAACTGCTTTTTGTCACAATTCTGCTAGTTCCATGCGGAGCATAAAGCATAAATCAGGAGAAGAATTTGCATATTTTGTATTTTGTGTCAGATGTAGACACGTGCAAGAACAATTCACAGAAATTCTGGGATGGGATACCAGAAAATTACCTTTTGCCTTCAGCAAAAATGTTTGGAAATTTGCAAGAAGAGCTGAAGGAACAAAAGAGCTACAAGCAATCTCTTCACACTCACTCTGCCACAGAATCTAGGGAAAGTCCCTGGAGATACAAAAGATATTACGTATCTTTGCACTATGCACAGCCTTTTGGTTGTTGCTGCTGAAATTCTTGGTGCTATCTTTCTGCCAAAAAAGGTCTTGTACAATGAAAGTAACTTACTACTCCCCTACTCACCAGGAGTAACATTGCTTGATGCTGGCAGGAGGAAGCCGGTGCTGTGCCATACAGGCGCCTCACACATGAATTACACCATACACGTGGGGTACAATGTAAATGACACAACACTGGCTGTGTGCTGAAAAATGTAACATGGCATACACATCCATTTTTAGCAAAAAAAAAAAGCTTGATGCCATTTCATTGTCAGATGCAATAACTCATTGTGCAGATACAAACCAAATGTTTTTAGTGGAAAGCCAACCTGCCCTAGCTTTCAAGGCTGAATGGTAACTTTAACAGCAAGGCTATGTCCTGAATATATTTCTGTTTATCTTGATATTTCACTGATTATGTTGGAGTCATCAGAAAGCAAAATGTTCACCCTGCCGTAGGGAAAAGTATGTGACAGGAACATGTCTTGCAACAGAGAGATTTCACAGCTGAGAAAAGTTCAGCTCAGTTCCCAGAGGCATGACTTCTTTTCAGAGGGCTCCAGACTACAAGACTACTGCTTCATGTCCCAGTAAACTGCACATGCAGCAACGAAATCAGCCCCAGGATGGGTGATTCTGTTAATTGGGATTGGCAGGCACAATGGGGCTATGATCAGAGTCACATTAAAATGATGCATACTGACTGGGCTGAAAAAATACCCACATTAGGACAACCCCCTGGTGACATTACTCTTTTTTAAGAATATCTGAGAGGACACCAGTCAATGGATTCCTGTGTTTCCACCATCATTACTAAATAAGCTAATGAGAAATATTAAATGTAGTCCATTTAATTGCTAGAGATTTAACAGCACCTGCAAATAATTGTATGAATAGAGGCGTGTGTTAGCCTGCCATATGTGTACAGTAACCAGTAGCCAGAAACTTTGCATGCAATAGGCAATTACTGGATTTTATGGAATAAGGAATTAATGGCTGTATTTTAAATGGTCATCAAGGAAAACATTTTTTACATATTTTGTTCCACTAGGAAACCTGATGAAATGGTTCTGATGGTTAGAATAGGCTTCCACATGCAAGTTTTTCCAGTGTATTTTTATTTAAAACGCAAATTACTGGGTGAGCCCAGAGGAGATGTATCTCTAGAATTTCTGAAGGGGTGAAACTTGCAACAGCAAGGGCATGACTTGGGGGTGGTTCAGGAGAGGGGGAGGCAGAACTCTGAAGCTCTCCTGGCCTGTGGAAATGCTGTCACACGACGCCCACTTTGAGGCACAAAGCAAAGTATAGCTTGAAAAATGCACATTTCACAATGCAGAAATCCATACATGGTACTAATACATCTTGCTCGAAAAAATATGATTGCAGAGATAAAAAACAATCACATAAGACAAAAATTATTGACACTGTAAGGTAAAATCAGCTAATGTATCCTGATATTTAGGTAGGTATCATCAAAGTAGTTAGCTGTGGGTCTATGTTACAGGAATTCTCTACAGGAAAAACTAATTGTATGAATAGACCATTGCCATTTCAGTATTATTAATTGGCGAGTCCAGAAATTGGCAGAGAAATGTTAAGTTTTCAAGTGATGGCAAGTTCTGCCTTCCTGGGAATGTGTGTTACAGCAGGCCCCTTGATGCATGGTCATGCAGTGACTCAACCTACTGCACAGAACATGTTCTTACTCTTACTCCTCTCTTTAAAGGAAAGGGCCAGCACCTTTTGTGACTTTCAGATATCCATAAAATTAACCTTAGGTGCCTACAGCAGTACCCAGTGCTTCATGAACACTCCACCACTCTTCCATCTGACTGTTCCCAACACATGATGAGTTGGCCACAAGATGTGGGCCCCAGTGTCAGCTGGTACCTGTAGGTAGCCACAGCCCATTAGACCTCTGTACACTCTCACAGCCAGAGTACAAGTGGCATTCTGGGGATAAAGATGCCCAAAGATGGGTCAGGGTAACAAGGCTGGCAGGTGGGGGTGTGATGTGTACATAGTGTCATCTGTCAGCAAAGCTGTGTGGGATTTGGTATCCTTGAGCATCCTCTGTCAAACCCAGGGACCTTCAGTTCTACCCTCCCCAACGTGGCCAAAAGCAGGGCAGGATCTTGGCTTCTCTAACACAACGTGAATGAGGTGATGGGGTTTTTTTAGGATCGTAATTTCACTGTGTTGTTGTTTTTTTTTTTTAGGATCATAATGGCACTACAGAATAAATTAGACCACACTGTAAATTAATCTTATGCCTAAAATCAAGCAAATGATCAATCCCAGTAAAGATTTCAGTACTTTGCAGAATTGGGGTCTTAAAGAGTTTTGTTTTTCTGGGAAAGTTTCCTCTGTAAAGTTAACCAAATTCACTGGTGCTGGAACAATGAAGCAACTATAACTTATTCCAAGTAAGGACAGCAGTGTGTAGTGCACAATCACAACGTGATCTTTAAACACCAAAGCAATTATGTCAGGGGCTAAAAATCAAGATGTTCCCACCTCTCCTCCTCCCAAAGATGATAATACAGAAGAAACCAAATAAATGTTTTTGCTTCTGCCTTTTGCCAGACTATGGCCAAGAATGGAAAAGGTTAGCTTAAAAGTTTTTTTGAAGGTGTTTAGAAAATATACGATGTGACAAGGTAGCAAGAAAGTGTCGTCTCAGCCTCAACTCTCAAGTCTTTATTAAGTCACATATTGAATTTCGTTTTAATTTCTGCTAACTGTAAAGTGTCAATGTTGGAGTTTCAAATTATAAATAAAATGTTTAGTTTGACATATTTAATAAGATCTCTTATCAACAGCCTGTCTGAATTGGTAATAGTTACCATAGCAACTTCACAAATTTTCTCTCTATCATTATTTGCAGCCTTTGGTCACATTTTAAAAGTTTGGTTTCTGTGATAGCATTGCTTAGCTGCTAATTTATTCATAGTGTTCTTTTTTTTTTCTTTTTTTCTTTTTTTTTCCAAAAGGCTACCCCATTTCTGTCTCTCTGCAGAAGTGTCAAAGTTCCTAGCAGTTAAAAGCAAACTTGCTGTCACTTTTACAGCATTACACAGGCAGTGGCTAAAATAGTGGTTTGGGACTAAGCAAGAAACAAGCTGAGTCCATGGTTAATAACTAGCTTGTGGTTAATTTTGATAACCTTGAAAAAATTGGAGGTTTAGGCTTTAATGACTGTAGATTTCAGTTTTCCATCTATAAATATTTAAAGAAACAGGTAACTCTTTGTATGGCTAACTGTTTTGGTTTTTTTCTCTGTGCTCCTTGTTTTGTGTATTAAACTGGATATTCCAGAAAAAAGAAAAAAGCTGTTTTCTGTATGTAGGTACAGCATGAACTTTGTGTGGTCCTCACTTGAGCATTTTGTCCAAGTCCCTCTCTCAGTTCTTTATCTGTTCAGAGTCCAACTACCTCCAAAATAGGATTTTTTTTCTCTATATGGTCCTTCATGGTAATTGAAAAAAATTTTGGTTCCTGAGACTAATTGTCACAGATGACTGAAGGGGTAGATTTTGCAGTAATTAAAAACCACATTTGACGTGGTTTTGCTTAACTACTTTTGTCTCAGGATAATTGTTTCATGCCATCTGAGAGACTTTCAGTCAGTTGACCCTTATGTGATATGTCATAGTCAAGATTTATTTTTCTGGGCTTTTAAAAAAAAATTAGGTGAAATTGGTGGGTTTTTTGTTTTTGTGTTTTTTGGTTGGTTGGTTGGTTGGTTTTTTGGGGGGGGGATGTTGTTGGTAATTATGAGGCATTGATTGAATAAGGAAGGGTTTGATAATCTGTGAGATTCACAAATTTTTCTTTGGACACGTGCCAGCTGTGAATGGATGGCTGTAACAAAAAGCGAATATGTGAAGCAAATAAATGGCACAGTCAGTAAGCTTTGCTTGCTGTTTCACCTCAAATGATCCTTTTTTTGGCTCTGTTCCACTCCTTGGAATGACAGCACACTCAATCCCTTTAGTCCTTATATTTTTCAAACCCTATATGCCCCTGAATGTGTTAGTACTTAGATATAAGTAATACAGTTCTGTATGCATACTGTTCCTGGCATATCCCACAAAATCTCTGTGTATTAATTTACTCTTGCCTTTTATTCTGTATCCTTTCATCTATGCCTGCCATCTTCTAATGACCTCAACTTCCATCCGCCTCTTATCTACCCCATCCAATTCTCTCTTAAATATTTTTGTGCTTTCAGACAAAATGACCACGACGTGGACATACAGTCTTCAAATCAGCCACATGAGCAATCTTATTCTAATGGGGAAAGCTTTGACTTAGCAATGTTTTACCATTTTGTTAAGTAGCAATGTATGAAGTTCATCAAGGGTTATAATTGCATCACAATTTCTTGGTATTTTTTTCTCTACACCTTTGTCTACACAACAATTTCTTGTTTGTGAATATTAAGGTAGGATTAAGTCTTAATAAGCAGCCATTGCCTGGCACGTTGTCTTCCCTAAGACACAGAAAAAAGAATAAATATGAATACTTTCAAGGCACCTTCTCTACAATGTATAATAACAAATATTAATAATTTTTAAATGCTCCTAGAAGCATTTGAAGGCACCTCAAATTATTCTGCATTAAATTTTGTACCAGTTATCACTTTTCACCATAAATTTTCACTGCTTAGCTGGTTTTTATTGGACTACCACTGACACATTAGATAAAGCAAAAACTAGAATGAGTCCCACTTTAACAAGATTATCAGGATTGAAAGACAAGTCAGGTACTGCTTCTTGGAATGGTTTGGTGCTGAAGGAAAAAACCCCAGAATGACCTTGAACTGCATTGCCTGTTGCTTGCTGATTTTGTTCCTCCCCTGGCAGAAGTCCATCTCAGCATCATTGCAATCTTCCAGTGGGTGCTGCTATGGACACGGGCAGAAAAGAGCCAAGTGTGAGATAGAGAAAAGGCAAAGACAAAAAAAGGAAAACCCTTGACTGAAACAAAGAGCAAAAATGCGATGGGTGCTATGGGTACTAATGGAACAGCTTTACAATTTCAGTAAGTCTTGCCACAAACAAGATTTTCTACTGCTCTTCCAAAAATGCTGAAAAAACCTACATCTGCAAATCATCTGTGGAAATAATCCGTCTGTGTTTTAAAATGGAGAAGTATTAACCTCAAATGTTTCAAGAGTTCAAGCTTTAAACTGTTTTTCTCTACAGCTGTATTCTCCTCGTCCTCCAAAAGAACAGCCAAGAGTGAAGTGGGACAAATAAACTTGAGCTGGGATTGCATGTATTTTGTAAAGTGCTGCTCTGAGTATAGACGTGTAAGAGTATCTGAGTGTTTTAACAGATCTGATCTTCTTCCTGAATATCTTCATTCTTACAGCTGCTTTCCCTTTAAAATCCTCACATAGGAAATACTTTCTGTGTCCCTTGAAGTCTGTTTCCTTCTGCACCCTCACTCTCAAACCCTTTAAGGGATTTCTTGGTTAGAAGACTATGCAGTAATTGCTTTTGTTGCTCCAGTTCTGTGATAGATGAGACTGTGTAGCTCCCATACAGACTCACCACAGAAAAGGACTGTTCATATTCCAGGACATTTTGAAGATTGTTTTCTAAGCCTAAAATCGCACAGAGCTACATGTATCAAGTCTTGTAATTTCGTGTCTTAAAATAGCTTTGACCAAAAAAAATTGACATAGATCAACTGCCCTTAACCACATGGTAAAGGAGCATCAACAGTTTGTCCTCCCCTCCCCCCACGTAAAAACAGAACCACAGAACTTGAGTAGCAAGAACAACTCAGTTGCAGCCAGCAGCTATGCAGAAGCCCTAAAAATGGGTTGGGCAATTACAGAGAGCTGCCTGGGAGCCACCAGTTCCCATGCCCCCATGCCAGTGGGCCCAGGTGAGTTGTGGCAGGCAGGGCCCTTTCCCATGAGCTGCTGTGCTGCACCAGCCCAGCTGTCCTGTACAGTGTCACAACCCAGATGTGACATTTTGCATGAGGTCACAACAGAGTGCTGTGAGAACCTCATGGCACTGGGATGCATTTGTGGGGGTGAGTGGGAGGGATGAGGGTAGCCTGGGGGTTATCTCCTGTTCAGATCTGCCCGAGTTTGCAACCATTTCTTTGAGCGATAAAGAGATGAAAATTCACATGATGCAATTCCAACTCCATCCATGTATCCAAGCTTCCCCATAGTGCTATCAGCCCAGTGCCAAGCAGCATCCAGAGCTTCTCAAAGGTGAATTTGCAGGCAACAATTATTTCATGGATACTTCTTACTAGTGCTGCTTTTGGACTTCTCTCTTGTCCCCAAGGGACTAACCTGGTCCACAGCTAGAGCTTGATATGGAGTCTTCTCCAGGCACACACCACTGACCATGCTGCAAGACATGGCACTGGGTAACTGCAAGTTGTGTCAGGGACAGCTCCACACCCTCCTCTGAGGGCTGTCCCAGGGGTGTACTGTGGGGTCTCCAACATGCAGGTGGGGCTGGCAGTTCCCACTGTGTTTCGGTCTATCTTGATCTGAAATTGATTCATGTTTTGGTGTTGGGTTTTTTCGGTTTGTTTTGGTGGTTTTTTTCTCAAAAAAGTGTAGGAAATTGATTTGCAAATTAAGGTAAATCAAGCTGACCTGCTGTATTATCTATCATCTTGTGAATAAAGTGGACATATATTGATTTACGTTGTATCTTCAGATAGCTCTTTGCACCTCAAAACTCTATATGTGACTGGATAGTAGGTGTCTAGTTCTTGAGGACATAAGTTCTGCTTTAGTCTTTTCTATCGTGTTGTTGGTTGCCTTCTGTCACATCCCTTCATGTTACATCAATTCCTGTGGCATTCTGACTGAAGGTCAGCAAAATAATATTACAGAGTGGTAAAACTAGAAGGCAAATACTCCTGTCTTTGGATGAAATATTGCACCTACTATCAGCTCAGATAGTGAAGAGTCAATGCCAGTTTAAGGCAGATAGTTAGGATTCTGTTATCTGCTCGAAGTGGGCAATTTTCTCTAACCTTGAACCATCCATAGAGACTGAATACCTGTCCTCTCTCTCTAATTGGCGCACTGCAGATGTGGCCAGTAGTTTTTTTACCATAAGGAAAGATAAAGGATAAACAGTTATTGCGTAATAGTAATCATTCCACCTCCCATCCACAGCTTCCCGGGAAGGGAGTGAGCATGTGTGGTACAGGCCAGGCAGTGTGAAGAAGCTTTGGTGTAAAGGAGGGGGGGAATCTGTCCCTTTCTGCCAGTGAAAGAACAGGAAATTGAGCAGAATGGTTATCAGAAATGCATGCTGGAGACGAAAACAGTTTGCAATGATGCTTCCACCATTAGGTCTTATTCAGGAGCAATCTATAATACAAAAGTCATTTTGGATGATTGCTTGCTTATTTTTCTGCTGTGTGTACATTAGCCAGAATTTTTAATGTGTGCATAGTGGGTTCTTTGGGGTTGGGTTGCTTTCTTTGTGTGCTTGCTTTGTTTTGGGTTTTCTGGGGGGAAAGGTGTTTGGTTGGTTGTTTGCTATGACCAGCACTTTGAAATAATGAAAACAAGTCTAATGAAGTTGTTGGTAGTACACATAGGTCCCCATAGTGTAGGGCCTGTGGGCAGCCCCCAACCCAACATCTAACACCATATCTTCAGGAGACAGACTTATTTAAATTTAGTAAAATCTAAATTCAGCCCTTTTATCCCTCATCCAAAACAGACTTCACAGGAACCACTCACTTCAAATGCAATCCTTCAGCCTTTATAGGAACAACCCCACCAGACCATTTCCCACCTGGACCTGATAATTGAAGAGAGGTGTCTGGCTCCCAGCCCTGGGGCTCTTGCTGAGGCAGACCACCTCCAATACACATACCTTCTTGCCAAAACAACCTATGTTTTTGGAAGGGCAAAAAAAACCTTTTAAATGAAAGATGGCAAATACTATTTTTTAAAAAACCCTCCAAAAACATGTATATTTTTAAAAGCTGTAAGATCTTCACAGATGTTTTGGAAGACAGACATACATAGCATCTGTGCGTATGTATTCATGCACATACAAGGACAGTTGCTTGTCTACACTGCCCGTGATCCCATGAGGAGACATCAGGTAGAAAAAAACCCAGGAATCTTATAAAACTCTCAGTGTTTCAGACATAGATGTGAACCTGCTCATTTCTTTCCACTTTGCAGTGCTCTGATACAAAATCATGAAAGAGATGGAGTCCAAATGATGAAAATTTGATGACCTGTCACACACATTCCCTCTCTTTCTGACTCTTCTGACTCTAGCACTTATCTTTCAGGGCATCAATATGGATTGGGAATGCTGAGTTTAGGTACTGAGAGCATAATGTCACCTTCCTTTTTCTGACCTAGTGATTTTTCCATTTTAGCCTTAGCATTCTCTTTCTTTGAACTTTCATCCCTATGAGTGGGAAAAACCCACTAACTATAATTTCTGTATATGTTTTGTGAAAAAGAAACATTCACAGTTAGGGAACTCTCAGAGGGGTTCTGATCCTGGTAATACTCTGCTAAAATACCCAGGAATAGAGGAAAAAGACAGGTTTAACAAGGTCCTTTGCTAAGTCTAAGAAGAAAGAAAAAGCAAGTAAAAGAGAGCATCCAAAAGTCAGTTAAAATCACTTCCAAAGAGCAAAGAAGACAGGAGGTCAGTAGTCAACAAAATGACATTTGGGCTGTAAAGAGTCTTTATTGCACCTTGCTCCTGTATCACATATCACACCATTGTAAGGGCTCTTTTCAGTGGGAACATCAGCTTTACTTCTCTCCTTTTTTCCTCTTTAAGTGCCTCTCTGCTGATTCTTCCACAGAAGGGCCTTGAGTTGAGACTGATTATTTGCTCTTATAACTTTGCCTGCCATCATTTCCTTTCCAGCCTGTGAATCCAGAACAACCTTGAGGCTATGCGTGAAGATAAAAAGATTTTTCCCATCCTTGTTCCCCTTTTCCAGTAATCTAATATTGCATAAGGTCATATGAAGGTATCACTGAGCAGACTTCACCAGGGTGTCTGTGTAGCAGTAGTGTTTGTTAAGAACAAACTGGTAGGAGAGCAAGTGTAACAGAGATCCCCAGATAACCCAGACTGGGACATCTTGCTTCTTACTGCTGGCAAATTCAACAGTAGACAGCTGTGTTTTGTTTTTTTCCTAAAGGAAATTAAATGTAAAAGATACGTTAGTGCAGCCTTAAAGCTAAGGTTTAGGTATATTTTCCTGTGTTATGATTCCCACAGCAATTGTAATTCGACTTCACTGCACATTCTACTGTAAGGCATAAAAATTAACATCACACTGTATATAGCAGAATATATTACCAAAGAACTCTGAAATACTGTAGCAATTTGAGAACAGCATTAAGTTGTGTCTACTCTAAGCTCTTGAATGAGTGTGTAACTTTAAGCATTAATATAGAAGTTACTTGGTTTTGGCTCATGTTTACAGTCTACAGTCCCAGGTCAGCAAGGTTTTGTACTTGCAACACATGATTTTTTTATTCTTTGTTTCTTGGGGATTACTCAAGTGCTTCAAATCACATGCCATCTTAAATACCAATCTCCTGAGACAGAGGCCACTTCTGCTGAGGGTTTATTTGACCCTCATAATTCACATTATTGACAGCTGCTTATATCCTTTAAACCTTTACTTTTTCATGCAAAAATTTCCCATCCTTGGTCTCTATTATGTTCAAAAAATAATTTTAATAGAGCTTGAGTAAAAAATGGTTCATTGTTTTTGAGAATGAGATGAAGCAAGAAGGTGACTTTTCCCATTATAAAAATTGCATGTGGCTGTTATTGAACAACTCAAAAGCCACAGTGGTTGGGAAGCTTAAATTTGGCAGGGGTACAGGTGTTAGGGGGAAGAGGTGCCTTCAAATGTTCCGGTAAAAATTTATTTTGCTTTGCTGAGCTCTTGGAAACCAGTGTTTACTGACACTTGGTAGTCTTTTAGCAGCAGCTTGCTTTCTCCACTGATGTTCCAAAAGCAAATGGACTCCATGGCTAGTGAACAATGATCCAATTAATGACTTAGGGAAATTATGATAAATTTATGTACCAGAAGAAGTAGAGATGCATGTCATAGTACCCACTTTTATGAATTCTTCAGCTCTCTCTTCCACTCTTAATCTGCTGTGGCATCAGGCCTTATGCTAACCTGATTTTACACTACATAAGCATGCCTGGCATGCTGCTCCCACTAAAGGGTATAAAATACTGTAGTGTTTCTTGATATTTAAGACACTGCTGTACTGTTCTTTTCTACTGAACTTAAAACTACACTTTTCTTCTGCATCAGTAAACTCTGTGGTAACTCAGAAACCCAGGTAGGGTTGTAGGCAGTTTGTAGACACCTTAAAGGCTTTGTGCTTGGAGAGAGAAGCCCAGGTTTTTAGAGCAGAGCTCATTATTGCAGCATGTGAAGCCAGTTGGTGCTCTGCTGAGAGGACTGCTGGCTTTTGCATCTTCTATTATCCTAGACAACATATTGTAGCCAGAAATACCTCTGCCTGGACTAACTTCATTTATTTTTCTGGCCTCTTCATCCTTGAAGTGTATGAATATCCTGGGGAATGTGCACATATGGCAGCTAAGACAGCTGTACATCTGAGTGACTCTTGGTCATTAGTCATGCTGTCTGTTTCCAGCAGTACTGGTAGTGACTGGGCCGGGCCAGCAGGCTCACTGAGGGTTTCCCTCTGCCTTGGTGACGTGGATCAGGCTCCCTGGACAGCACAAGGCTCACAGCCTGGCTGGGACAGCCTCATGCTTCAGTGGCTCTAAGGACACAGACAGAGCACAGGCTCTGTGATACACACTGCCAGCTGCTGTGTGGTTATCACTTCACGTGGGCTTGGTTGAGAAGACCAAAGGTGAAGGAAGGAGCACGAGCATTTCCACAGTTCATTCAGAAGTGTAACCCTAAAAGCACAAGGAGTGGGAATTACTTGGTCTTGGGTACAAGATGACATGAACCCTTTCCCATTTGCAAAAGCTGCTTCCTCTGTAATGATCACCAGCAAACAACTACTTAAAATATTTCTTTGTGTATTTTTTTGGAAATTAGATAATTTGACATTAAAATAGTGAAGTGAGAAGTTTTCAGTCAGATTTCTCTGCAAAAATGAGGAGGAACGGGCAATGGGTTTCTGCACTACTTTAGTTCCCCAATGAACCTATGGACTATGGATTTCATGAACAGAAGTAACAATACCTTTCCACAGTGGAATACAATGTTTTTCAAATTACAATAGCATGTGACTTGAATATTTCTAAGGATAACATATTTTCTTTACTGGGTGGATATAGAAAATCTGAATTTCTCAGAAAGGGCTGAGAACATGACATAGTTTTAAAGAACGGGCAAAGAAAGAGGTTTGTAGAGCTACAAGCAGCTTCCTCTGGAGACTCCTCAGAGCTTGCTTGTGACAGTAGTGGTAAATATGATGTGATTAAATAGATGCTACTTTGAACCCTGTTGAGGCTGATAAAGGTAAATAATTGTTGTGATTTGGGTTGTTCACAGTGTTATCTGCAGCAGGCAGCCCCCAGCCTCATGTGCCAAACATCTGCTTGAAGAGCCAGGTGCTCCAAGGGCTCCCAGTGCTCATTGCTGGGGATGAGCCAAGCACGTAAGGAAAAGCTTTCCAGGGAAGCTCTTGCTGTGGCACCCGTATAACAAAGACAGGAAAGCTCCAGATTCCACACAGCTTTCCTAGGGATAAAGTCAGAAGAGATAATTATAGTCAGGCAAAATAGTTGTGGGGCCAGATGAGAATAGTTTACAGCTTTGAACAATTTTTTTTTTCCCCTAACTATTCTGCAATCTTTTTTATCTGCATTGACTGACAGAATATTGTTCAATCACATCATCCTTGATGAGATGAGTAGTTGAGTTCTGAAGCTGTTTAAGCAAGGAATTGCCGCATCATCTAAGAGAAAAATTTGTGATGTTTATTCTTTTATCACAGATTTTTGCAAATTTCTCATGTTTGGGTTATTATTCGCCTCTCGAAACTAGTATCAGGAAATTGTGAGAAATAAGATTGTCCAATAAGTCATGTGGAGCTAAAATTGCATCTCCAATAGGTCTCAAGGAAAGCTGATGGAACAGTGTCTTTTGGCTGTGTCTATCAGTTCTGTTACAAGCCAGTGTACTTGCTGGTATCTAGTGTTAATGTACTGCTGTGGGTTAGGCATTAAATTCAAGCAGTGCCTCTGCACTGTGGGTTTGAGTCTTCCTGAGAAGCTTTTTTGACATAACTTGCATTTTGAAGGGATTCCATCTGAAAGATTTCTTTTATCAGCCTTTATACTCTAAGTCAGTATTTACGCTCTGGTGCTCTAAATGCATTGTTATATACAGATTTTTCAAATTTGTATTTCTTCTTAATGTTGGAAGTGCAGTGAGTAGGGCAAACTTGGAATCATTAGATTTAGGGAGTCTTCAATATTCAGACCCCTGAATAAACAGCTGCACTCTTCAGCAGATTATTATAATAATAAATACAATTTTATGGAACATGTGTGCCCAAAGGCCTCTTCAAAGCACACTGAAAATGTTAGCATATTGCAATCTCTTCTGCTTCTCATCACATTGCTTTAGCTGAATTGGGAAAGAACTGCCCACAAAACAGTCCTGCCAAAATGTCATAATAATGAGAGTTTACTGGGAAAATGGTATGGTAAGAGAATAATGGGTGAAATATATATGATTACAGAAAATTCTTGGTTTCCATATAAACAACATTTTATCATTGCAAATTGCAAAAAAATACTGCTAATGCAGGCTTAAGGCTACAGTGTAATGTTCCTGCCTTGCTGAGAGCAGGACAGCTGGCTGGAGAGCAGGGACTGGTCTTTCCCTTCTACATGGCATTTCTGAGACAGCATCTGGAATATTGCAGCTAATTTTGGGGTGCCTGAGGACAACAAAGAGCCCACTAGCAAGCCACCACAATACAGGGACTGAAACATACAATGCATAAGGGCGCTAGGATTGTTTAACCTGGAGAAGAGAGGGTTTAGGGGAATGTAAGCCATCTCTCATCTCTCACTACCTAACAAGAGGGTTACAGAAAAGATGGAGGTAGATCCTTCTCAGAAGTGCAAAATGAAAAGACAAGAAGCTATAAACACAGGCTGCAACAAGAGCAATTCTAGTTGGACATAAGGAAATAATTTTTCACAGTGTGAGCAGGGAGCAGGCTGCCCAGAGAGCTGTAGCATCTCTGCTTGGGGGTTTTTAAAAGATGGACAAATCCTTGAGAAACATGGCCCAACTTTGAAATTAGTCTTGCTTTGATCAAGAGTTTGGACTAGGTGATCTGCAGTGGTCTCTTCTAAGATAAATTTTTATTTTCTGTGGTTAATTTGAGTTAAGGTACAAACTGACTCCATTAGCTGTACTCTTCCTAAAGTGGTGAGACCCCCCACAAATCTGTCAATAAATGAAGTGTCAAAAATGACAGAGAAGGAAACAGCATAAACAGTGGCCAGTTCCATGCCTCATCTTGAATGCCTGCATTATCTGCACACACTCCAGGGTTTTGTGCAACCAAGGGGGAGCTGTGTGACCAGAATATGAAGACTGTGGTCTTTCTGTCTGGCAGGAGTACACTTCAAGGTTGAGTCCATGGTGGCAGTAGAGATGCACAGGATTTTTTTAACCAGGAGGCTGGGAGCAGATTAAGACCATGTTGGAGAACTATTTGTCTTGGGTTTAGCAAAGGGGAAGGTGGAAGGCATGGTGAGACTGATGAGAGGATAACAGCCTCAGTCCAGGGTGATGTGAAGGGAGCAGATTTGCCATTCCAGCATATGTAGCTCTTACTACCTGCAGCTGAAATTTCATTTAGTGGAGGTATTAGACTTTATTCCTTGGTAACCATGCTAAATGGTAAATGTTTATTAATTCATAGCCTTATGCTAAATGTTGTGATACAAATTTAAGTAACAGAGAACAGTTAAGAAACCCTAAGAATCCTAATTCTTTATGGCCTAGTGTCCAAGACTTAAATTTAGAAGTACTCTGTGTGAACTTGTGTCATAGTAGTGAGCCTTAACTCTGTTGTAATGATGATCTGGGGTAATAAACATGAAAGAAAGAAGTAGGGTGGAACTTTGAACCCACCAGTCATGCTTGACTTTATTCATGTTGCTATCTCTTCTGCTGCTGTATATAAAACTCAGTGAAAACCAGTTTCATCATGCTTTGGATTGCACTTATGCAGCTTTCTTTTATGCATATAGGGATGTAAATACTTGGTTTTCACTGAGATTTTGCTGCCGGTTACTACCTATTAGCTAATTTATTTGAGTCTTGACTTCTAAAAATATTTTATGGGAAGAATAGCTTGGTGAAATAGTGCAAGCTATCAAAATTTTTGGTTCATAGCAATATGTACTGACTTTCCATTACTATTTTTGTGCTATATGCATGTTAGTAGCGTAATCACAGAGCAACCTTAGTATCTTAGCACTAGAATAGACTGTATCAACTCTCATACTTGAGACTGAGAATTAAAGAAGAGTGCATATAATAAGTTATTTTCCAGCAATCAATTTTAACTTGACAGTAGGGAATGTTGCCTTCTTTCAAACTTCATGTCCAACAATGAAGTATAGCTTCATAATATTTTGAAATTGTCATTGCTAAAATAAAGTGTTTCTCATCAGCAGTGAAAAGCCTGCCTGTAATTCACAATGCATGTGCCCAAGTTAGTAGTAAGCTAAGCAGATATGAAATAAATCCAAAAGAGTCTCCAAACCCAGCCAAGGATTCGTTCCAGTGCTTAAATATCCCCCTGAGCAGCCACAACACTACTGCTGGAAATGTGTGTACCCTCAGTGATCTCATACGTGGTTTGGTACATCAAGACTGGATTACACAGTTTCTGTCAGGGGAGAGATAAATATATTAAGATAATGCATCTTTGAGTGAGCGATGTTGCTTTTGATCAAAATATTCATGATTTTGTGGAGTCTTTGGGATTTTTAAAAAATATATATAATTAAGGATGGATAAGCCTCCTTCAACCTACGGATCCTGACTCATCGTAACAGTTTCAGTCTTACTGAAATAAATTCATAGGGCTCTTATTCTGATCTAGAAGCCTGTGACACTGTCCCTGTGCTGGCATAAATAGCTGCAGTGGCAGTGGTGTGATGAGCTAATCTCCCAGTGTTTTTTGATGGCCTGAAGTTATACTGGGCCACAAAATCAACTGGCTCAAGAGACTGCTAAACTGAAACATGCTTTACTTTAGAAAATAGCTAGGTGAAACTATTGCTTAAAATTTTAGTGTTCATTTAGCTACTTCATCCAATAATTCCCTGAAAAAGTAATCACAATGTGATATGCACAAGGAGGAAAAACACTGCCTCCATAAACACAGCAAATAAAGAACTAAGTAAGGTATCTAAAACTGTTATCCAGTGGAAGGCTTGGGGAGGGGCTCTGTGGTTTTGGTTGTTTTTTCTAAACGCAGCATGTTCCATGTGGCAGCATGGCTTTTAGGAAGCAATATTGTACCTTCCAACATTGTACAATATTTTCAAACATTCAGATGAAAATAGTGTCTGAGGATCTGCTGTCTCACTTACAAAATTACCTATAGACATGTAGATAAGATTTTGCTTAAAAAGGAAGGCACGTCTGCTGCCTCATTAAGTATAGCTGCTACAAGCACTGCATTAACTGACTAATGCACAGCAGAGTGCCAAATGGAGTGTAATCAGAGTGGATTCCAATCTATGGAAGAGATGAGCCAGCAACTTGAGGTTCCCCTCATCAAAGAGTGCTGATATTGTCGTTAAATTGTATTTATTCATGTCTGTCATTAAATTATAATCTGAACTATGTTATTTTATCCGTTTTTGTGGAGGGAATCAGGTATGGTTTGAAGGTACATACCAGTTTTAATTATGCTTCCTTGTTGAAAACTGAGTTTATGAACTTCTGGTTGTAAAACAAAAAGCAGTGGCTCTGGGAACCAGTCAAGGTTTCTGCTCTAACTGGGTAGTTAGTGCACTGTGTTACAATTAACACAAGGCATCTATGTGTGCCTGTTTTGTACCCACATTAAAGAATGAAAGGGCAATGTTTATAAACAGTGCTGGAAAGGACTAGAAATGTGACACCCATCTTAGACTCAATTTTTGTCCTCGTGTAGTATCACCAGTCACCCCGATTTGTGTGTTTATAAATGGTCCCTGTAGTCACAGCTATTGAGAGCACACAGTACCTCCTAATGGGTCACGACAGGCTGTCAGTTTTCCAGTAGGAAAACTTGATTAATCCCATTTTATATGGCACATTATGTTTGCATTAGCATGAGCTGTTAGGCAGCCTATGTTGTTATTGCCCTCTTGAGCTATTACTCGGTGATATATTTAGTGAATCTTGCATGCAAACTTTTATGACTTGAGCTTTACCTTTCGTTGAAAAGGTCATGAGTTCATTTCCCAGTGAGAATGACTTTTCAACCCACTTACCTGAAATACAGTGTTGCCATTTTTAGCTGCACCGCAATGTTCATTCCACCGGAGAGAAAAACATCTTGGGAAAGCACTTAGAAATAAAACAAAGAGCTGACCTTATCATATTCTGCTTTGCAGGGGCTTACCTGGTATCTGTGTAAATGGTCCCTATAGCCACAGCTATTGAGAGCACAGAATACCTCCTAATGGGTCACGACAGGCTGTCAGGTTTCCAGTAGGATGCTAATTGATTATACAGCTTTCAGCCTCACGATATGTTCATCCAGAGCCCAGCATTCTGCCTTTTTGAGGTGAACAGTTTTCAGCCACACTGTGCTGGTTTTCTGGTTTCAGAGCCAGAAAACAGGAGGTACATTTCAGGATTTTTTAAAAGTATATATTATTTGAACCTAAATTACGTGTTTTTACAGTCAGCTGCCGTGAAACTAATTATAAGGAGTCTGCGTGCATTCAGTTCTGCTTCTTTAAACATGCAAATAGGTCCCTTGTCATTGTTATGGTTCAGAGAATAGGAACAGGGGTAAGGTGGGAGTTTAGCTATTGATTTTTGTGGGGCAGGAACTTCACTACAGAGCTCTCACTTCTTTGACTTGGGTGGAAATTGTATAAGACTATGACAGTCATTTTCCCATCTCTGCTACTTCAGCAATGTTTAAACCTGGGCTTCAGGTTCCCTAATTGCAAATTGGAGACAATGATCTATGCATCCTGCTGAGGAGGGGTTAGGAATGATGGGTGATTCCTGCGTGCATGCAGTGGTCACTCCTCAGGTGAGCAAGATACTTAATTGCTCAAGCTGAAATGGCAGATTGTTGTACTCTCTTACCAGCTATTTCTTACTAGTGCTGTGCCAATGCTATCCCTTCACATATACAATCGAAAAGGTGCTGGAGATTAAATACAATCATTATAGCAGCCACAATTAGCTGAATTCAACTTGCATGTTTTTCTGAGGGTTTCTTCTGGGGATTTTTACTTTCAGCAGCACCTCACTTTATCATTAATTCCACAAACCTGACATGGATAAAAGTGCATGCAGAGTTATTACTGGTCTAGCAGGGGAGCCAGCAGTGGGAAGTAAAGCCTATCCTTGGCTGAGATCCCACACTGCAGGTCTGCTCCCTCAGTGCACCCCTTGCATTTTTCAAGTGTTAGGTTTTCCAGTGTGAATTTGCTTAAACCAGAATGGCACATACTGCCCCAGTAATACCCATTATTGGAAATGAGTTGAGAAGCTTCAGTCATGCTAGAGAGAAAGCTGGTACTGCAAAATGTCCTGCTTTGCCTGCCTGGAGAAAACCTTTCATTAAAAATGCATATATTTTAAAATCTCTCTTGCAAACTACGTATTCGTAGTGCTGACTGTCCCATTTCTTGTAGCACCCGTGTTTTCTCCATCAGGAGGTAAAGAGCCTTCCCTGACCCTCTGCACAGGGGGGCAGAGAGCAGAGCAGCCCAGTAGCTCTCCCAGTCCCAGAACAAGCTGCCATAGCAGAGGGAAGCTCTCTGCTGTCCCTACATACGGGTTGTTCTAGAAATGGACTGTAACTGGCTTCTTGATGGCCACCAAGGTGTCTGAGCACAGCATGGGTTCTGATTCGAAAAAAATGTGGTAGCTTTGTAGTATAGGTGTACTTCAGGAGTGGAGTTCTTAATGACCATTTTTTCTGTGCATCAAGCTAAAGGGAAGTGAAAGCCTTGTGATAAATATTGAATACAGAGCACTTCTCAAACCTGAATAATAAGGCGACATGGTCTTTCTTTGACTCCATACTAAATGTTCTTTGTCTTTTGCATCTGTTCGTGTCAGGTCTGAGCTACTGCCTGAAGGAAGGCTGATGTGACATGGCACAACACAATGTTCATGTCACCTGGTATTGCACTCTGAAAGGGACCCTGGGTTTTATTATATTTTTTTGTTGTTGATTGTGTTATGCTTGGGGATTATTAATTGTGATGCTTAGCTGCTCTATCATTTTGCTGCTAGTCACAGCTGTAACAAAAGCATCCAAGATTTTATGGCTAATACAGTTCAGCTTTAGATTTACACATTCTATAAATGCCATAATGTTGTTGTTTTAATCTGTAAATCAGGTTTATCTTGGGCTATACATTAAAATGGCTCCTGTGTCCAATATAACTCCTACTAGCCCCAATTTTGTTGGATAAGTGTTGATTTTAAAAGGACTCTTATGCCCTGAGCTCATCATATTCCTGACTGCCACAGAGCAGCCATACTATGGAAGATCAAGAGGGAAAAATATTTCTGTTAGTGAAGCATTTATTCTAGGCAAGCACTGATGGATTTTCAGGTCTGCCATTCCCCAGAACTAAGACATCAGTCTTTTTAAAAGCTGAAACAAGTGGGAATGGTGGAACCAGCCTGGGCAGTTCTGTGCATGAAATTCCCTGAGTTCCTCTACAAGGAACTATGAGGCTGGGGGGATGGCACGAGCACCCTCCATGCTGACCAGTTGCAACCAAGCTCCAGTCTGAAAAGTCTAAGCAGGACACTAATCCCAGTTGAGTGAGCTTTGTTCTAAGGCTGGAACCAGTACCTCAGCACTGCACTGACCTTGGTACAAAGCCTCAAGACCAGAGCTGGCCTGAGTGCAGGCAGCCTACAGCATACACTGTCTGAGCAGAGTGGAATTCAACAGCAAAAGGAAAAAAAAAACCAAAAACCAGCCTTGGTAATTTCATGTGAATGTGGGGCAGAGGAGAGTCAAAAAAGGCAGTACAGGAGTCATGATACAGGAACCTCCTGTAGCAGAGGTCATGAGCAGGGTGAAAATTCACCCTCCACTTTCAGAACAAGGCCAGGAAGACATCTGGATACCAAGAGCAGGGAAAGAGGCAGGGAATAGAGGTTAGCTCAGATTGCACAATCTGCCTTTAGGCCCTGGCACACCAGTGCAGCTGCAGGTGGGTGCCCAGCCATAGCAGGTGGTGGGTGAGCATGTTGGCAGTCAGATGGGACCTAACAAACTGTGATACTGGAGGACCTGCAAGAGAGGAGCCTGGCAGGAAAGAGAAGAAATGGACAGATGCAATGTGAGGCTGTGTGTTTGCTGGTTTTTGATTTGTGTTGCCTGTCCTTAGGGAGCATGGCATCCAGGAGTTGATGATAACACTTCCTCTTGGTTCCTTGTTTTGGCCCATCATTGTCTGCACACACTGAGGTCAAGCTGAAGAGCAGTATGTTGAGTCCTCTTGACTGACTTGGCTGTCACTATATCTGAGAAAAGGAATGAGAAGTTTGTCACAGTGTGTGAAACCTGCACTGAGGGATCAGTACTGCCAGAGCTGAGTGAGGAGCAAGAGTTCCTTTTTGCTGTCAGGTCTAGGTGAATCTGTCAGCAGCTGTTGAGTTTTTTTCAGTTGCCTCCATGAGTATTTTAAGGTGCTCCCAAATTAATTTTTCATACTTTCTGTTCAGAAAAGATTACTTATGAAAATGGGCTCGTTCGTGATGAATGGGTGTGAATCAAAAGAAGTATTGTTGCTCACATGTATGAGCTGATCATATATTTTCAAACCTTCAGGAAGCCATGAATTCTGGAAAAACTTTAGTCTATCTTTTATTGATGCTACTCCTTTTCCTATCTTTTCATTAAACAGTATTTTTACCTGGTCAGACCAGCAGCTTTATATTCTTATTTTCTAAAAGGAAAAAAAATACTTTCCAGGTGGTATTTTTTTCAGGTAAGAGTTATGGAAATGTTCTCTCTCCCCCACAAAAGGAGACATTGGGAAACAAAAATTAGTGGAATTTTCCCTCAACTGTCCAAGTTGTACATGGGACAATTTCCCTAGTTACTAGGGAAAAGTTCCACTTAGACTGATCTTTTTCTTCCCTAGGCAGACAAAGAAGGTGTTTTGCAGTTGCTGATGAATGTTGCTCTGGTCACAGCTGAATAGAGCAGGACACCATTCATTTGAGCAGTGAAGCTAATCCTGTTATTCAGGACAAGGGCTCTTCATTACTTGGGCTGAAGGAAGACCTTGATTCCTCTCCCACCCATACTCAGGAAGCTGAGGCAGCAGCAGCAGCAGGAGGAGGACTCCCTGGCAAGGGCTGACACCAGACTCAAGCCAGGTGCTGCTGCCTGTGTCCACTGAGAAACAGTGGGCATGGACCATGTTCCTTTCTGCAGTCTTTCTTACTAGTTATTTTCCATTCCGGCACTGTTTTCCTGGCTGAAGACAAAAGCATGTATTTCTTCCTAAATAAATCAGTTTTCCAATTTAGATATCATTTCAGCAGCAGTGAACATGAAAAAGTAGCACCTTGGGGATAGGCTGTTACTGGGAAGGAAACGAGACCTGTTCTCATGTGAAGGACAGATTTTAGATGTTTCAGACTAGAGAAGAACCCAAGTTACCTCTTTGCTAAGCACTGAAGAATAAAAATCTGTGCATTTCCAGTAGCCTGGGTTTGCAAATGTTCTGATCATAGAATGTAGTGGTTATAAAAGAAATTGTGCTCTGCCTGAGCACAAAATTCTTGAATGCTTTATGATTGGTTTGCCTTTTGATGCCAGCATTCCTTAACCTGGGAATTTTCCTTCCCTATCCATACTTCAGAGCATGATGTAAGACACGGTAGATACACTGTTTACTCTATTAAGGCAGTAGTACTCTTTCCTTGAATGTCTGAGTAAGAAACGTGCAGATCTATTGTGTGGTGGTTCGTGAAAAATTTTGAATGGGCACATGTAGTGTTTGGCCAGAGAAGAGAGTGCAAGAGAGCATCAGTGCCAAAAACCCAAATGTGTGCATGCTGGCTCACAGTGTGAGGGAGGATGTAACCTGCCTTGCTCTGCTCTGTGCTCGTTATGGTCAAATTTTGTTCCCTTTGACTTAAGTATAATTAACAAGAGCAAAGTTTGGCCTCTGAACTGCAGACACCCATGTGTAGCAGCCTTTTTGAAAACCTTCCCATATCTGCATTTGTGGATAATTTTGCTGTTTTAACACTGTATATCTCTGTGCTCCACTACAGAAAGATGTCTGACCTTAGCCCTCTAATTGTGCAGTAATTAACATCTAAATACCACACAGAACTCCCTGCAAATCAACCAATTGAAATATTAATTCCTAATCTAAATTTATCCTTAAAAAAAATGTAGATGTGCAAATTAAGTCAGCAGAAAACTGTTTTCTCTGGTATTTCTGCGCAATGAAGTGGTTTGTGTTTGAGTGTATCCATACAGCCAGGAGAGTGCCTCTGAAACTGAATGTGAGAGATTTGATGCCTCCCCCTCATCTCGTGAGTGTGGGCCCAGAGCCCCAAGTAGTTTTAATCTGTATCTACGGTTCAAGCAAAATCAAAATGTGCATCAAGTCAGATCTTCAATTCCATTGCTATTGACCATAACCCTATGACATAGCACAAGTATCTTTTTGAGTTAGTAGAACAGTCTTAGTGGTAGTGAATCATTTTATCAAGACAGCTTTGTGGCAAATACAGTCATGTGGACTAGTCTCCCTGGATATATCCAAGTAATGAATAATTAAAACCAGGACTCCTCATCTTGTAGACCATGAAAAGGTTGTCATGTCCTTCGCACTACCTACCCCAGAGCTAGAGGAGCTCTCACCTGGTGATGGCCTAGCTGCTCACGTTCTCTGGATTCAAAGAATACCACAGTTGCTTTGTTTTAGTAACTGAAAGGCATCTAGTAATTTTATGAGCGGAGAATTTAAATTATGCATTTTAGTTTTGATTTTTAAAAAGATGGACTTCTCAAGTGTGCAGACTACTAGAACAATCAGAGATAGTGGGAAGGCAAGGACACGGGGGAAAAAAAGTAACCAAAAGGTGAGTCAGCCCCAGAAGAGATAGAGCCTAAGGGAATTTTCCTCTCTGAATGCAAGGTTAATTCAAAAAATCTACGCTTGAAAATTGAGAGTGAAAAATCCACGTATGTCAAACTGTAAATAAGAACATGCTTTTCCGTTTTGAGCACATGTTGCTCTTTTATCAGGAGACACACCTAATATTTATTACAATTCACATAACACTTCTTCTCCCTACCCCCCAAAAACTGTGCAGATACGTTGATCTATAAGTACGTTATGATAATCAGCAAGATTTTGGAACTTTGGTCATTTTAATACTGTGGTTGTACTTAGAATATGCAAGACTGAAAGCTTTATGTCATCAGTAGCAAAACATGAAATACTATATGAATTAGGCAAAATCCAATAACAAACAGCAGGACACTCCATGCATACATATTGCTGTTGGGGTTATGAGCAAATGCAAGGCTGTACCTGATTAACAACGATTTATTCGTACTATAAACTCAGCAGAAGGATGTAGAAGAGATACTATAATTGCATACACATTTCCTCCCAGAACTTAGAACCAATAAAAATATGGTAATTTTGTATAACTTAAGACACATTCTTTACCATTTTAAAATAAATAACAGGGTTTTAACAAGCCTCCATTGTTTTGCTTTTTCAGTTTTTGAAATAAAGGGTGTTTTGAATGCTGATATGTAATGAATTAGAAACAATATTACCTACAGGGACACTGTAGTTGTTGTAGAGAAAGATTTTCTAAATTAATCTTAGCCACAAATAGGCAGTCACAGCTATTTTAACACTTTCTGGTTTACCCAGTATTTAGAGTTTCGACTGAAATGGTTTTCTTACATCACATTTACTATGTCCCGAAAGGATATTTTAAATTGCACACAGTGTGTCTGAATAAAGGAAAAAAACAACCTCCAGAGCTCAGAAAGTGGATGGAAATTTTGACAATAATTAAAACTATGGAAACATCAATTGTCTAGTTATTATTTTAAGCTAAACATTTCTCTACTAAGTCCAAAAGTGTAATTAGAGTGTATCTAAATATACACTTAATGGCATCAAACTAGCCCATCCATCTGTGAGCTTTGTTCTTAGCTTGCTGAGAGAGTTGAAAATACGGAATGTGATCTGCAAACCAAGCAAGTTACTAAGGAGCTGTGGAAAACTTATCTAAAGAAGTCGATTTGCTGAAGTTTCCCAATGCAGTTCTCACTGCAGCAGTAATGAAGTAATTTCAGGACAGTCTCAACAAATTCAACCTCTACAGCATAAGTTGTTACATGAACTTGACCCTCTTCCCTCTCCTTTCCGCTTTCCAATTTCCTTGAGGGTTTTGTCCCCTTGGTAAGGTAAGCACCTCTTGAATATTCATTGCCTTGGGCCAGTGCAGATGAGAAACTTTCATCAGCCATCCGTGTCTTTCTGCTGTGACAAAAAGGTTCTCTTCACAAAGCATTAATGTGAGCCTTCTGGAGTCCCCAAAGTTACTTTTTTTGTTTGTGTTTGTGAACGGGGAATGCAAACAAATAAAACGGAATGTAGTTGCTGAATACTCAGATCTTTAGCTGGAGAAAGCCAGTTTTTGTCTTTGGTTTTCCAGTCTGATTAATCCTTTTATGAAACTGAAAGCTGGTAACCTCTGTAGCTGGATCACATGGCAGGGCTCTTTTGTCTGCCCCTCTAATGCTGCCGTGCACCTTCAGGAGAGCCTGTTCTTCGGGGGGGGCTAAAGCAGGTTGCCTGCACAGATCACTGTAATGTTATATTTTAATTATGGTTTGCAGTGCACTTCAGACGCTCCAGCAGGACTGCCTAATTAACAAGGTTGTTCAGCTTTCACAAAGTATCAATCAACTAGTTGCTGAAAATGTCTTGATCTCATTTTCTGAGATTAAAGTATAAACGAAGGACACTTTGCTCCATTGTTACTAAACTAAGGCACTACCATCTGGTTTGCAAATGTGATATTAAAATCTCTGGAAATGTTTGAGGCCCCAGCACAACAAAGCAGTAAGCACATGCTTACCTTTGAATATGGAAGTAGAATAATTTTTTTCAACGGAATCGCATACTTAAGGTTGAATGTACGCTCAGACATTTTTTCCAGTCAGGTTTTCATAGACTCATTTTGAAATACAATACCAAACTTTTCAAAACAGACAACAGTTAACGAGCCTATTTGTAACATTAGGGAAATCATAGCTTAAATAAATTGTCCGTCCTCAATAGCTTCCACTGATAAAAGGCTCAGTAGCTGTGTGATAAGATAACGTAATTTTAATTCAAAATTTTTCCACGGTGTTTTGTATTTAGAGTCAAACTGTTAAAAAAGGTAATTTCAAGTTATACACAGAAAAATGAGTGCAAGAAAGTGGCTGTAATTAGAAATTATTTTTTTCCAGCATATTTGATAGTCAAACATTTACTTTTAATATCTACTTGAAACAGTGAAATGGTGCTGAGGATTGCTGTTACACTAACACCCAAGCGATGTTTCAAGTGCTACATTATTTGGAAAATTCTGACTCATGAAATAAAAAAATAGATTATTTCCCTGAAATTTCGGAACAGTTTGTGGATTTGCCACTAGCCCCAAAAGGCAGGACAGTGGATCCAAGGATGTGTGATGACGCAGGATACAATTTATTTCTCAACACTCAGTGAGTGTAATGGAGTGAGTGTACTGTGCACCTGCCCTTCTCCTGGCAGGGGCCTCCCTCTGCAGTGGACCTTGCTGTGATGAGTCAAAGCTTTGCCCACTGTCCCCCTGTTCCTGCTCCATACCATGCAGACCAGGAGAGGAGAGGAGTGGCAAGAGAGCAGCCTCCTGCAAGGACCACTCTGTCTTCCCACTGTAAAGCATTGCATGGAGAGTGCATGCAGTGGAGACAGATGGTGCTGGCTTTCTGAGCAGTGGCATCACTTGGACTTGCAAAGGAGAACGTGATGGCTGCATGAACCAAAACTGCAGATTTTGATTCTAGAAACTCAAATTTACCCCTCTGCAAAGAGCGGGAGCAAGATCCCTTCCCTACTAGCATACCACTTCAGTTCTGTTGTGATGGCATATGTGTGAGTTTAAGTGGTGCTCAGAGACAGATTTTACTCATAAAATCATAAATGGATTTCATTAAACCTACGTGGTCTTTAATACATCAAACATAGTGGAGCCTCGGGAGTTAAAAAAAAGAGAGAGAAAAAGATATATTGATTCACTCCACTTCCCCCCAAGTACAGATCATAGATATTTCTAAATCGGTGCTGAAAAATAACCAAAATTGGAGTAAGAGCTGCATAAAACCAAGGTGAAGTGGCCTTCCTGGGAAACAGGATAAGTTAATACCTAGATGGAGGTGGGGTTTCAAACCAGCAATAACATTTTTAAAGCTAATTAAAGAAATATAAAATCCTCCCTCCTTGGAGCCTGCAAGGAGAGCCAAAACAAGAGTCTGTGACCACAGAACATTGAGCATTCAGTGAAGCAAATTAGAATACCATCTTTAGTAGTTTCACTGATTTTGAAAGAACATGTTTCAGCATCTTTTCTCATTCAGTTACACTTCCTTTCTTTAAGCTATGTTCAGTTTTGATGTCTTGCAAAAGGCCAAATGCAACTTGTTCTTTCTACAAAATTTTACAGGCATAAAGTATGTTTCCATATGACATTAGACTTTTAAAATATTAAAGATTTTTTCCAATATTTAATGCATGGTTTTGAAAGGAGCGATTTTTCTTATAAACACTGTTATTTTATTAATGTTCTGCATAAGAATATTGGAGCAAGTAACGACAGTTGTAAATGTGCTGAATAGATAGTAACTATTTAGGTTAAAAAAAATCTTTCTGTGTTTCTGTAGTGTGGTAATCTTGAAAAACCATGAAGCAGTAAAGCTTGGTGGATTAATGCCTTCGAATCAACAAAGCTGCTTCAGATTAACAATTCTTTTAGTTGCTGCCATGTTTTTTTACTATATATAATAACAAACATGATTAGCACAGAAGTGTTATGCTCTCCATAACCTGATTGTAATTGGGAGAATCTGCAGTATGCATTCTACAGTCCAGCTCACACTGAAGATTGAAGTGTAATTACAGTACAGGCAATCTCATCTCTATTAATTACAGCTGTCACCATCAATCCAGTTAACCAGGATAACCAACTCTGCTGAGCCAGAGTTCACAAGCTTTCTGGCTAAAGCCAGATTGCTGCATAAGAGTTTTTGTATCGTTTTTGATACTTTTTGATCACCAAAAATACTAGAGCTTGAAAGAGTAGATAACACTGTGGATTATGGATTAAGAAACTGAAAGCGAAATCTAATTTCACTTCCTTGTAAATGTACCTTGCAAGGCAAGCAAGGAAAATGCAAACCAAACTCTTTCATAAATGAGGTGGGTGTAGAAAAGGGCAGGATGACTTTCTGATGTACAGATGAGGGATTCACCTGGTCCTCTCAAGGATTATACAGTGCAGAGCAAGAGGCATTGCCTGCTGGAGGGCATGTCTGCAGTGTCCTGTGAGAGGTTGTGCAGGAAGCCCCAGGTCCATCAGGTCTGTAGCCTTGGGTCTTTTATAGCAAAGGTCTTTCACAGCTCAGCTGCAGGGCCATCCCAGCAGACCTCAGACCTATATGGGTTCTGGTATGTGTGTCAGCCTTGCCTTATTCAATAGCACTGAAATACAGCAGCATGTCAGTTCAGCTGAGCAGCAGACCCAGGATCTCTGTGTCCTGCTGCAGCCCTTAGGGAAGTTGTGCATGCCCGCTTGATGCTTCACCAACAGGGAATTCTTCCAGTCTTGCTGTGCTGTGACTGAGAGCAGAGTCTGGTCCAGTCCATGGACAGATACTACCTCTCTCTTCTCTCTCTCTCCACAGACTGATTTCTTAGAGATGCTTTTAGATATTCATCATATGTTTAGATATTCATCAGAAGTACAACACAGTCTAAATCATTTAAAGAGGAAGACAGACCTCAGTGTGAAGGTTAGAGTCCTGAAGTGCAGGTCTTCATCTTGGACCAAAAGTAAAAGCCAGGAGACTTCTCAGTTCTGGCCAGGAGAGAAAATATTCAGATGTCCCTTCAAAAGCAACCAATTATTTTACAGAAGCTCAGTTACAAGAGTAAAACCTTCTCCACTATACTGCAGTAAAATAGTTTCCTTTTTGTGCTGTAACCTGAAGCCAGCTGAAACCTCCCTGTATGCAGCTTGACTAAGCCACTACTGTAGGTCCTGCTGTACTACAAACCATTGCCGTGCTACCTTCTTGGTTGTTGGCACTCCAGATGTAGGTCACTATTGTGAAATTTTGTGTAACTAGGTAACACGCTCTTCAGGGTGTCTGTAGTGAGTTCACTGAACCACTTGAGGCATAGAGTACTCTTCTGTGGGTTTAGAGCAGATTTTCAATAATGCAGAAGACTTCCACATTCTTTATGTCAGGCACTTCTCCAAACCCAAGCTGGACTGTTAAAATGCAGTGCAACCAGGCTGCCTGACTTTAAAAACAAAAGATGAAGCTGTAAGTGAGCAGCACAAGTTGACTCTTGCTTACTTCAGAAGACTCCACAGTATTACTATGGTAGGCTAAAGGTTTCAGTGTTGCATTTCTGTGCTTCCAGCTTTTTAGGAAAAAACACAGATTTTGAGGAAGTTTTCCATTCTCAGAATTTTTCCTGGATTCCAAGAGTATGACTTGACAGAAGGTTTTGATCAGAACAGCAATTTACTGTTTTTCTCACACAGTTTTGTCTAGGTCTGTCTTGATCTTAGCAACACTCTAAAATATGCAAAATGGCCATTATGACTGTGTTAGCAATGAGAGTTACAAATGTAAACTGTGAAGCTGGAAAGTTCAAAAATAGTTCACCATCAGGTCTAGCATGTTTTAAGAAGTTTCTTTCTAAAATGTCACCAGGAGAAACCAGAAGAAAGTGTCAGATCTTACTAAAATTTATCTTAACTGAATCCCAGAGCACAGTGATAGTAGGGCAAAGAGCTACTAGGAAGGGAGTTGTAATTGATTCCTTAGAGAATTTTTTTGGAACACGCTGGCCATGGGAAAATTTACCTTTCCATGAACAGAGGTATCAGTTTATTCACTACACTGTAACAGAGAATGAGTCCACACAACCAAAACCCCTGGCATCCTTCAGTCCTCACTAAAGCACTATGTATGTACCCTATTCTGAGCAGAATATACAATTATCCTCCAGATGAGGTGAGTGACTGCGCTACATGTTTCTCTCTGCGTAATGTCAAAAAAGTAAAATATAAAAAAAATAAATAAAATTGTGAGGCCAGGTCCCATCAAGAATGCAAGGTATTGTAAAAGGGCAATAAATCAAAAGGACATCTTGTTGGTTTGGGCTGTGGTTTGGTTTTGTTTCTGAGTGAACCCATATGTCCAAGAAAAAACTTGCCATGAAACAGTGTGGTGGTGGTGGTACCTGTTCAGGTTTTTTTAAGAAATACTTTCTAGCTTTTCTCTGAGCAGCAAAACTAGCAGCTGGGATTATTGAGTAGGTGTGTTTTAACATTCATTCAAGTCTCTTTGGTTTTCTACACTTGCATATAGAAGACTTCTAATAAGAAAGACACCCTAGAAGTGTGCTCACTGTCAACTATAAACTGCAGTCTTTCCTTCCCCTGTTCAGCCCTCTGCTGTATTGCTGCAGCATCAGTCAGCGAGTCTTGAAGTCTTTGTGGAACACTGATTAATCTTGCAAGAGAAGGATGGGCAGCTGCTAAAGCATAGGAGCTAACTCCTCTCCCTTGGAAGCCAACAGTAAAACTATTGACTTAAACAGAAATTGAGGCATGCTTAGCACGTATGAGTATCCTCTTCCAGATAGAGGAAATAGATGCATGAACTTAATCCCTTTTTCAGATACTGTACACAGCACAGAGATAGATTGGGTCAAATAATCACATGTAAAGGGTGTGGCAACAGAGAGCTGAACCTGTTGTCCTTCAACCACTGTCTCTTAGAGATCTCCAGAACAGGTCAGTTCCACCTGACTTTATTTCCTCTGCTTTAGGTTCCCTTTGCTTTACATGGGCTAACCCCATTCAGTGAAACAATTTTCTCATGCTTGAGTGTTGGCATATGCACCTGCATCTCAGACTTTTTCAGGTGCATTCACTGTTGTACTTAATATTAGTGGAGCACAGCTAGCACATTCCCACATTCCCCTGCCTCTGCAATACCATGCTCCACTGGGCATGTTTTCTGGCAGTACGTGTTAGCATGCATGTTTTATTAATATTCAGAATTAGATCTGTAAACATCTTAACAAATAAGAGGGGGGGAGGGAAGGGTGAGAAATGTGAGCCAATATCTCTTTGTTTAGGTTTTCATTAGAGACAAATTCTATGACTTTCCTTTCTCCCAAGATGTAGATCCATAGCCTTTGTGAAAAAATACTGTCTTTCTCTGTTCTGCAGAGCTCATTAGCACTTCCCTCCTTTATTTCTGGTGCCATTTATTTCTTCTGATATCATATTATGCAAATGTAATATACAGCCTTGTTGTATAAATAAGAAGCCTTCCTTAGTACTTATTTCGTTTTTTCAAGCTCTACAAAGTGCATTTCACAAGCACAGTTGCTCTAAAACAATTGTACAAATTGGATAACGGATTAAAAATATGCGTGAGAAGAAAATCCCCAAACACTTAATCTGGAAGGTCACAGACTAAAGTAGTTTAACTTCATAAAAGGAGACCCTGTGTCCTGAAGGCTGGCCAGGAGAAGCTTGGAACATCTCTTGTGAGGAGAGGTGAAAATCTTTGCATGTCTAATGGCAGATTTATGGCTAGACAAGCTCTAAGGAAGTCTGTGGTTGTTTTTTGTAATCTTAAACACAGCTGTTTTGTTAATTGGAAAGACCTCTTAATAAAACTGAATAGCGGGTGCTTTTCAAGCAACGCAATTCAACAACTACATCTTTGGTTGAAAGCTGAAGCAACAATGCTGCTTTTCCCAATAGTCTACATATTTGGAAACAATTGTTCAGTTTTATACATTTACCAGAATGTGTCAAGATTAGAGCTGAATTTTTCTGTTTTTGTCTAGCCTGGAAGAAATAAATTTAAATGTCTGTCTCAGTTGATGCAAAACATTTTGCCTGACCTGAGACAAAGAACTTTATTTTCCAAGAGGGTTTTTTACTGCTTTTTCATCCCAAAACCAAAAGGGTCTGTCAGTTTCAAAATGCAATGTAATTTTGGAACAAGAAGTCAAAATATTTCATCTAGAAAATGTCAATGAATAGCATTTATACTTCTCTGTTTTTACTCATTTGGCCAAACTATTTTCAAACATGCTCTGACTTTTAAAATAGTTTAATTCCCTCTGAAACTTCACATTTGTAAATTTTTTGTAGCTTGAAAACGTTTTCAGCCTCCTCTTGTTAACATGCAGGTACTGCTAAGATTTCCATCAACCTCAGCATCCCTCTGCAGAGGCACATTTTTAAGTCATGAGGTCTGACCCAGGCTGCCCACAGGAGCTATGACCAGGGGCACTGGTTGGAGTAGCTTGTCTGCAGCCAGGCATGGTCAAGCCCAGGTTAATCTCTCTTGCTTTCAAAATTCATGTGTCAGCTTGCTCTGTGATGTTATCTCTAGCCCAAGTTTTGTTTTTCACTCATATCTACATGTATCTAGGGCCTTCTTCTTGAAATTCTTGGTTATACCAGTAAATTTCATTGCCAGGTTATTCCCTTTGAAAGCAAAGCAACTGTTTCCAGAATGCCCAGAAGTAGGTGTGGACAGGATCAGGCCTACAATCTATACCCAAACGCTTGTGGAAATCAAACATGGCATTTGTATATATTAAGCTTTTACAATGTTAAGGAAGTTGTGCTAGAAAAGCTCATTCTCCCTAAAGATTGTCAGCCTTAATAAGAGCTAAGAAATTAGAACAAAGTCATCATGAATTCTAATGTATTTGAACATATGGCCCTAGGACCTGTTATTAACATATCAGTCAGATAAAGAAGTGGGAGAGTGGTTGCAACAGCACAGAAGGAAAAATGTTAACACAGCAAAAGGACTCAATTTTAAAGAAATACTCAGTCTGTGAATTTAATTTCCAACTTTAAGAAGCTCTTGTGGATGCTGTGAAGTTTTTACAATTCTTGTTTAAATAGTATCGTCATTATTGTTGAAGCATTTCTTTTCTGTTTAAAATTGAGGGGTTTTATGTAAATCTACCCTTGGAGTGAAAAAGAGGATGTTTGAAATACTGTATTTGCTGATTGTCCATGGTAGGCTAGCAGGGTAAGAAAAATAATCTTAAGCAGAGAGAAGTGAATTCAGGTCAGAGTCCATTTCCAAGGCACATCTTAAAACCTAATCAGTTCATTTAGTCTCTTGTCCTCCAGCTCTCAAATGTATATCAGCACAGGGAAAGGTACAGTTCCCAGGCCCCCAGACAGCAATCAGCTGACTGTCAGTTGCATGTGTGTGTGCCAGGGAGAGGGAAATGTATGAAACCATTTAATTACATGTATCTGGGGCAAGAACTGGACCTGGGGTTACTATGAGTTTAATGCAATGTTTAGTCAGGTTTACCTGTAACTCAAGATCATCTAGAATTCGAGATCATCTTAGTCATGTGCAGTGTGACTTTTAGCTCTTAATTCATTTTAGGCATTATGGTATTTACAGATATAATTTTGTACAATTTGCTCTAAGCATGGATGCCTGGCAGCAGGTTAGTGAGTCAGAATAAGAGGTCTACTTGAGTTTCATGAATGCAGATGGTGCAGAGCCAGGATGGATGTTAGTGTCTTGTGGTGAACTACTACCACCATGTTCCAAAGCATATTGCACCATCTGGATTGTGATAATTTGAAAATTTCTTGGTTTATATGTCATTAAAACATTTCTAAAGCTTTGCTAGAGTTTTATACCAATCTTTCAGCTAGCTTTACAGCTCAGCAAATATAGAAACATTTGGATAATTGCTTTTAATACTTGCATTAGTTTCCAAAGCTTGTTTTAAAAAAGTTTTCTGACAGTGTTCTAGTGTCTTCTGTCTTTCCTTAAACAGTTATCCACATGAATGAGTTTACTCAAGAGAGGTAGCATTTGTCCTGTATAGATGACCATCACGAAGTCTCTATCATTTAAGAACTATATTTGTCTTTGAAATAAACTTGAAATGACACATAAATGCAGCTTAAGCAGTTGAGATGGCCTTCTACACCAGCTGTATTTCATCCAGCTTGTGTTAAGTAAAACTCAGGTAGAGCAGAGCTGAAGGGATTGTTCCCTGATTCACTGGTAAAGTTGAGAAACTCAGGGTAATTGTTTTGACCAGTGACAGGCTCTTTACACAAAGGAAACAGTGACAAGCTAGGAATATTGAAGAGGCATGCACCTTTGGGGAAAGATGCTTTTAGGATATTGATAATAATTAATATTAAAAATAGTATAATATTAAATTAATATAAATAAAATTGACTTATAAGACAATTGATGCATAATACAACAAAAAGCAGGCAGCAAGCTGCGTTTAGTTGTTATCATATTATAACACTTTTTAAACATTCATATTGTAGCTTCTGTAAAATAAAGGAGACAAGGCAGGGGCCTGGAAAGGGCTGAAGTAGTCCTTGCACTAGAGCTGCTTATCCAACAGCTACAGAGTGAAGGAGAGGTGATGGTGGCATCTGGTTCCAGGTTTGCCATGCTTGCTGGGGATGGGTGTCTGGCATCTCCCTGGCTTTCCGGCGTAGCCACGTCTGTCACTGCAGAGCATAACATTGGCACTGAATGATGCTTGTCCAGTCAATCCTAGCTTTTGTCAGTAAGATGTTTAGCCCTATCTTTGTCAACAAGATTTATGTTTATGTAGTAAGGAAGTGGCTTTAGGTGGAGAAAAGAAAATATGAGTAATTTTCTACTCTGCTGAGGTTTACACTGAACAGATAAGCTGAAACCTTACTCAAGGAAAGACCTTTAGGCCACAAACCTGTCTTCTTGTGTGTGACTCAATTTTTCTGTTAAATCTTTGTGCAATTCTTATTGGTTCTAAGGAAAAAAAAAAAATCTCATTACCACACAAAAAAGGCAGACAGAAACTTCTGTGGAATGCTGAATTAGGCAAGCTTAATACTAGGACTAATTGTCATCTAGTCAAAAGAAAAGGATGGAAGCCTCTGCTTCCACGAAAAATTGTTTACATCTCTTGAGACTTGAATATCCCAAAGACCTGCTGAATACTCACCACAGACAAGTATAGGATTATTTGCTGAAATGCTTTGCCAAAAGATTTTGAATTATGAATGAAGCAAAGCAAGCAGTAAACTGTTCACCGACAGATCACCAGCAGAAGCAGCTAAATTTGTGCACTATAAATTCACTTCAATTTGTTTACTCAGCTTCAGCCAGTTCATAGGTTGTGCTGGAAATCTGCCAGGTGTGGCCGAGGCTCAGTAATTCAAGAAGAAACCTTGTTACTGCTTATGGCAAGAGGTTCTCAGTGCTCTTCATGATGGAAAGTCAAATGAAATGAAAGTAGATCTTGATATACTCCATGCTGAATTTCAATGCTACTTGTGGGCATGGTCACTGGATGCATGTCACCAATTCAGGCCAGGCTGAAGGGGTGGTATCCTATGTCAGACACTAATGTCCAGGAAAGAATGATGATACCCCCACAGAAACCACAGAAACGAGAGCCTGATAACAAGGAATGGAGTGGGATGTTTTCTAGAAGCTTGTTACAGGGCCACATGACTGAAGAAAACTGTGACCACAAACTGTTCAGAAATTTCTCTTTATGCCCTTGAATCATGCCTGGTTTCTGCACATGCTGGAGAACAGATTGCTGATAATACAGCAGAGGGCAGCAATGGAAAATGACCCTTGGAGATTCCACGCTCAGTGTATTTTGCAAACAATAAACAGGAACAGGGTAAATAAAACATAAAAAGACCAGACCAGAACTAACCCTAAATAGATCCTCTAGGAGTAATCCTGTGAAAGCTGAACATTCAGGCAATGGTACAAATTAGAAAATGTCAGTGTAAATATCATCCTTTTCTCCTTATTCTCAGCCTACAGCAAATCTTCAACTAAAAGAGTGGGGTTTTTACTACAGATGTCAAGAAAAGGGGTGCCACAAATCAAAATGCCTCAATCACTTGGAAGCCCAGTGGCTCAATATCATGCTGTTTTATGAAAAATACCACATGTAAAGGAAATTAAGAATGCATATTTATAACAATGAGAAACAGAAATTCAGTGTTTAACCTCCTTCAGAGGAGTAATTGAAGAGGGTGTTAACACAAATGACCAACTGATGCAGCCTCTGTAGCTTTGGTGGGTTTAGTGACCACTTGCTGAGGAGCTACCCCAGTGTTCTTGCTGTGCCCTTGGAGATCCATTATTTTTAATGAGATAATGTCCCGTGGTTAATTTAAAGAGATGAAGTTTATTCTAACAATTTGATAAATTTAAAAGTGCTAAAGTTTCAAAAACTACCCCTATGTCTAAAACCCAGTTTTTTAGGGTTAAACAATTTTCTGTGAGTCAGACAAGAGTAATCTGCTGCTACAATCAGAGCTTTGGATAATGGCTATATTTCAGACATACATTATGTGCACTTTAGGCAGATAAGTGTTGGAAAACGGAGTTGAAATAGTTTTTTTGTGAACACTGCTAATACAGAATAGGAAGGATGGTCTAACTGTGAGTCTTGAACAAAGAGGGAAAAGATATCATTGGAAAAAACTTAATTCTGAAATGGTAAGTGTACATGAGGGACACAGGAAGACAGAATTATTACCATGTCCGAGCACTTCGTGCCCTGCAGAAGCAAAGAGGGTAATTTGGATCCATTTTCATTTACCAATCATGCCTTTTGAAGTGATGGAGTTTGGCAAGGATGTTTATGACTTGTTTAACAATTACTAAATGAGCCTTTCTGTTAAAAAGTAAAATTCAAGCTGACTGTGAAACAAACAGACTCACCTTTCAGACATGACTGCAGTTTGATTGTATTAGATTAAATGATATCTTGAGACTAGCATAGCCCTCAGAGAACTGTCATTTAGAGTATTTAACATCTATTAAACGAGCAAAGATAATGCTGATCTAGAAAACAGTAAGCAAAAAAAAATCCTGGGTGATTATAAAGATAAGTGTACCTGTATTTGATTTGGAGAGCTCTGATCTGTCTGCTCTGACATGCAGTGGAGATTTACACTTCCTCTCCAAATGTTCTTTTGGAGATATTTACTGTACCTACAGCAGGCTTTGCTGAAACTGCATTCTGAGTGGTACGTGTGATGTGATTTGAAATCACTAACTCCAGTGCTTCATTTTACAGACAAAACTTTATGAATTTCAAACAAATTCTAAGTGAAATGCACTCATGCTGCAAATATAGCACAAATTGTTCCCCAATTTTGTTTTGATTGGATGGCAACTAGTTAGCATCAGTATTTCCCAACACGTTTGTTTCATAACCATATGAATGACAGAGGCAAATGATGCTTGTTAAATATATGCATTGATATTTTTTTACTTTCTGTTGCTACTTGAGGTAATCTTAAAATATATGCCTCACCTTCAAATGTGACAGCTGTTTCATTTTGTTTCTTTTTAAGAGCTCCAGCCTATATCAGATTAGTTAGTCTTTGGTTTTCTGCAGAAGCTGTCTGTATTTCAGGCTGCTAAAACAAAGAGTATTTTTTTATTTAGCATATTAAGATCAGCATATTAAAAACCAAACACAGTGTCATCTTTAAAATATAAAACGTGTGAATCATTTATACCTTTTTTGCTGTCAGATGATGTTTGACAATCACCATACGATAATCAAATGTATAATTAATAATAAAAATGCCAACATCTGTTAGCTTGCTATTACAGGTTGATTCTAAGTGCATTACTTGGAATGTGTCATCATTAACTTAATTAATATTAAAATCCTTTAAATACAGTTTGTTTTAATTAGTTGCTAGTTTAGGTAGGTACAAGGCATAAAAAAAGAGGTTCTTCTTCTTCCCTTTGTTAATAACCAAATATCACAGATGCTTCTAAAATGTTAAATTAATTTAAATGCCTTATTACCACATGAATCCAGTTAGATGAATGCACTGTGTCCAACCATGACTGACTTTGCCTCAGCCAGGTTTGCCTGTTCAGGGGAGACTGAAATTATCTGGGGAGGGTGCTGGTTTGCCTGGCACCCTGCCCACTAATGTCTTCAGTTCTTTCTGCGTTCTTGCTGCCAAAGTAAAACACATTCAGGTGCTCATGCAATTCATAGCTGCAATATGCAGGCCCTTGAGCTAATTTTGTGCATTTATACCGTGCAAGTTTATAGCCCCAAGACAGTGTCATGCTTGTTGAGGAGAAAAGCTTCTGATGCCAGGCTCCCTAGGGCCTGATCAGCAACAAATGCCTTCAATGAATGAAAAAAAATTTCCCCCTGAATTAATACATGTATACATACATACATATCTAAACATATATGTACATATGTGTGTGTATTCAGTACATTAACACTTGCCAAGAGAAATACTGGATAGTTGGAAAAGGGCATGGTGGACAAACTGCAGGTGTTGTAAAGAGGAGATCAGCACTTCTTCCTTCATGGCATCTGCAGGGAAGGTCTTAGCCATGGGGTGAACTGTGAGGGACTGCAGAAAAGCAACCCATAAAGCAGGTCTGCCTGTCTTCTAACATACAGATGGAAGTCATCTTCCACTAGTCTGAAGATTTGCAGAGGCCATCTGAAAGCTCCTAAGCTTCTCAGTAACGGGGGTGAAAACATCTGCTCATGGATGAGATGTTCCCAGAAACATCCCATTGTCCTGCTCACAGCTGAACTGGGAGGCAATTTGCCATTTTTGTGCTTGGAATCTGCTATCTGAAATATGTAAGAAGCCACTTTTTTTTTTCCCTATTTCTCATCACTAAATTCTTTCTCGACCATCCGAAGCAGCTCTGCTTTAGTGAATGCAGCAGAAAGCAACCATTGCTGGTTTTGTGGAGTTACAATGTGTCATTCACGAGTTAGAACTGACAGACTGTTAAAATACACTGATTATTAAAAAATGAAGAAAAAAGGAAAACCAGCATTTATGATGACTACAGAGTTAAGACAGCTTTCTTCAATTCACAGTCATCTTAAAGACATTCAAATCATGAAGATTTTGTACCTAATTTAACAAAAGCAATGCCATATTTCATGATGATCAGTTATAGTTCAGTCACCTACATTATCTTCTTTTTTATAGTCTTTTTTCCATCTGCAGCAGGAAGAGGCTGATACCTTCTAATATAAACCTTTCAGGGTAAACTGGTTCACTTTGACTGGCATAAATTTGGGGGTGCTCCCCCATGTAGCTGGGCTGGCTGACCTGAAGGAGCAGAAACCTCCAGGAGAGGGAAAGTAACAACATCATGTGAGGAGTGACCGATTTCCCCTAATGTCACTGAGAGCTGCATGTGTGCACTCGAGACATTTAAGACCCAAATAATTTATAACACTTTTTGTGAATATAAAAAAATAAAAACAACCCGAAGCACCAAAACCGAACAAAAGAAATGGATGCAACAAGCAGGTTGCTCCTTGGCTTTGCTTCCAGTTGAACAGCCACTTTGTTGTATGATTTGTACGTGGCAGTAGGACGGAATAATGTATTTTTCAGGCAGGCTGATGCTGTATTATTAGCAGCAGGCCAGAGGTTTGGAGTTGGTTCCACTCCAGAAATTTTTAATAGTGGGTCATAATTCAGTCCTGGATATAAAGACTGGCTGATTCAATGATTATTGAGCTATTTACTTTAATGAACTTTGGTATGGATTTTTAATGTGAAAATATGGAGAAGGAATTTTTAATTTGCATATACTTTGCTTTTTCCCCATACCGATTTAAACACAGTTCTGGGCATGCGTTCTCTCCTGCCTCCAGTGGTTTGTTAGCAGCCTGCAGTCCAGAAGTTCCTGTTCCCTGCCGGCTGCCCCTGAACTGCTCTGCCAATGCCTCCCTCCTTCCTTTGGCCAGTGCAAATCCTTGCCCTGCAAACCCAAGCTCTGCAGGCTTGAAGGGGCAGAGGTGGGAGGTGACTGTTGAAGAAGCTGAGCTGGCCAATACCTCCTGAATTAGAAATAGAACCCTGTCCATGTCTGAATGGACAGACTGGAGACATGCTGAGGAGATAATGATTCTCCCTCTGCCAAAACTGGTTAGTCCCTTTCTCTCGGTCTCCTCCCTTCCATCACTTTATTCAAGTGGCAGTGGCTTGGTATGCAGCAGTTGATACTGTTCCAGTATATGTATGCTTATAAAAAATGGAGTAATTAAGACTAAAATTTGTAAAATATCTGGTCTTACTAAATATGATTTTGGCATATTTGATATATTACCCTTTAAACATTTTAGACAATAAAGCTCATTCATTTCTAATGGAGATGAGCACCCTTTAGCTGACCATATACTTTGTGCAGAGGAGATCAATAGTATTTACTGAACTGTAAAAACAGAATAAATACAGTATTCTACAGGCAGATTGCTCTGGGACTGTACCCTGGTACCACTGAAGTCAGAATAAAAATACACTGATTTTAATGGGAACAAGTTCTGACACTTGAGAAATAGAAACAAGGACAAAGCCAAATCATTTAGGTATTCTTCCAAGAAACAGTATTATAAAACATAACACTCACTGTAAGCGGGAAAAAAAGGTAGATTTCTGTCACAACTGTATTACATTCTCTAGTAAGTGGCATATGCTAATGTAAACACAATATTTTCATTGGCCCGTGTATCCTCTTTATCTCACTCCTACCAGAACTCCATGGGCCTAATAATCTGTGCTTTCTTAGTATGAGAGAAAATGTATATAGTCTGGCTTCTTTTTTGCAGAAGAGAATCTATCCATTGTACTTTGTCATTGTCATTCAAGTTCCCACCATGAAAAATGCAAGCAAAGGGGCTTTTTAGTTCTAGATTCTGTATGCAGAACTCTGCCTCCTCCACCCTTTCCCTAGTCCAGTTAAGATCATTATATTAGATACTACTGTTTAATCAGTGCTTGAAATGTAAATAAGCACATTTTCCTTTTGTGCTATTAATGCATCTTTGCAGAGAGCTTTAGCACTTTAGAAGGCAATTAATAGTGTCTGTGCAGAAAGTGAAGCATTGCACTTTGAGGATGTATCATTAGCAGTTTGAGGGTGTGCTATAAAGTATCCATGAAGTCTGAAGGACAAAGCTCATCACACAAAACACTAACCAATGCATAAGGTTTCATTTGTGGGTGTTTTGCATACCACCTCAAGTCTCCAGATTCCAGTGTCCTGGCAGTGTGAGAATATTTGTATGATTGTTTTATTTTTCTTTTCTTTCACCTCATATTATCCTAAGATTTGTTTTTCTTGCTACATGTTCTCATGTAACAGAAGTGCAGTGTTCAGGTGGAATCAAACAAAAGCATGCATTTACTGAGAATTCTCCCCTCTGCCAAAAGCTTTGCTAAAGAAACCAACAGTCAGGTGAGTAGGGCAGAGGGAACAGCCATTTAGCTGCATTTCCTATTTAACATCATATTTGATCAGTGTTTGTAAAACACAAACCATTTGTAGCTCTATAGCTCTTCCCTGAACATACAGCAATTTCTAACCAATGCTGTGGAATAGAACATAATAATAGAGTAGCAGCTGAAATTAGTAATTTTGAGAATGACTTCACCCTGTCGATCCTTCCTGTAAGATTTTCAGATCTGGCTCTCCTGGAGGCAGGTTTGCAGCATGATTATGGATCTCCTGCTAGAAACTATGCAATATTAAAACAAAGGGACCTCTAAATTACCTAGTCCTACTCTTGGAATGCCCCATCATCCCATTCCTTTCTCTCCCTCCCAAAGTAGATGTAGCTCATGTATTTCTTGTGCTGAATGTATTCAAATTGAAGACACCACTTTCCTAGGGCTTTTAGGAATTCTCTCTGTTCTGAAAGGAGTTGGATCACAAGCTTAAGTGGCAAAGGTTCATCTGTTTTGAGAGATGACACGAAGTCCTACAGAGAAGTGGATGTGAACACAGTCAGGGAAAGAATAGGTACATCAATGAGATGCTAGTGCCCAGCAAAGCTCCCTGGAATCATCAATGTGTGTTGCCCCTCAGTATCTGGACTCAAGGAAGTAATTCATCTGGTAATTGGAAGACCCCTCTCTAATCAGGTTTTGAAAACCACAATCCAGTAATAGCTGCGTGGGTAGATAAGAGGTTGGATGTGCATTAAAACAAGATCTCCTGGGTGTTTTGATGTTTCATAACAAAAGCAGCAAGTGTAGCAAACCACATCAAACTTGTGCAGCTGAGCCAATTAAAACCATGAGCAAGTCATCTGTGCACTCAAGTCCCTAAAGGTTAGTGGGCTGAATTATTTCCTTCTGGGCTTCAAGGGCCACCACAAGTTGGAGGAAACTGGTCAATCTTTATAAACAGCATACATACTAAGAATATTTTTTGTATGTCTGAGTTGGTATGACAGCAGGCAGCTGAAGGCAGAGGCAGGAATAAGGAGTTCAGAGTGCCAGTATCCATCATTGCAGATTTATTTACTGCTTTGCTAGACCAATGCACACCCTTTGCATGAAAGTGGTATTAACTGAGGGAAGTATTTATCATCTCCTTTGTTTGAAAGACTGCTTAAAGGAAATTATTTCTGAGGATTAAGTAAAATAGCATCCTGGTATGATTTTCATCAAGGCCATGGCAATGGCCACACATAGCCAAGTAGAATACCATTTAATTGGGTTGTAACTGACATCACATTTTATTCCCCTAGCTCCAAAGCTGCATCTTGGGTTACTTGCTCTAATTCAGTCACACACATCTAGCTTATGATGGCTATTCAGCGATTGGATAAAGCAGTTAGCATTACTGTGTTTTTTGAGGCTAAACTTTGTGATTACAGTCTTCCTGAGAGAGAAGTGCTTTCTATGTAAAGCATACTTCAAAATGTATTGGAATTTAACTAAAAAGATATACACCTTTGTAAGTGCAGGTTATTAAAACAATTTACTAGTATTTCAACAAGTACCAATATGTACATAAAACCGGAATAATTTGTATTGTGGTTTTTTTTTAATTCACTGAGCCAGTCCAGCAGTGTGCTGTCAAGTGCTATTGAGAATCACTTTGTACTAACAGGGTGACATGACTGCAGTTGTATTCACTGCACATCTTAGTTCTACTGAATCATCTAGACTTGAAATTAATGAGTGACTCATTGTGAATAAAAGAATAAAATAATTGTGCCATTCACACTGTGCTGAGGGTGAAAATTCACTTTAGTTATATTGGGTATGAAAATTTGCTGTATTAGAGTGTATTAAAGTAGGTGGGAAAATGGGACTCAGTGAATAATTAACAGTAAATCACTTATCAGGGAAGTTCAGTTTTTCCTTCTGCACCTAGGAAATCCATAAGCAGATCACAGCTTCTTCAGAAGTGTTTGCTTCTCAAACCTATTTTAGAAATAAGATTTTTTTTTTCCAGTTTGGAATCTAGGAATTTGGATTTATTGTAATTTTCCTTTGAGGCTACAAGGTATTGTTAGTCATGTAGCATTGATTACCTATAGTTTGTCACATGGGTACATGATTATCTGTCTCCCCCCTAGTTCTATGTGTTTGTCTACTTTTCCATAGCAAATCTCAGCATCTACACTTGCAAATGTAAATTTGTTGTTCACCAAAATGTCTTCAATGACTCTTTGAAGACCACTTACCATTAATGCTGGTGCCAAATAAAATGAGGTTTTTCTATGATATGCAAACCAAAAAAAAAAAAAAAAATCTGATGTACAAGTAAATTCATGTGAAATCTTGACAATATTTGCAAAACATTTTTACAACATTTTACTTCATTTACTCGGTTGTGTCTGCGAATATTAAAATTTGAAAGAAATTAGATAACGAAGCCAAAAAGTCCCAAAGTCTGATATGCAACAGATAGCAAACATCTGCACTACACTTTACAGTGTTTTGCTACAAAAGGCATATTTTGAATACAGGTACCCTGGTGATATTTTTCACAACACTTTCTTGTGTTTACAGCTTCACTGAAGTCATTTGCCATCAAGTAAAAGATCAGCACATTACCTGGGACAATTGACCATTGCCCTTTGTAACGGCCCAGCGCACAGCGTTCTGCAGGCTTCCTCCTTCAAATGATAGGATCCCTCATGCCACATATTTAGCTTTTCTCTAGTAGTAAGTGTCAATATCTGGTTTGAGATCAGTGGATTAAAAGCCTTACAGGAGTGCCGAGAATTATTATTATCTTAGTTATCACTATTTTTCAGAAGTATTTCCCAAGAGTGCAGAAACTCTGGGCCTCAGGATTTCAGGGTCAGACAAGGCTGAGTGCCTGACACTATAATAACTAAGGAATTCATTCAAATAGAACTGGTGGTTGCCTCCTACTAGTTCTGATAGCACTCAGGAAAGGGAAAGATGTCAGGGGATGCCTGTGGGAAGGGATCCATCTCTAATCAAAAGCCATCCAAAAGATCAATAAAATTAATTTCTCATTAACAGCTGATAGAGGCAAAGATGCATTTAAAATAAAACAGAGATGCTGAATCCCATTAGCAAAACACACCTTCTACTTAAAAATATATAAAGCACTCTTTGAATGCCTTTTCAGAGCTCAAGTTGCTAAGGGTTCTGCCTTACCTCTTTTATGTGACAAACATGCCTGCACACCTGGCAAGTAGCACGCTTAGGCAGAGGGGGATTGGGTTTCAAGGGGGGGGCAGTGCCAGGAAAGTCTCTGAAGGGGTGTCTGAATTATTTTTTAAGAAGAAAAGTTTCAAATGGAAAGTGTAACCCAATGCTCTCTAAATGTGGAAGCATGCTTAAAGAGCAGTGCTATTTGGTTTCTCTCTACTTCAGAGATATTTAAATCCTTGGTAAATAAATCCTGCTCTTCAAATACCGAACAAATGAAAATCGCCTGATCAAAAATTAGAGAAGTTCCTGTTGCACTTTCCAAGAGCAGGAGAGATGGGGAAAGAGCTAAACTTTCTAAAGGACAGCTAAAGCTCAGCCTCTAGCACCAGAGATTACAAGAAGCTGAATTCTGTCCATAGGTCAGACTCAGCAGAGCTGGGAGAGCCTGGGTGTAAGCTGAGAGCAGAGCCTCACCTTCCTGGAGGAAGATCACAGCCAAGGGGAATGCACTTTTCCGCAGCAGAAACAGCTACTTTCAGAATAAGAGTCTGTCTCACTTTGAAGCCTACACACGTGACAGGCATAGGCAAGGGGAGAAAGCCAGGAAAGCAGAAAACCACTGGAAAATTTTCTAAGCACCTCATGTATGTGGAAAAAATCTTTCATGTTCCTGTGCAGTTTGTGATCTCCAGGCACAGGTGTGAGCAGAAACACATTCCCCCGCAGTGGAGGCTGTCAGCATTGGAGAGGAAGTCAAACCATTCATGCTGATGAAATGCTCTGCTGAACACTGCTGGCTGGGACATGTTCTCAGAGTAGTCTTGCTTGAGTATGATCAGATCTGTGGTCAGAGAAATGGCAAGGACGTGGTAGAGCTCGTGCAGAGCTGGTCAGGGCTCCTTCAACAAACAGTTTGGTTTGGGGTTTCTTTTTTTTTTTTCTTGGAAAATGTCAGTCAAGCAAAAGCAATACCAATCCAGCAATTCATCTGTGCTGGTTCCCTCTCTCTCTTCCAGAGGGAAGAGAGCAGCGAGAAGAGCAGCGAAGCTGCTAAAGAGTCTGAAGCCCAAATCTTTTGAGAAGCAGATAAAGAAACTGGGGTTGTTTAGTCTGAAGAAGAGGAGGCTGGGGGGACACGTTGTTGTTCTCTGCAACTGCCTGAAAGGAGGTTGTAGCAGGGGGGAGTCAGTCCCTGGTCAACTAGCACTAAGACAATGGGAAATGGCTGCAAGTTGTGCCAGGGGAGGTTTAGGTTGGATGTTAGGAAAAACTTCCTTACAGAAAGGATTGCTAAGCACTGGAACAGGCTGCCAAGGGAAATGGTTGAATCACCATCCCTGAATATGTTTAAAAATCATACAGATTCTGCACTTAGGGACTTGTTTAGCAGTGGGCTGTCAGGGCTAGGTTAGTAGAGTTAGGTTAAAGGTTGGACTGAATGATTTTATGGGCCTTTTCCAACCTGAACAGTTCTATGATTCTGTGATTGATTGGCCCAGACACTGAAACCTGCATCGTTGACACCAAAAGTGCTCAGACTTGCTGGACTGTTGAGGTATATAACAGTGCTGCAAGGCACACACAAACTGGACTTACTCTGCATCCTCTTATGGCCCCTAGAGACTATTGGAAGAGGGCCAAAATAGGTCCCAGAGGAGTATGGAGCCTTAGTGTATTCTTCATGTTTCTAGCACACATAATTTGGAAGAAATGTAGTGTACTTTTGAATGCCCCCAAAGTAAAATTACAGTCAGCTGATGGAACTATCTCAGCAGCAACAACAAGAGTCAACTCAGAAAGGCAGGGTTTGTTGCCAAATACACAGATTGTTTATAATGAATATAAACAATTACACTGCTGACCAGATTCCCAGTATGCTTCCATCCACAGAATACACAAAATACTGCTTTGGCACTGGTCTCCCAAATATTTGCCATATATTGAGCTTTTTCAATGAATGAAATTCAGTGTAAATGCAACAGAGGGAAATCCACACCACACTAATTCCCCACATTTTTTGTTCCACATGCTTATTTTTGCCTTTTGTTTGATAATCCTACATAAGCAAAATGCTTCTTGATCAACTATGATCTCTTCCTAATTCCTTGATCCCACATGACTTTTCTTGTCTCCTCATGTAACAAGTTTTAACATTTAGCACAGACAAGAAGACAAGGGGAGATGTTATGGTAGCAGATACTATCTTATTCCTCACATACGGATAAGTCTTGTAATTTTTATTCCTGCTTCTTTGTCACATTTCCATGCAAATTTTCAGGTGCCTTGTAAAAATTGAACTCCTCTGTGTGATCAAGGGAAGAATCCTGGGAAGAATCTTGGAAAAGAAAACTGCTTTCAAAGGTCTAGTGATAGAAAAATATTATGTATGATATTAACTCATGCAATTTGCAAGAAAGGTACATAAATCATCATTTCAATGGGTCATGAGCTTCAAACTGTGCATTCAGCTCAGAAATTTCATTAGAGCAAAATAACCTTATTTCCATACGAAGAGCAGTCACGGGGCTAATTCTAAAAAATTGTTCTTTTGTTTCAAAACTTATTAGTACTATCACTGACAGTTATGGGGGGGGAAAAAACCCAAGAAAATTTGCCTTTTCCAATGCGATACACAGAGGGGAAGATGAAGAACAATGAAGAAAATGGCCCACTTGCTGCAGTTTTCTGTTGGGTTAAAGGAATGTGTTTTGCTGCAGAAACTGCATTATGTACAGTGCTTACTGATTTCAGCTCTGTGGTCCCTGACTCACGTTGAGATGTGGATTTGTATCAGTCAGTACTAGCCCATACAGTGTCAACTTGCAAATAGAATTTTCCTTACCCAGAAATGTCTTTGACAACGTTTAATAAATAACAAGCTGATGCTTCCCAGTTGCTCCCTCTGTAAAATAATCATAGAATGACACAGAATAGCTGAGGTTGGAAGACACCTCTGGGAATTGTCTAGTTCAACCCTACTGTTCAAGCCAGAATCAGTTTTCAAAGGGCTGTGTCCAGTTGGGTTTTGAACAGCTCTGAGAATGGAAACTCCCCAACCTGTTTAGGCAACCTGTTTCAGTGTTTGAACATACTCACAGTAAAAAAAAGGTTTTTCTTTATACTTAAATAGAATTCCTTGTATTTCTATTTGTGCCCATTGCTTCTTTTCCTTGTGCAGTGCTGAGAAGAGTCTTCTTTTTATATCCCCCATCAGATAAATAATAGACACCAGTAAGATCATACCTGAAGCATTTTTTCTCCAGGCTAAACAAACCCAGATGTCTCTGTGTCTGGCAGGTACTCTGAGATCTTAACCATCTTCTTGCTTCTTCACTGGACTCAGTCCAGTGTGTCTGTGTCTTCCTTGTACAGGGGTACATGCTCTAGATGTGAGCTCATCAGTAAAGTACTGCTATTAGATATTCTGACTTTGTACTGTATTCACATATAGTCCCACATCTTCAGATTATTTTTCTTGTAAGAAACAAGAATTAGTGTAGCACATATGCAAAAGATAGCTTTTCTTTGTGATGAATGTTAGGAAGATATCTGATGTGTGAGCTGTGGATTAAAGCTGCGTCTGTCTTTCTAGAGAGGGGTATTTCTGATGCTTCCCCATCATCTTACTGCTACCCCTCTCCTTGCCCATTTCTACCTGCCACTCCACTGGAATCAGGCAGTCAGCAACAGGCCCAGAAGTTCACTGATTAAAGCTTCAGGTGAAGAGACAAACTCTTGAAAACAATGAACTGTCATACCATATTGAGTGCTAGCCAATAAGTCAAGTTATTTTCTTGGGTTCCCTGTAAAACACTATAGGGCCTTGGTATGACAAATATGAAGATTAAAGTATGATACATTTGTGTCTGGCCTTGAAAATTGGCAGCTACTGCAGCTGTGAGTGCCTTGCACTAACTGTATGCTGTTTATAAACAGCCAGCACAAAAATGTCATTTTTCTGATTTGAAGCCATTTTCTGTAGCCAAATATATATTTCATGATAACAAAAGTCTTAGTCAGTTAGAATTAATTTCTCTCCTCCTTCAAATAAACTATAATAATCCTGCCCATTGGTAGGAGTTTCTCTATTCATATATGCAGCTCTGTCTCCCTCCTGCTATGAATATGCAGATCTCTCCACTCTCATTAGTTTCTGAAGTGCCTCTGCTCACCCTGCTTGCTGTAGCTGGCATTTTTGAGCTGTTTGGGTGACAATAACACAGCTTGTCACCCTGTGCTGAAGACAAGATAACTTTAAAATGTATATAAAAGAAAAATATAGCATGCAACAAATCAAACTAAGCTGGCTTGAATTCTGTGTCTTGGCAATGGATTTTCAGCGCTAAGAGTGGTAAGAAAACACCTCTTGCAGAGAGGTGTCTCTTATCTGTAAGGACTGGATCAGGCAGTGACTTTGTCCCATGCCAGTGAGCCTGGGGGAGTGTGATTGCAGGGCTGGGGCTGAGTAAGGCACATTTTCAAAAAATAAGTTTGTTCAATGTATATCCACAAGCTTTCCCTCTTAACGTAATAGTTTGCCTTCACAGAGCCAGCTGGTGCTGTGCCTTCTGTGTTGTTCTTGTTTATTTTTAAATGAAAAATAGTTTATCAGACTGCATTAATAAGTTCCATAAAAATATATTTGTGTTCTTAAAAAAAACCCTGAATCAACAACTCATCGTAGGCTTATACTCAGGCTGCATGAGCAGGTTTGTGAGGGGTGTGTACATGCTGATCTTGCAGAAATTTGCATCTGAGTGTATGTAACCTCTCCCAGAGAAGTGGTTGTGAACCTACAATACCAGTGAAAAAACCACTGCTGGGTTTAAGACAGCACAGCTTCCCTTCCCTCAGTGTCAGAAATTTCCCCGCGTTAATTCAGCAGAACAGTCTCCAAGACTTCTCCCTGTTTTTCTTCTAGGCTGTCATGGATTTAAAACTATATTAGGTTTAAAGAGTTCAAGCAGGTGGTTAAGCTGGCTGTCTGGTTTTGCCCGGGGAGCACGGGGAAGAGGCTCGTGACCCATTCTGCCAGCAGAGTTACGGGGCAGCCAGGGCTGGCAGAGAGGCAGTGAAAAGCAGCTGGGGCTGGTAATGAACAGCAGCATGCAGGAGGGGATGCAGGTGCTGAGGCTGGGCACCTGGTCCTGCACCAGTCCGGGTGCTGGCAGGACTCCTCTGCCCAAGCAGCACCCCAGCAGCTGCCTGGGAGAGGTTTGGAAGTCCTCTGGCGTAGCTCATCAGAGGACTGGAAACTCTGGTCTCAATCAGGAAAACTGCTCAGATCATTAATACTTCCAGTCTACGTCAGTGGGCCATAAATGCCTGTTCAAGGCTTAGCCATCTGCAGATGGAAGGGAACGTGTCCAGGGAATTTAACTAAGCCACAGGACTTTGCACTGAAGCAGCCACCCAGGGCTCACGTGGTCTGCTCCATCCACTCCTTGGCGGGACGCAGCGTCTGACAAGCAGGTGGTTACAAACAGCTTGAGGAAATTGCTGCATCTGCTTTGTTATGTGAGCATGTGTCTGAGCCCTGAATCTATCTTTCAATCAAGCTTTTAATAGGAAAATTTAATCCAGAAAATTATATTTCTGAATGGGACGCAGTAAGGAAGAGATGGAAAGGTAGGCATGGTTTAGAGTGAAATCAAAACAAAAAAAATCAAAGTGCTGTAAAAAAGTCACACGGTGCTGAAAGCAATCATAATTGCACCAGTCAATTATGGATCTGTAAACTGAAGTTTGAAACTGTCTAATGTCCTGTCTTGTTTACTTGCAAAGCTGAGTCTAGCTTGAGCAACAAACATGAACAATAAACCAAAGAAAAATCATGGGGAGACATGGCTCGTGTTTACATTGCCATCCCAAGAGAGGGACTAGAAAAAAACAACTTGTAAAATACAATCTTATCTTGCTATTCCCCTTTCAGGATTGATAAGTAATAAAGGCAATTAGCCAGAAATGTTTTTAAAACTTGTCAAATACATTATTTGACAAATATATTCATAAATCGTGTATCTAGTCAGAAACTGTGTGAGCTCTGAAAACTACCTCATAATTTTAAAAGAACTCAAAAATCTCATTTCATCCATTGATGAATCACCTGCCTGCATTAGCAATAAACTGGCACAAAAAAGACAGAGACATTTTTATCCTTCACATCATATGAAGTGCATTTCAGGACACTTACAGTTTGCTGAATTTGAGCAAAGGCATGTGATTTTTTTTGAGACAGTGGATGCACACACATAGGTTTGGGGCAATTCTCTACATCTGTGCAAGCTCCCACTCTGGTTTCTCTGCAAGGATTCTCCTCTGCATGGGGAGTTGTGGAGCCCATAGGCACAGGGAAGGCTGCAACTCTCAAGTGATCCCCAGCCAACCTCCAGTATTTGAACTGGAAAAAGACCCCCTTTGTCCTTTAACCACCGAGAAAAAGAAAATATTGTAGGTTAAAATGTATATTCTTACAAACAGCAACTTTAATCTTAAGCTTTCGTGTAGCTCCATGTAGACAGCCCATGGGAGGAACCTGTGTCAGCTCCAGTAACCCAAATGCATCTCCTTTAGAAGAGGGCACTTCACCCACCCACCTACCTGGCACTCCTTGAGGCTGAGAAACTCATTGCCCCCTTATTCACCTTCCTTCCTTCCTTCCTTGCCCTTGCTGTAAGCCTTGGCAATAGCTGAATTTTATGTAAGTGGGAAGAACTTTAAAATCCATGTTTATTTAACTATTTGTGTAATTGCAAGAGCGTTTGTCCTGCAGTTAGCTGACAGTAGCTTTCAGATCTGGTGGACAATGTATCTGGCAACTGTTTTTTGCCTCATATACTGCTCATGACCATGCATTATCACTTCATTAGGCTGAAATTAAATAAACTGATCCAATCCAATTCTCCAAGGTTATGGACTCATATCTGTGTGCTGGACTGTATAACTGGTTGCTTTGCACTGCCAGGGGATGTAAATTCTGTGCTTGGTTTGGTACTTATATAGCATGTATAGCCCTGTGTGCTCCTCAGGGAGTCCCTAAACTGTGACCAATCCCAGTTTCACCAAGTACTTCTCCAAAAGTTAAATTCTCAGTTCCTTGCAGACCAAAATACAGTCATTTACAATACATCTCTGATTCACGGTCAGTTCATGGTGCTTCTCTTAGCCATTATGAGTAAGATGATTATACTTTTGTGTTTGCTTTGCCATATACTCAGTGATATTTGCAGATTAGCTGGCTGAAATTATGTTGGTTTGGTAAGGGTGAAACATTGCCTAGAGATGCACTGGTTTTCATAAAAAAAAATTCAGCTGGAAAAAATTTGGATCTAGGAAAAAGGGAAAGAGAGGAGGAAAAAAGAAAACTCCTTTATTCAAAATTAAATATCAAAAGTCATCGGTTTTGGAGCAGAGATGGATGGGAATGCACTACTAAGCCTCAGAATTTGCTGCAAAATTGAACTATTGCCTGCTGGATCACTTTTTCCCTTTCACAAACTGAGAGTGTCAAGTCTTAGCTGAAAAATAAACACAGGTCTTCCTATCTTGAAGCTAAGGTATATACTCTCTCTTGCTTTCTCCAGAGCATTGTTCCAGCTCATGTCTATTAATTCCCAAGAAGCCATACTGAATATTAATAGACAACTTGGCCTTGGAATTTATTTTGCAGGAGATTTTGTTATTGCCTCATAAATGCAGAACTCCCTTAAATTGTCATCAAAATACATCACCATAAAATTACTGGAGCAATAGTAGAAAAACTCACAGCAGTGCAACACCAAATTCCCCTTCAAGTATTATGCAGCTTTTCTGTGAAATTCACTATACTTGAGGCCATCTCACAGCTTTGCCATATTCTTTCACTGTTAGGGGCAGTCCAGAAGAACAATCACATTTTCAGTAAAAGATGATCTAATTTCCATGGGTCTGTGGGATCCAATATAGTAGGAGCATCTTAACTCCTCTATGCAGCCAGCACTAACTGCTCTTCTTCACTACATTGCACCTTTGCACCTTAGATAGATATTTGATAGTTTGAGTAAAGTAGCTGTAATTTATATCTGAGTAAAGCAGAGCTCTTGATTCGGAGGCACTTTCCATGGATGTAAATGACAAGCAGCCCAAGGCAGCAGCAAATCCAGCCCAGGAGATACTGTTTGTCCCTTTCAGGGAGGGGAAATGAGACACTGATAATTGTGATCTGTAGTGGATAGATGTTAAAGGCTATGGGACACTTCACAGGAGAGGAAAAGTTTGATTTTGCTGAGCCACAGTGCCTCATTTCCCACACTTGGTGTGCACCATGGAATGCAAGCAGGGAGCCCTGTGCACGCCTCAGGTGGAAGCATTTCAATGCACCTCATTTTGTTAAGGGTTTTGGGAACCTCCCAGATGTGCAGACACAGATGATGTGATGATATGAGCACTGCAGTTCTCAGTAAATAAAGTTTGGGAAATGGCAATACCAAATTAAATGGCAATAAAGCTTTTGTTGTTTCAGTTTTATGCAGGTTTTAAGACGGAATCTGTGATAAACTGCATAGTATATGTTTGCACCAAAATAAAGAGGCATGGCATATAAATGAGTCTAGTATTAGGCTGGTATCTTTTTCAAATTATGGCTCACTAACAGAGTTTTACAGAAATCTGATTACAATTTTACTGCATGGAGGACTCTTTTGCATCTGTTTCACAGATACCCACCTTTTACATTTTATTTAATTTGTATTGATTTTTCCTGTACTTTCATAAGCAGGCATCACATATCTGAGCACACACAAAAATGATTACTTAAGTGATGATTTAAAAATAATGGATGTACATTAGTACATGAATGATTAATTCCTTTTTGTGAGTACAAGCATCCAGGCTATGGCTGAGTAAAATATTGATGGTACAAAGGAAATGAGCTGTTTCTTAATTTAGTTTTGTTCGGGTAATGTGTAACTAATGTTGTTTCCTTCTAGCAGCATGCATGTAGTGACCCTTTTAAATTTTAATACCTAGTGATAGCTAAACTAATAGCTTCATGGGACATATAAGAGGGGATTTTGAAAAGATGCAGATACAGTCTACATGCATTAATTTGAGACTCTCTGTAGCGCATTTAATGCAAATAGACACCACAGAAGAGCCTAAAGTCTCCACACACAGGCTGGCACTTCATTGGAAAGCTGAAGATTTCTTTAGCACAAGAGGCATTGGAAGGTGGAGATTTCATTATCATATTAGTCTCGTGAGGCTGTTGCTTATGAGTCCCAGTTCAAGACCTGATGCTCTTGTGACGCACCTGAGAGTGTGGGGATTTCTGAGACTGGTACCAAACGAGAGTGGAACTGCTCTTACCACCTGATACTTGGGCATATGTTTACCCTATCTGTAGGAGAACCTAACACTAAGATTAACCCCGTGCTGGACTTTTACAGCCTGAGTCAGAGATACCTACATTGCGGTTTCCCGCTGTTCCTGTTGCTGTGTTTCTTGACATTTTTGCCATGGCTACAGCATCCTGCCATGTATTTGCAGGGAAATGCAGCAGTGAGGAGAAAGGCACTGAAAGACAAGCACTACTTACCTTCCTTGCAGAGCACAGCAGGCCAGGCTCACCCATCCAGAACCCAAACCTGGTGCCTGATAAAGAAGAGCAGTATGGGCTCCAAATCAAATCAAGATGTTTTGAATGCTCTGTAGATGTGCCTGGACACCAAGGCACGTAAGGACACAGGTTATGGTAAAGCACAGCTACAGGCAGGTTCTGGGATGGCAACACAATCTTGTTACTCAAGGTTGATACACAGATGGAATCACTGGATCTGGTACCCACTGCCCATCTGTTAGAGTGGCACTTTGCCCGCTGGCATGGGGACATGCCAGGTTTCATTTGAAGTAGATGTCTTCTAACAATGGGTTTAGAAAGCAGCCTGTTGAAGACAGCAACTGACACTTCTTTCTTCAATAGGCTATTTTTGGAGTGGGAACACTTGCTGGCAGCATGTGGAAACGGCCTAAATCGGCTTCTGTTAGTCAGCTGCAAATAAAATCTCATTTGCTACAGTAATGGAAGGTTTGGGCTAAAAAGTAAGGCAATTGCTACCATTTGCACTTTCTGGCCTCACATAGGTATGTTTGTTGTGGCTGCTTAGTCCCACTTTACCAAACTGCATGGCAATTTGCAGGTGAGAAACCAAAAGGTGGAAGAAGAGCAGTGTATTGCTTTTGAGACAAGAAAGGGTGCTTTTTTGTTTAATTTTAAAGCATGATCCTTTGATATTTTCCACTTCTGCAATGGATATTATATGGTAATCCTGCCAGGACATTTTATATGTGCGGAAGAATTTGAGGGTTGGCTCCTCAGGATGACATTTGAAAAATGTAGTTCACATTTTTTTCCTTTGGCAACTGAGAGAAAAGAGGGGTCTTCTTGAAGTCCCAACAAAAATCAACAGGCTTCCTGTCATCAGGTCTTTTTCAAAGGGTTTTGAAGATCCCAGGGAAAAACAGAGACTTTGGCTCTGTCAGAAGTCCATAGAGGGGAGCAGATCAGAGAGCAAGTTAACACAACACAGTTGCCTCTCGTGACGTTCTGGATACAGGATGCCTGACACGTGGGCAGGGTGTAAAACCACATGGCTTTAAGAGCAGCCCAGATGGCCAGCAACCCCAGGAACATATGCACATGTGCTATCCTGATCCTTCTAGGAAGGATTTTGAATCTAAATTGTTAGCCTGACATCAGTGCCGTGACATTACTGATGGGCAGGAGCGATACACGATCCACCTTGCAGACAGCTACTCTCCTGGCTCTGTAGTAAGGCATAAAATGGCCTGACATCCCACTTCAGACATGTCCAAAGCTCACCCGAGCTTGATTCCTGGCAATGTGATGTGAGTCCGAGCTTGTCCATGGCTCTGACCTGCTCTCAGAAGCACCTGTCACCTGGCTGAGCACTTGCAGTCTGTTTTCTCCCCTCTCTCCCTCTACTGTCTTCCCCTCACTCTACTCCCTTCTTCCATTGCTCCCCAGGACTGTGCTGCAGTGTCCTACCTGGCAGTGCACTCCGAGCCTGGGGCAGTGCAGGGGGGTTTGCCAGGAGGCAGGCTGCCAGCTAAGCCTGTGCTTCATGCAGCTGAGTCCCCTGTACCACATATGGAAAGTGTTACTCTATGGTTTGGCTACCGGAGGAGGTGGAGACCTTTCCATCCCTCTGTTTTAGTGTTGAGTTCTTGGCCTGATGCTCGTATATGGGTAATGATGACAGGGGTAGAGAGGACCAACTAGGCATTCTTTGCCAGCATGCAAAATACATTTGAACAAAATAAAAATTCACCAAGATTCTTCTGAACATGGGAAGTTATTCAGGCAGCATCTGAAGTACTCTAGACAAAATATCCAGCTCTGAAATAGCTTTTGATAGGAAATCTCAGAATAACCTGTAGTTATCTTTGGCTACTGGATAGAAGAGACTTGGTTATAAAATTATTATTTGCTATAAAATGGCTGCTAAAATTCTGGCATCTTGTTACACGACTAATTTTAAAAAGTCAAATCTGTAAAAGGAGATGGAAAACTTTGGCTGGAGCTCTAAATACTGTTTCTTCCATTACTTCCCAGATACAGGACCACTTTTTATGCCTTCATCTTATCCACAAAAACACAGAAAAGAGGTGATCTGTAGTTAACAGCCACAGCAGCTACAACTGCATCACTCCAAGCAGCAGAGGTAATAAAGCACCCGCAGCAGTCTCTGGGCTTAGCCAAGAATGGAGATGTCATGGCTTACTTTTTTGTTATTTTTGAGCCATGTCAGATAATAGCATTAGCATTACTACCTGAGCCTGGTTTTCCAAGTCAGGCACGATCCAGAGGATTTAATAATAACTTGAGCACTGGTTGTTTGTTTGTTGTATATTTTTGCTATGTTAATTCTTCTGGTACGTGCTGCAAATAGGGGATTTTTGTGGGATAGAGTAGGTGCCACTGCTAATTTATATTGCCTTGGATCTTAAGTGCTTTCTACACTTTTGACCCCACACACACCCCTCTTCTAGTCTAAGCCTCCTCCCTGACAGCTCCTTTGCATGACTGTTTCCTGCATGACTTGTCACAGACAATGGTATTTCCCCAGACTCAGTGGAGCTTTGCATCACTGGAGATTAGTGGGCTGACATGGAGTCATACAAGCAGCCAGCAGGCTGTGATCAGTGAAACAACACGAGGATGAAATGGGCCACCTACCTCATTGTTACCTACTGTCACCCCAAAGGTGAAATTTTGTCATCTTGCATCCACCAAAGAAAAGTAGTAAGCTGTAATATGAGAGTGGCTCTCAGACATGGTGCACCATTTCAAATGTCAGTGGAGGGGAAGGAGTAGCAGTAATGCCAAAAGATCAAAGCCACCTGCACTCACTCAGTTTAGCCTCTTAGTTTTGATAGTGTGGTATATAGAGAGTAATAATTGGTTTTGCCTTCTGTAAGACATGTAGACATTTTTCGTCTGTTCTAATATGCAAAGCACAGAACAGAGGAAAGCAAACCTTCCATGGGTGGCTTTATGATGACTACTCAGTAGAAATGATTTTTCAGCCCACTGCTAGCACACATGAAGAAACACTGAGGTTCACCAAAGCTAGAAATCCTTTTTTTCAGACAAACTGTAATATTAGGTAAGGCTGTGTTGAAAAATAATTAGAGGTATCTCCCTACATCTGAAGAACAAAATGTCCTAGGATGAAGTCAGCTACTGAGATGTGAAGGGGCATACACTAAACAGAAACTCAAGTTAACATACCAAAGGCAGCACTCCTGTCAGTACTGATTGTATGTGGGCTATGAACTTTCTGTATGTGTCACAGAGGTAAAAGTAAATAGTAAATTGCCTTTCTTCAAACCTAGGATGAGAGTCTGCCTTCTTGCTTGCTAGGAATGCACTGGAGAAATGAGGTAAGACTTTATTTCAGAGATCAAGCATATACAAATTTACAAGCAGTTTGTTTAGCTTTCTTTTCTTGGTAATTACTGGTATTAACTATTCTGTAAGCACCCTCCCTACGTCAACCATGAATAATGTCTGTCTGATCCTTTGCAACTGTTTTACTGTCACCCAAATGGGGCAGGGTTTTGGCTTCTGAGTCAGTGTTAGGCTGGACAGCTGCTTAGCTGTGATAGCCCAAGGAGCTACCTCAGGCTTGCTTGAGGGAGATCCAGACTGTACTAAATTACATTCTTAGAGTAGTATTTAAGGCCTTAATCCATGGTGTTATATTTGGTGGGACAGTGAAGGAGCAAGGTTTATATGTGTCTGTGGGTGTGCCTCTGTGAGGCTAGAGGTGCACACATGCCTGACTGATTGTTTTCTGTAACACTAAAACCTCCCCAAATATAAAACATCGTCAGTTGCTACCTGTGGACTCACCTTTGTGTAGGATGTAACTGTCAGTATATGAAGCCAAGCTGATTCGTGTTGGATTTTATGGACTTTGGAATGAGTAATATAATACTAATCTATAGATAAACTAGTCTGCTGGTATTTATAACCTGTGAGCAATTGCCTCACAACTTAACAGCAAGTTTTGGGATGTGACAGTTACAGAAGAGCGTAGCTTTACTGTAGGTCTGACCTGTTTGGAAACCTGTATGATTGGCTACATTTCTAAGGGAATATTTGATTTACCTTAAAGAAAACATCAATCTTATTTTTGGTCATTCTTCCTGATAGGGAGTAATTTTTCTTCTGGACTCAGAACATAAAACACTTAAAGTCTGAGTCCAGTGAAGTAAATAAAAAAGATAAAATTATTGTCTGTTCCCATCCTACATTATCTTGTAATTGCACATAAATAACAGTGAAATAATAGAACATTTTCAGGCCTGTTCCTGTTCCAAAGACAACTGGGTCTCCATAGAGCAAGGGGGACTCATCACACAGAATCGATTACAGGATTAGGTAATCCCCTAAAATAGGACTGAAAAGTGATTTTGTCTAATAGAAGTTGCTATATATAATATAAATGGATAACCTTAAGTGTCTTGTCATCTTGTGATTATATGCCATGAACATTGATTTGGTGCTAATATGTCTTTTCATCTGTTTATGCCTGAAAAAGGCAGCACATCCTACTACTAGTGAGGAAGACTGTAGGTAAATACTGTGAATGGTGAACCTGTACTGGCTGAGTAGCAGTATGACAAGTGAAATCCTGAAAATTAAAATTGTAGGCTGTGAGGAAGATCTACTGTTAATCTTGGAAGTATGCCATTAAGTCTAATTACAGTATTTGTTGATACTACCTTAGATGTCTGAAATGAACCCCATCAAATGATAGGTGATGTAATATACCTACCTGAAAAGCTAATCATTTTAGAGAAAATGGAGTTTTCTTGCTTTCAGTGATTCCTGTGGACTTTTAAAGTGCTGACTGGAGTTAGCAGCAACTAACCCTATACCTGGCCCCAGAGGGCACCAAGGCAATGCCTGCAGCTTGGCTGTTCTGTTCCCATCTCTCTGCCCTGTACAGCTGCCCCTCTCTGGGATTTTTTTCATAACGTTATTAGTTTGTGAGAACCAGGAATTAATCATGTTTTACTATTGCAATGATCTTTACAGGAAAGTGTTGTGGCCAGAATTGTTGGCCTTAAAGAGTTGGTTTTTCAAAGTGAAGTCAGATGGGGAGCTTGCAGGCAGGAAAGACCAGTTTTACAAGATTGTGCCCAGTTACGTTTATTGCTTGAATCCCTCTTACTAGTTTTGACATACAGTCATCAAGATTTCACTTTAGGCACATTACAAGTAGTAAAAAACTGAGGACAACACATTACAAACGTCACTTTTCCATCTTTGCTGACATGGGGTTCTCTCTGCCAGCCTCACAGCCCCAGCAGAGGAGGAATTTTTAGCCTTCCACTACCTCAGGTTCATCTGCACAGGCTCCCCCGTGATCACCACTGGCTGACCCATGCAGTGTACTGACAAAACATAAAAAACCTATTTGTTTTCCAATTATTGTTTGTACTAATTACTGGCACATCTCCTCTACCTCCTCAGAGGTAGTCGGGGGAATCAGAGATCCAGCATATTGAATTTCAGTTGGACTATTGCTCAGGTAAGAACTGAGATCAGCTACTAGATTTATCACTTAAGTATTCAATATAGAGATAGTGTTCTGTATGCTTCTCAAGGTAAACTGATGTCAGATGAGTGGGCACAAAGTAGCTCTGTGGACCCATTTCTTATACCAGCTGGAAAGATAAATGACAAGGTTGGAAGTATATGCAGATGCTGATCCTGTACAGTCAGGATAAAGTTGCCAAATTTGGATGCACAGCCCATCAGTGTTAGCAGAAAATTATCACTACGCCTTCAAGTGACAGGCATACAACCTGAGATTTCTACTCATCCCTCTAAATGAGGAGGTAGATTAGAAAGATACAAAAAAGTGAGAACAATGATGCTAAATCAAAGTTTTGACAGTCAGAAATACTTTAAAAACGACTCCCAAGTACCCAAGAAGATGCTAAAAGAAAGTTTTGAAACTTTTTTGTGTCTTTCCATAATTTACAAAATGCTAGGTGCTTTAAAGCACATCCTGTAATTTTCTGACAACTGACAAGAGTGAAAAGGGGGATTTTACGTCATTTGGAAAATATGAGAAAATTATCTTCTTTCCTTTAAGCATTATAAAGAGCTACACTTATGTGCTACCTGATTCAGATACTATTTACAGGGATAAAATTACAATGTCTTTTCTTAAACTTACCACTCTTTCTACAGTACTTGACTTATAACCAATTATTTGCCCATATGAACACAGCATAGCTTTGTTTTCTTAGCAATTTGCTATTTTTAGCCTATTGGTGTAAATCATGAGCAACAATGTTCAGAAATATCTCACTTCTGACTCGTGTTGATACTGCTACAAACTGAGGAGCCAGAGAAGGAAAATGTTTAGCACACTATTGCTTTGCCAGCCAAAAACTGGGATTTTCAGCTGTATTTCCCCAGACAACAAGCAGGGTGACCGAGCAGGGATAGGATCTAAATGCACTCTAAGCGGGTGAAAGACCCATCTGCTTGGGATCTAAAGCATGTGGGAGAAGGGTGACTGAGTGGCTACAAATAGGGCAATAACTACAGCAAGAGTTCATGGAGACTAGATGCTAAAGCCAGAAACAGTAGGCATCCATCTAACAGAGGTGAGCATTAGAAAAAACCTAATTCTGCATTGTGCAGGCTAACAGTGGCATACCCTAATGAACTAATAGTTTTAGCTTATGTGGCTTTAACTCTGTTCTGGTGATGAGCTCTGAAGCACTATAGCTTGAGCTTCCTATTTTCTACATTTATGTTCTGAAAAATCCAAAGGAGAGAATTCTTCACCAATCGATAGAGATGAAAAGCCTGTTCTTCTCAGAAATTGTTCTACATTTATTCACATACCACACATGCCTGCCCTGCCCTGTGCAATGGCTCCCCAGATATTGAGAAGGCACGAAGGCATATAAAACCAGAGCTGTATGAAAATAATTTTTCTAGATTGTTAATAGAAGCTAATATTCTCAGGCAGACTAATATTTACTCCTGCTGTGGGAGCATTATTCATTGAATAGCACCTTAAATTGTCCAGCTAATTTTATGCATTCATAATAAATAAATTCTATTCTCTTTTATTATCAAACTTAATTACAGTCAATGTAAATCATAACATCTTAATTTTGCAACCTAGATTTAAGGACAGTGTATATAAAAACTGTGCTTGTCTGCTTCATCAGAAATGATCTATTTAATCCATATTAAATTCCATACCAATTCCTTTATACGATGCCATGCAGTGGACAGATCCCTGTACACACTAGTGAAATGTGGTGCTTTTTGTAGGAAAAAACATAAAGGAGGATAAAAATACTTAGCTAAAATATAATGGCTCTTAGGCTATCATATCCTGGCACTACTTGTGATTTGACCACCCTTCTGTAACTGACATTTGCTGGTTTTACTTGAAATGACACAGCTTAAATGAACATGTCCTCAAAATGTAAGTTTCACATTTCAGTCAGAAGCCATCGTGCCCCTGTGGTAGTGTGCTGAGTCACTGATTCAGCTCTGGCTCTGGCAGAAGGAAACCAGTAATACCATTTTCCTCAGCACTTGGTAATTCCTAGGGATGTGCTGTTTGAGCAAGCTCAGCTGGGCAACTGTGCTCTGAAGGTGGTTTCCCAAACCTGCAAACTGCCCTGCACAGTGTGCATTGGCTTCTCAAATCTCCATGTGGTTGAAGTAGCGATTTTAATGAACGCTTCTGCTTGTTGAAATCAGTTCAGCCTTGGTTATGCACCAAATGGACGCAGCGAAGCAGAATGAAATGTCTGGTTTAAACTCATATTAGTTTAGTATTACCCATATTTTAATGAAGCAAAAACTCAATTTGTCGTTCTGACAGATGGTGGTTCTTTTATCTGTATGTAAATTTTGAATGTTTTGCCTACATTTTAAAATTTATGAACAAGTGTTGCTGAAGTCTGTAAAATACTTACAGGGTGCAAAGTCCTTCAGACAATAGGAATAATCCATGAGCTGTACCTGTGAGATAGGGTGAGTAAGTGCTCTCATTACCATCAGTCCTCATCGGAGCCAAAGCTGGTCCTCGGGCATTCCTGGCTCCTGGGTGGACACTCAGTCCATTTCATTTTGCCTCTGTACTTTCAGGTTCTGCTGATGTATTTCTTTTACAATTAAATCATTCTAGAGGTAATTTAAAAATCCAGGTTTCTTTTAATTCCATTAGTATATTTGTGACAAGAAATGTGTTGGCAGAATCCAAAGGTTAAGAGTTACAATGAAGAACAAGTTTTAGGATAAATGAAAGTTAAGGCCTAAAATAGCCTGACAATCCCCCATTAATCTGCACACTATTGACACAATAGTGGTCTCTTATGTCAATGGGGATTTAAGAAGCTTTGCAAGCATATGTTACTGATAGTTTATCATATCAATAGGAGCCCGCATATATTTCTGTTTCAACCCTGTGGCTGTGTAATTCCCTGACTGCACACATATTGTAAGGGCACATACTTTAAATCCTTACATACATAAAGTGGTTTCTATCCAGGCAGCAAATTTCAAAACTATTAACAAACTACGATTTTAGTTCAGACTCAATATACCAGTCTTAGCTATATCAAAATCCTCCAAAATGCTGTACTTCAAACTGAAACCCTTTGCCCTACAGGAATGCAATCGGATTCTAAACATTGTCTCATCTGCCTAATTGAAGCAGAAGGAGATTTAAAGCATATTAATCTCTGATCCTGATATAAGGGACCCTTGAGTCAGCTTGTGGCTGGCATGTATGGTGGGGAAAAAGAGGTGCCTTCCCACAAGCAGCCCCTCTATGAGCAGAGGGAAGCTGTGGCATGTTTCCCATGTCCCTGCTGCAGGGGAACCAAGCAGCATTGCTGAGTAATTTCTACATGCCAGTCGTGAAAATTTGAGTATATCAAATGAAAATATCTAGGACTGTGGTTTTTCAGGGGGGCACCAGCATCAGGCATTCAGAAATCCAAGAAGCAAATCCCCCATCTGTAATGCCCTGGTATGGGTAGCTTGAACCCAGGTACCCACAGCCTCTAGAAATACACACAGCAGCGGGGCTGCTCCCAGTGCTTGACTTTCAGTGGAAAGGCCACAGAGCTATTCAGTGAACTAAATCCTTCTCTTTGAGGCACTCTTAAACCTTTTTGTCCTCAGGTTGCAATTTGATTCCTAACCAAGCGAGTAGTCTCTATTGCAGCATTTTCATGCACTGTGCAAATTTTGATGGTTTTCAGATTAGGGCTGTTTCTGAAAAAGATAAAATAATGTCCTTCCACCTTTAGCCATGCAGTAGCTTCTGGGGTGCAACATAGCTGTGCTGTGTTTGCTGTGAGGAAGCCCATAATGATCTCGCCTTTAGCCTGTCACCACTAGGAAACATCAGAGATAGACAGCCAAGGGACTGAGTTGCCAAAAAAGTCCTATTCCCATGGCTGAGAGATTTTGTTGGCACCATCTCTAAAGAGAATTTACTGTGGGCCAAATCCTGGCGCCCTTGCTCAGATGAATCAGTTCTCAAGAGGCAGTGCTCCCACTGCGAGTGCTGCGTGTGTAAAAACCTACAGGATCAGCCCAAAATACCGCTTGGGGAGTATCAAGCGTTTGTCTTCCAGGGGGCAGGACAGCTGAGGGGAGAGCCCTGCCCCAGGGCTTGCTGTGGAGGCAGCGCAGAGCTGAGGGGCAGGAATTTCAGAACTGCGTGTCAATGACAGAGATGTTTCCCCAGCAAAAATCTCTTACATTATTTTTACTCGGAATTTTTCTTATTTCCTATAAAACACACACAGATGATACAGTTTAGCAAGTAATCTTTTTTTTTTTTTTTTTCCCTTAACTTGCAGGGGAATCCAAAATATTTCATGGCGCTTTAAGCCTAAATTAATTTGTCTTTCATGTGAAGAAAAATGAATTAGTGACAGCTATTTCCTGGACTTCATTTCTGGGATTAAACCCTTTGTTTCTGAGGGGATTTTGGACAGGCACTTAGAAAGATGTCATTTCAAGGACATCTCCCCCTCACTGCCCCCCCCCTCGAAGTACTCCTATGCCAAATTGACTCTCATTAGCCTCCTCATTAGCTCGCCAGGACTTTTTTCTAAGTAGTAATGAAAATGTTTGTATTAAGAAGCGAAAGTAGCGTCGGCGATGAGCAAAACCCCTTCTCGATGGCTTCGCCCCAGCTGTTTACCTCCGCGGCTGCTAAGGCGGAACGGGCAGGGGGGGCAGATTTGCCGAGGCGGTTTGGGAAGGGTAGAACTCCAGGCGAAGTTTACCGGAGCTCCGCACACGCAGNCGGAGGGTGCGCGGAGGCGCTGCCGAGCGGGTCGGGCGGCCGCTGTGGGAGCCGGCGCTGGCCGGAGAGGGGAGAGCCGAAGCGGAGCTGTGGGGTTTATCGCCAGCGAGATCGCCCCCGGGCGCTCGGGGTGAGTTTGGGCTGGCGCTGAGTCGGGGGCTGAACCGGCGCGACCCGGAGGGCTCAGCGCTGCTGGCGGGGGAGCCCAGCGAGGCGCGATTTACGGGCTCCCCGGCAGCAGCCGGGCGCTGGGAGGCAGAGGGAGCTGTGCTTCCAGCTCCCCATCAATTATGGATGGAAACAAATACTGGAGTCGGTTCTGAATGATCCCCGTGCAGAGGCAGGGATAGCTCTGCTCCGTGTTCCTCGCCTCCCGGTGAAAACAATGCTCTGCTCAGGTGGAAAGCGCAGAAACTTTCTTTTTTCTTTTTTTTCTTTTTTCTTTTTTCTTTTTTTTTTTTTTTGTTTTTGGTGGTTGGGGGTGAGGGGACGCGTCTCAGCACTGCATGAACTGATACAGCAGCTTTTAGGGAGTAATTAGAAAAGGTTTTAAGCCTTCTTTATTATTTATAAGCTCTGGATGGAAATGAAAGGCCACGCAGATATTTCTAGGTGGATATTAATGCCTGTGTTTTAAAGCGTTGTGGGGATGTTGTGTGGCGTTTTTTATGATTGCCATTGTGTTTAATCTTCCGAGTTGAAAAATGCTTTTAAGTATTCTTTATGTTGGTGTGTTGAAAACAGTGCAGTTCCGGTGGATATCCCTCCTTAGCTAGTGTTGTATGTGTGGGGTTTTTGCCAGTCTTTGAGTCGTTTCTTTCTTCTGTTCCAGATGATGTCTGTATCACAGGCGTTAGCTTGTGAGTAATTTAAGCGAAATTCGGCCCTTGGTGTGTAAAGTAATTTATGTTTATATGTGTATGTGGCTTAGAATACATTTGCTTTTGAGCATAGCAGCAGCGATGATGGTTCATAATGCTCACATATGTGGCACTTGCTGTACAGATGGTATTGTAGCTTACCCATGTACACACACACGCACACACTTCACACATAATGTGCAGGAATTACAGCAAACTTCCTTCAAAATACTGTTCAGTGCTTTGCATATGTGTGGCATTTTCCCCCCTGATTACTTCCTTTGAGGAAAAGCACACATTTATTGGGATACTTCTGTGTTCTAAGTTATTAATCTTTCCTTAATAATGCTTATTAATTCGTTTAAATGTTTTTTGAAGGAACAGCTTCCTACTGTCTTAGAGGCTTTTAGTGCTGGTCTATTGCTCTCACATACAAATACTTTCACTGAGAATTTTCTGAGGTTCTGTCCTTTTCCCAAGTCCAACAGGAAGCTCATTGTAAAGCTTGCAATCACTTTTGTGGCAAAAGAGAATAGGCGTTTTTCCTGCTTTATTCACACTATAAAATTCTATGCACCTCTAAAGTCTACTTTAGTTACTATTCAGTAAATTAAGCTGTATGTAATCATGTTTAAAGTAGTAAGTGACAGGCATATTTTGTTATGTTGGCAGATGCTGTATAAACATTTACTCTGTCTTAGATAAATACAAATTGCCAGTTGAGTGCTCTGATTTCTTTTCTATATAATCACAAAACTTGAACACTTTTTATATTAACTAATATAAAGCTCAGTTGTTTAAAAAACATGAAGGAAAAGTTTGTAGTAAGACTTTATTAGCGTTCTGAATTTTGTAGCTCAGATTTATTTTGAAAAGGTCAGCCAAAAAAGTGTAACACTGAGGCTCTAAGCTGGTTTATTTAACTGGCCTCTTGCTTTCATCTGCACCTTTAGTTACAGTGAACCAGGTCCCTTCCTCCCTCATATCCTGCAGTCTGTCACTACCTGTTCTCATTTATGGTGGAGATGCAACAAAGATAAGATCATTTTCTAAATGTGCTTTGTGTGATGCAGGAGTGTGTGCCAGGAATACAGTGATGGCCCTGTCAAGCTCTACAAACCAGCTGTATGGCTGCAGGTTTTTTCTTCTAGCCTCTCGTGCCCTTTGAGCTGGACCATCTGAATATTTCTACGTTTTTTATATGGCTGATCTGAGATGGCCATGAGAGCATATACTTTAGCCCTTGGAGCCACTCTAACTTTGAGGTAGACTTAGGAAGAGCACACATTTAGATAAAATGCCTAATTTTATATGCAATTAACTCTGACTAAATTGCTTTTCGATGTGATCGGGTCCTGTCATATGAGATATGTGAAGGTAAAGAAATATCATAGAAGTTCACTTGAAAGCATTTATTAGGCATTTGTAATAACATGTCTTCTGGTTTTACTGCAGTTGATCACATGTAGATTGCAACTCTTGATTTTTATGGGCTTTAAATTCTTTTTAAAGCATTATTACACTTAACACAGGGTTCAGCAACTCTTGGAGCTGGACAGAACCTGTACAGAAATGTTGAAATCTTTTTGGTTATGCTTCCTTCTGAAAAAAAATTTGAAATCTGAAGTCAAATGGAGATTCTATGTGAAAGCAGTCGGTTTACATCAAGTGTCATGCAAGTGATATGACAAATGCTGTTTTGGTTCTACTCTGTAAGACAAAGGAAACAGTAACATCAACAGCTTTTGTGCTCATATAAGCTTATATTTAGCTTATATACGCTGACATCTTTTCAAGGAATAGGCTATGTGTTTGCTTACTGAACAGAGGAGGTGGTCAATTGCATTCTTCCGTGTTAAACATACCTATAATTCCAGCTTGAAAAAATCAGATGCCTTTCCATTGGATAAAGTAATAAGTTGCTCCATGAGTAAGTAAGAAAAGATGGAAGGGATATTACTTGCATTGGGTAGTACAAGTTATTTTCAGAATTAGCAGCTCTGTATGTAATTAAAACAGTTCAAATGTTGCTTTCGTCAAAACTGCTGGTAGAACAGATGATCTCTTTCCTTATGCATCAGATAAGCTACTGCAGTTACCGTTAAAAATCCATCCAGCCATTTTATTAAGTTGTTACTTGTTCTGTGAATAGCTGCCAGCCTAGAGTTCAAAAGAAAGTAGGTTCTGATTTGTTCCCATGTCACATGGAAGAGGTGTGCAGTGAAAATCGTATTACTGCCCTTCCGATGCTGTTTTCCGGAGCTTTGTGTGTTGTCTGCTGTAGCCCACTTTCCCTCCTTGTGGCTTGACAGTAATTACAGTGCAGCTAATATCAGAAGTTGATTCAGTTTATTCAAACAGCAAGACTGTTGAGTTGTCCCACTTCCAAAGTCAAATGTTTGCGTTAACCACGGAGATCAAATCTGTAGTGCACATATATAACATATGAGCAGTGTTTATTTCCCTAACTTCTCCGTTCCATTCGGCTTTTGTTAACTAACCCAGATTAGCATTTTAACAACCCTGAAGTGAACTTCTGCCATTCTCCCTGCTTGGACTGTGTGTGTAGACCATCCATCATCCTGTCCTTGGCCACAACAGGCTACTGGCTCCATAACCATTTGGAGCTACGCAGAAACCATCCGACTGTGAACAACACAGCTGGCTACAGCAATTTTTTCTTCCACACCACTGGCAGCATTGTCTGGCTATGGTAACTAAAGTTAACATCCAGAACGTGAAGTTTCTTTAGTTCTGGCCCCCCTGCCCAGCCCTGCTGCAGCTCAGTGGGCACACCTGCATGTGGGCTACAGAATAGCTGTGAGGAACCGCTGGACTCTTTCTTTTCAAGGCTCCAGTTTGGAGACAGCAACCTGTTGTTTGGAGTGGGGTTACACTACCTCCACACTCGCTCAAGAGGGAGCTGAATCCCTCCAGTGTGCTTTGAAAGCTGCCAGCTAAAGAAACAGAACTTGCTGCTTTAACTTAACCATCCAAGCTGCCAGAGAGCTCAGAAAGAAATGGAGAATTTCAGCTGTGTATTTCACACATTCTTGGAGAAGCCTTTTTAGTTCCACAACGGAAACCATGTGATTTCACAGGATCTGTGCCCAGACTCTAATACTTGCTACAGATGCTTTCCTTGGTCGTTGGTTTCTTTTTTGTTTTGTTTTGTTGTGGGGGTTTTTTTGGTTTGTTTTTTTTTTCAGATCTAGGAGTGCAATAGGAAGGAAGTCATTACAGGATTTATTGTTTTAATTCTGACATGCTATGAATGTCAGGTAACCAGCAGGTGAGCATACTCGTGACTCTCTGCTAATTTTCTAGTTAAGATTTTTGCATAATTTAAATAAGTTGGCCTTAATAAGCTTAAAGTTGGCTTTAAATAAGCATGGCTGTTGTATATGAGCCACAACCTTCTTGCTAGATGATAACTCTTGGTTTCAAGAGCAAAGGAGGTCAAGAGATGTTACCAGGCGGGGAGGGGCTGGTTGGAGGTGAAGGAGCAAAGAAGTGGTGGTAGAAGAGGAGGAGCAAGGAGCTCAAGCAAGCAAAGCAAAATTTGTTCTGCCCTGAATGGTTACAAACCTTGTAAATGAAATCAGTCCCTGGACAGCTTTGATTCACATTCTCACATAGCAGATTGGCCTTGGTCTGCCTGACCTTGGTAATGTTACAGAGGTCGTATTTGCACACAGATACTCTTCTTGCTCAAAAAGGTTTGTTGTTGCTGTTTTGTTTTGTTTTGTTTTGTTTTTTTAACCACTGCTAGTGTTCCCTACTGTGGATGGTTTAAGAGAAGGCAGATGGATACAGTCAGGCAATGGCCTCTAGGAGCAGGAGAGCCGTGTTAATAATCAGCAGCCCTGTTAGCTCACAGGCTGCCTAGACATAGCTGAGCTGTGTGTGTCGGGGAAAGGGGCACATGTGCTTGTAGACATCAGAGGCAAAGGAGAGCTTTGAAGAGAAATGGGATGAGAATGAGGAGTTAATTGGCAGATGCGTGCTGGGGGGCTCTTCAAGTGCATGAGGGACAGCTGAGAAGCAAACACAGAGGTGCTCATCTGGAAAGGTAATGAGTGAGCAGCAAGGATCAGCATCACAGACTGGCTGCCCACCAGAGGTGGGAGTGAAACCTCAGAAAAGATGAGGTGATCAGCTGGTCACTCAGCTCAGCTGTTACTGCAGTAATGGGCTTTTTTTTTTGGTGTGAACTACATAGTTCATCTCTAACGCCAAATGGTCATGACAGCTGGGTTGCTGCCTTCCCAAGCAGCAGTGAGGTACCAGCTCACACCTCTGTTGGGTGAGACCTTCCTCAAAGCTTTGTTGTGGCACAAAACAAGGTATTTCCCTCAGGTGCTGTTGTTGCACTTCCCAGGCATGTTCTTGGGCATTGGTGGTGGACAGGGACTGCAGCAGCTACTGCTCCAACAGGAGGTGTTGCTGCTATTTTTGTGTATGTCTATCATGACGGATGCACTTTGGGGTCAAAAGCAATTTCTCATACTCGTATCTCAAGCCCTTGTTTATATATCCCCCCACTTGAATACCCCTTTCCCATGTTATGTTACACTTACAGGTCCTATCAGGCTGCATAACCATCCATTTTGGGAGGCTACAGAGATGAAAAATGTGTATTTAAACCCTGAAAGCCTCAGGGTGTAGTTAATACTACAGTATTAAAATTTTAGCTAGTATTTGAATGTAGTCAAGCATTAAAGAGGGAGCTGTGGCTCTGTCTGTTAGTGTAATGGTAGCAGAACCCAGGAAAGGCCTGTAAGCAGTCTGCACACTCCCTGAGTGATGCAGTGCCCAGGTGTTAATTTGAGAGTGCTGCCTCATGAGTCAGGGAGGCTCCGTGCCCTGTGGAAGCAACTTGAACCAGCCAGCCTGCAAGGCAGGAGAGGGCTCTCTGCCTTTTCAACAGTTGTCCAAGAGCCAGCATTGGCACCCCTTGCAAATACAGGTTTTTGTGTATTGCTACCTGGAGACGAGTGCTGAAGAGAAGGGTAAGGATAGCAGAGGAAAACTCATGGTGTGAAGGCTGTCAACAGTGTGTGAACAGTGTCCCCAGGTGTCTCATGAAAGGTGTAATAAGGGGGAAAAATAATCTTGCAGAGTTGAATGGTTTCTTTAAATTTTCAAACTTCTGCTCTCTGTGACAGTTTCTTTAACCCAGCACATGTTTATCGAAGATTAACACTGAAAAGCCAGTAATTTGTTTTTGCTCAGTAAATCATATTTTCTTCAGAAAGTAAATGCTGTGTGGATACTTTTAGCATTATGTAGGTCTTTTTCCTGAATGATAACCTCAGACAAAAATAATCAAATCCCATGCTTTGGGGATTAATCTGATTCCCTGCAAGGGTATGGATAGAATTTTTTTTTGTCTTGTGTACCACTGTACAGGTTTTACTGTGAGAGTGGATCATGGTTTTTCCTCCTTATAAAGCATCAGGTTTTCATCCTTGCCAAAGATATAACAAGCATCCCTGATGATTGAATGATGGTCCTACCTGGCAAACTGTGCCAGCACATACCTAAATGTATTTGCTGCAGCTGTAGAAGTAAAATAAACCTGCAGACATGCATAGTGTGTGTGGGTCAGATATGATTATTTAGTCACATCCTTATACTGGCTCAATACTACTAGTGATAATGCTGAGATTTAGGGAAACATGGCTATTGTATTGAGGTCTCAGGAGACTGGTACAGAGGGGAGAATGGGACAGGCTGTAATGTAAAGCTTTAAAGCCCTAAGTCTCATTCCCTGACTTGCCACAGATTTCCTTGCGACCTTGATTCCACCACTTGCAGTCCATATGTTACTGATTAGGTCTGATCTGTGACTTCTCTGTGGCTCACTAGTCAAAATGCCAAAGTAGTGTGATGCAAATACCTCCCTGCCTTACAGGGTAAATGTTACCATGAGCTGATGTAGCCCAGATAAAAGAAAGGAGGGAGGGCTGGTGCCCAGCACTGCTGTGTCCTGTTCCAAACCACTGCCGAGTGTGGGCTCTGCAGATTGCATTTGGCTTGTGGCAAGTAGGCAGTTCTGGGATGCAGAGAATTCCCCAAACTGATGAGATGCAGCACAGGGACATGCCCAAGATTTGGATTCAGAGCAGGATAGGCATGGCTGCACATTGCACCAGTCCTGCCTCCAATCCCAAGCTGCCAACAGTGTGGGTATAATTACCTCACTGTATTTGTATCAGTTAAATAACGTCAGTAAACTGTAGGGTAGGGAATCACCTGGATCAAATCATGCACTAATACAGGTGATTTTTAACTAAATAAAATAAAAATAAATTTCTCACCTCTACCCCTCTGTGTTTTTCCTAAGCCAGGTGTTCCCAGAAGACCCTTAACACAGGCACCTCTCTTTACAGCATACCTCTGGCATGCCAGCTGTCCCCAGGCTCTCACATTAGCACCAATGTTCCTCCCTCTCCCCTGTGAATATGTATATACATACATTTACAAATACACACTTGGAGACTACAAAAGCAGCAAATGTAATAATGTGATCCAACTGTTCAGTGCTAGGTTAGGAAGAAGTGTTTTTCTGCCATTATGTGAAAATTTAGCGTGACTGGAACAGAGTCTGCATTTGATTAGGCAATTTAAGAAATGTAAGAGACTTCATACTGTAGGGCAGCGCTGCAAAACAATTGCTCAGAACATGTTCTAAAATTGGTTTGCCTTCACCAGATTTCCATGTGTTTCTGCACGACATCTCAAATGAAAATATGAGCAATCACGTGGCAACTGACTACATTTTGTTATGATGGTAAATAAAAGCACCAGTTCAAACAATTATTCTAAATTCTGAGTAGCCTCCGAGATGAAAAAACATAAAGCTCTCCCTCTCTTTACTTTTCAGCCTGGGAAAGACATTTCCTAACACATCCTTTCACTGGCGTAGTTAATCTTTAATGCTTAACAAGATAATAGTAATCGTTAACTTTGAGCTCGGGCTTCCTCCAGGTTTTCATGGCTGCATTTTGCACATGTAATTGATTGTGCCCAGGAAAGTGGCAGAGCACATGCTTTGCATACACAAATAGGTAACTGGGTGGTCAGCTACAAGGCTAGTTAAAAACATGTCGCTTTCCAGTCTCTCCAGGCAGTATTCCTGTGGGCAAGGCTTGCTGACTGCTCCAGCTCTGGGAACGGCAGAATGATAATGCCAGTGCAGTGCTTCCGATGCTCTGATGCCTTCCTGGCCAGCTGATAGTCTTCTGTCTCTCCCCTTGCATTTTCCAGCAGCCCTTTACTTTCTCTGAAGTGAGAGCAGTGGCGTGCAGCAGTCCTTTTCCTCAGCAGCAGCTCAAGCCAGCGAGCCCCATTTTCCAGCAAGGCACAGTGCTGAGATGCTGGAGGGGTGTTTATAGCAGAGGAAAGCTGTGGGTGGGAAGAAGTGATGCTTTCTGGAGCGAGGCTGACAGCAACATTGTCTGGGGCACAGCCTGTTGAACAGCAGATGTGCCCTCTCCACAGTGCAAATCCCTTTTTTTCTTCAGCTGTCCTGCTTGTTGGGACGTATTCTTTCCCCCAGCCTCCCTTTCATTCTAAAACATCCCATTTGCTTCCACCTTATGGGCTCCAGCCAGGTCTAAAATGGGCAGCGGTTATCTCCGGGATCAGGGCTGGAGCACTGCTCAAGGAGAAGGCTGCCCTCCCCACGGCTGGGAGACACCAGACAGGAGACCCAGGGCTGCTGCCAGCAATCACGAGGGCTCTGGCGTCAGCTGGGCTTGTATGGGTTATGCCTGAGACCTTCATTATGTCCTCACCTGCAAATACTGGTTTATACCTGTCCCTGAGATGCCTTATCAGATGATGCCTAATCATGCTGAAATGAGTGGCAGTTTTGCTATGTAAACCATGCACTGTAGGCTTGCAGGAGGAATACTGCACTTATGGCACTCACCCACATTTGTAGCCAACCTGCCGAGAGGGAGGAAAGGGTAATATTTTGCTCTAGATTTTAGGATTTTCTTTGGGGTCCAGTGGAAGCTGTTTGGTTGTTTCCGAACCTACGTTCAAGCCTAGATGTACTACTGTAAGTAATTAGATCTTTGCCATCGTGGTTTAAGAGTTCTCTTTAGTTTTTAGGATAAAATTATTTCAGACTCTAAAGCCCTAATGAGAAACAGCAAACCTCTCTGACACAGCTGTGAGCTGGAGCCCTCAGGAGCTCACCCTGAGGATCCCCAGCTGCTCCCCCAGCAGGGTGGCTTCACTTTCTTTGGGGCTGGGGTAGGAGCTGATGCTGCCAGTGATGCCCCATGGCCAGGAATTCATGGAGGGTCAGTGCTGAGAGTGTAGCATGAACCCTGAATATCACTATGTTGCCATTCTCTGCACCAGTCCTTGGACACTTTCACAAATAAAATTAATATTTCTTAGGGCAGTCTCAGTTGGGTACAAGCAGTTTGAACTAATAAAATGTAGGCCTGCTAAAATGGTGAATCCAGAACACTGCTTAAGTTGAAGTACCTTGCACTTTGTCAGAAATAGCTCAGCCCTGGCAAACTTTCAAGACAAGCATATCCTGCAGGAACTTTTTAAAACAGAGCAGATTCGGCCATAGATGTGACCTGAAATCAAAGGTTGGTTTCAGCTGGAGAGTTTTTCTGTCAACCTGGTAAAGGAAGGCAGTTAACATTTAATCTCAAAAATTAACTTAAAATAAACATAATTGAAGCAATCACTTAAAGTTTGCTCAGCATTTTATTTCCTTTCCTACTGAAACTGCCTTGTGTTCAAGTAAATTTTTGATCACAGGAGAATGTAGCCCTCAAAGTACATCTAATCAACCACTAAACACTTGCATCATTAAAAATCACCCTATCCATTTTGCAGCTGTTCTGTCAGCTTGTTCTAGAGCAAGAGGGGTGCACTTTCTGTAATGTTAAAAGCCTGCAAATAACTGAAGTGTAACTAGCAATACCATCAGCCAATTAAGATGAAAGCTGTGATACTCAGTGGTAGGGTTTCATCACTTTAATATTAAACTACCTTTTTTACTTAGCCATAAATCAAGAGGTGTTAATTTAGAATCCTTAAAAGAATTCAAATATTATCTTAAAGTAACAGACCTGTTATGTGCACTTTCTTGCTCAATTAATATCATGGCTCCAAATATCCTAAATTTTTTCTTCAGATCGGCAGATTTTTAAGCTGTGGTAGAAAAAATTACTATATGCTGCAAGTTGAAATTTGAGTGTACCTTTATAGGACATAAGCAGTTTTTCTAATGTCTTTTATTTGTGCAAAATCATGCTGTAAGATTCTAAAAGGAACTATAAGAATTAAGTGTTTTTCTGTTATTATAACCACAAACACTTTCCTGTGCTATTTGATAATTAGCTGAAGCAGTCTGTCACCAAACTCCACAATGTGGGTTTATCACATCACAGACTATCTCTGAGATTTGAGCATACAGTAAACCCCTGTGCCAAGGCATTGCCTTCAGGAGCTCTACTGAAGTCAGCCTTCATGAGAAGGAACACGTTTGTACTGGAATGCCATTTGGGGAAAGAAAATTAAAAAGAAAATCCCACTTGCATTGATGCTGGCTGTATAACCATTGTTTTGGAAGGACTTACCACACTGTAAGGCAATTGCATCATTAGAAATCCTATGTATAGATATGACCTAAAATGGGAATCTAATCTCCTACTTCTCATATAATAGATACTGATACAAATTTTTAAGGCAGATGCTGCATACTATGTGGAATACTTTCTGGCTTGTAAGCAAATGACTCGTTATACCCATTTCACACAGTGTGACAGAAAAAAAATGACCAAGACCAAAAAAATCAAGGTACAAAGAACTGTTTTCTTGCTCTCTACATTTGAAGCCACCATGCTGGTCTTATATTTTGGTGCGGATGCTACAGAAATTCTGCATTTTCATGGTTTTACTCCCAAAACACACCTTGGTCTGGCGGCCCCAGTGTGTGGCTCTGCTCTAGAGTTATTTTATTCAATTCAAAGTGGAGATAAAGTGCTTTTCTGAATGAGTACACTGGTGCATCTGTGGTTGCCAATGCATACATTTCTACAGGACGTCTAGGGCATCACTGAAGGCAGAACCTTGATGTATTTTCTTCTGAAAAGATTTACCTGCTTGTCACACCAAAATGCATCAAGAACCTACCTGCCCCCATTCCTCACTAGCAAACTGTTCTCTCTGCAGCTGTCTTAAGTTGAGCTTCTCCCACCTGGCAGCAGTTACCATCATCATGTGTGAATCGTCAGCCCCCCTAAAGCAGAGTCACTGCCAGCACCTTTTTAACTTCATGAAGCCCAGAACTTTGCATCCAAAAAAAAAAAGGGGGGGGGAGGAGGCCTAAACACAAGTACATGCCTGTTCCAAGAGTTCACATAACTTTTATTTGGTTTCAAGTGAAATCTGTGACTTTCTCTAGCCTGGCCAAGACATCTTTGTCATTGGAGTGGTCTTCTGGTTAAAGAGCTTAGGAGCCCTGATTTGGCCACTGCTCAGTACCCTGAAACCACTGCCCAAGGATGCACGGTGACCTTCACCAGGGGGTAGCCTCAAGTTCTGAGATAAATGGAAGTTGCTGAATGTTGCTCAGAATCTGTTCTGCTCTCTGTCAGAAAGAGGAACAAAGTGTCAGCTGTAGCCCCAAGAAACTTGTTGAGCATCTGTAAATAAGCAGCAAGGAAGGTTTGTTTTATCTTATCATTGGAGTGGTTTCACACTAAAAAAGTTCAGGAGGTACCATCACAGAAATGCACTAGTTAGTGCCATCAGAATGCAGGAAGGAACAGTCACTTGGGATTGTGAGAAACCACATCATGTAACTTGACTGAACTCAGCATATTGCTAATCAATTTTGCGTGTCCTTCTCAGCAGTGTAGTCAATGCAGACCTCCAAGCACAGAGATCCTTCATCTCACCTAACAGGCTGATGGTGCCCTGTGTCTGGTGGAGGAGGAAGATGATGTCATTTAAGCCTTTTCATGTTTGTGCCTCTTTTTCAGCTTTCATTATTGCAACCTTTTTTTGTCCTTTGCCTTGCCAAACTCTCCACAAGTGAACTAACTTTTGGATATATCTTGTGTTCTGACCTATCTTGAACTTCAGCTGGATTTGCCATACCACATTCCTTCTGCACTTAGCATTTTGAGAAGGATTTATTGCATTAAGGAGATTTTAAATATTCTTTATTTATTTTGAGTGAATAGAAAATATTGCATCAGTCTGGTCTGAAGCTATTTTATGTGTTGCTTCTCTCCAGCTGGCTGAATGCCCTTTCCCTTCCTCCTCTTCTCTTACGTGGCAGTGCACGGAAAGATGATTGATGGAGTGTCACCCGCGTGTTGTCAAAGGCTGGAGTAGATTAATGGGCAAGAAACACCAGCCTGTTCCCCTTCATGTGTGATTGTTTGAAGGAGGGCTCATATTTTTAACAGAAATGGTACCCTGCTTCTCTGGATTCCCTCAATCAGGAATTGAAGGATGGGATTCATATCCAAGATTGAAAGGTGTCAGCCACAACTAGTTGGTTTATTACTTGGAACAACTGCCTGCCTTCAGCTTGACCAACAGCACTCACTTGGAGGCCTTTTTCAGTCAGGCTACTGTCCTTTTACCTGTGTGGATTTATGCCACCAGTGAACATTTACGCTTCTGTTTCTATGTTTTTGTGGCCACAGGTAGTAGTGACACAGACCAAATGGCCAGAAGATCTCTGACCTGTAACTATATTTCCACCCAGGTGACCCTGGCCAATTTGCCTGTGCTGCAGGGAGTGACCTTGGGTGACCCTGAGCAGCTCAGATCCTTTGAAAAGACTTTTGGTGGTTGGTCTTAGTCACAGATACAGCCCTGAGCTTTGCCTGAATTCTGAGCTTCAAAACAGGGACAGCAGTATGGTAATTTCCAAACATTGTACTTGCCATGAATTGTTCCTTAGCAGGAATGCTAGGAATGAAATTTATAAGAAGAAATTAATCAAAGACTGGTCAGAATTCTGGCTGGGAATAAATAATCAGACCCAGAATATTATTGTTTTCTGCATTTTCTTGAAGGGAGACATTGCCAGCATTTCATAATCAGCTGTTCTTGTCCAAACAGATACTTCAGCATTGTTGTTTGTAGCCCCCAGTAGTGACCTCCAATAAAAGGTTTGAATGTGGTAAGAATTATGTCTTCCACACCAGCCTATCTGTGTCTACCAGAAGCACACACCTGGCTGTCATAAACGCCTGTTCCAAGGGCTAGATGGAGCCCATTTTTCTGATTATCCAGGGAACAGCTGTTCTTCCAAGTTTATTCTCTTTTCATTGGGTCTAATTTCAGGCCTGTGTCCAGCCAGCTAAAAGGTGCATTTAAATGCCTCGTAAAGAAGGTGCATTTTCTTCTCGTATGTAGCTAAAAATCAGAGCTACTGCTCATTTTCTTGTAATATTTTAACAAGCAAAATAATGAAGAAATCTCTACTTTCTGGCTGGTGAGAAGTGATTACCTGAGGTTTGCTGATCCAGACCAGCTGTCTGTCTCCTTTTCTCTCGTCAGGACAAAGGTCTGTGCTTCATGCAGCTCTAGACATTTTCTTTGGTAGAGACTTTTGACAGGTGGTGTTTAGTTAAAAGAGATTGCTGAACTAAATGATCCCCACCTTCTGTGTTCTCAGGGTTCATCTCTGGAGCATGTTCAGAGGTGTAGGGGGGGTTTGAGGAAGGTGTAAACACGAGTTTCTTTTTGCTCTGCCTGCCATCTCCAGAGAGGTACATCCTGAGTTTTACATTTACAGAACTTTGCCTTGTTTTAAGGAGTGTAATATACCCCCTGAAATCTGAATGTAATTGAGAGAACAGTTACTTGCATTTGGGTGATTTCCTTTCTGGTTTTGTGACAGTTGGGTTTTAGGTCTCAATCGTTGTGCCCAATACACAGCAAGTTGCCCTTTTTTTCTCTGTAGCCATTTCCTTGAGTCCAGGAGACAGTATCTGCCTTCATAAGAAAGTTATGTTTTGGTTTCGTATTTGTTGACCCAGTGAGTTCTCCCTAGACAGGTTACTGGAAGGAAAGAGAAGAAAAAAGAAACTTCCCAGTACATGCCCATGCTTGACACTGGCAGAACTTGTGCAGTTCACAAGCTGTGAGTGTTCCACAGCAAGGCCAGAGCCTCCTTTGAGTCACGGTGTGTGGGCCATGAACAGCCTCATCTTCCATGCTAACTAAACCTACATGGCTGGGAGAGCTTCTTTGGCAATTTGTATTCATTTGTTCTCCAAGAAAATGAGGCTTCAGGGAGGGCTTTTACTAAGCACTTTACAGATGTTACTGTGCACTGACTCAGCCTACAGTTTAGGTGTCTCCCCTTTCTCTGCTTTCCCTGGGACAGCAGTGGGGTGGATATTTGGTGCCTGCTTTTCCTGAAAAAAACACCAAAAAAACCCAACAAAAAAAACCCCAAAAACACCCCCCAAAAAAACAAAACAAAAAAAAACCCCACCAAAAAAAAAACCACAAAAAAAAAGCTCGTGTAAGCATTGAGGATTTGTTATTGTGTCTGGGAGCCATGGTGCTGCAGGACTTTGCTCTAATGGTGCTTTCATAAGAACTAATTTGACTAACTTTATTAATTCCAGTTTGTTTTAAGTTTGCTCATTAGTAATTTAACGCAAGATGCTCCCGCTGAGGAGGCCATGTCAGGACAAGGAAGAGCAGAGGGAAAGTGCCAGGAATCATTAGTGTTTATTAACCACTGCACTCATCAATCTTGACTAAGAGCACAGCCCATTCGTTCTGGACTGGTGGACTGAGATACAGAAATATCATTAACAGTGGAAAATGCTTCTTTTCAGGACAGTCTGTAATGGGCAGGCATTCAGACAACACCCCACCACCAGCACCAACATTATCAGCCTTGATGTTGGGCTCCTCACAGCCCAGCCTGAACTGATAGAGTTCAAGAGCCTTGTGGAAGGAAGAAGCCCTGTCCCTAGCCAGCCATAGTATCAGTTAACAAGTGCAGCGTTTTCATCCCCAGTAAACATTACTGAAAGGTTAAATGTTGTTATGGAGGAATTTTTTAATTGCTTTTCAAATTATGAAATGATTAATATTTATGTGCTTTGCTGGACCAGGCCTGGCACTTTGTGCTGGCAATGTGTACATCTCACAGCAATATTTGAAACATTAAAATGGAAAGGTTTTTTTTTTCTGTTCAGACAAAGAGTTTAATAACCAATTCCAGCAACTGCAAGGCATTGAGCTGGTGACTCAGAGCTCTGACCTGGGAATCGGGGCTGAATGAATGCCTCCAAAAGGCTGGAGGAGGGAATAGTACTACATTTGCCAGGATTCTAATGAGAAATATGACCCCTGCCCAGACCACTTGTGGTCATTAAGGATTGCATTTCACTTTGAGATGCGTTTCTTGCATCCTACCCAAATTGCAACTTGAGTAGTTACATTCTGCTCACTAAAATATCCCTGTGGTTTAATTGGAGAAGTTATGTTTCCCTTCCCCTCTTAGAAAGCTTTGTTGTATAATGTTGTGGTGCTGTCATAATCTGTGCTGTGTAATCTATGGAGCACAGGCACACACACAAAGACAAAAAAACCAAAACCACAGCACAGTTAAAAGTCTCTGAAGTCGCTAGCTTTCTACAGTAACAAGTAGAGTTAGGTTGAAAAGTGGCATCTTGGGAAGCTAGTTCAGCATTGTGCCCCCATTGGAGTCTCTTGCCATCCTTGCAAAGCATATAACAAGCACTGTCACCTCTCAGAGGTGGCATTTTTACGCTTCTCACGTGTGTAAATCACTGTACAATGCTTTGTCTTGAAGCAAAGTGCCAAGTATCTGGTCCTAGATGTAAGGCATCGTATTATGATGGAAACATCATAGCCTGGAAACAAGCAATAATTTTAAAACATAGCATGGATGTTCAGACAGATTGTGTGTGTCATGACTTCTGGTGGATAAGATTTGGGCATTTTATGGGGAAAGGGTTTTATTGGATGACATTCAGTGATAGAGGGGATAGAAAAAGATTGCAGTTTAATTAAAATTCTAATCCCAAGTTTGACAGTTTTTCTTGTTGGGTCAGCAGCCTGCATGTTCTGTTTGTGATTCCCAAGAATTAAATGGGCTGACAGTGATCAGCTTCTTCGGAAATGCCTGTAAATCCAGCTAAAAATTAGCAAACATCACGGAGCAGCTTTGCACGGGGCTATGTCACGAAGCAGTTTTCCATCAATGTGCATACAGGAGCCTTCCATAAGCACCAATTTAGTCCACTGCTCAAATACAAATAAAAAACCCCAACCTTCTTCTGCAGTAAGGAGTCACGTTTACTGTCCTGTGCTGCAGAAATCTCATTGGTGTGTTCCTGTTTTCCAGGTAGTTAAACAGTGTTGCCACAAAGGTAGTGCTCATCTTTCACCAGCCATGAGGCTTCCTCTGCTTTGTGCCTCCATGATGCTGATGAGTCTGTCCCAGTGCCAAGCTGTCAGCTTCCCTGAAGATGAGGACCCTATTAATGTTGTTGACTACCACTGTAAGTAAGCTGCAAATGGTGCTAACCACTAGGAAAGAAGTTGTAATGTGGTCCTTTTTTTTTTTTTCCTGGAGAAGGTAAAAAAAAGTCAGTTTTTCTCCAAATTGAAATGTGTTTACTGGCTTTGTATCTTTAATAGAACACTTAATCATTTTCTTAAAAAAGCAATCAGAACTACAGCAATAACTTCAGGAAAAAGAACGTTTGCTGACATTAGCCATCTTTTTCTCATTTATATTCAAGACATTACTCAAGGAATTTAGTTTAAACCCTTCTACACCTAGTATATACAGCTAATCAATGCCATATATTGATTCTTTAGCTCTATAATCCTGAGTGATGGTGTAGCCCGTTTTTACTTGCAGATTCAAGGCAATATCCAGTATTTAGAGGACGCCCTTCAGGCAATGAATCTCAGCACAGACTGGACTTCCAACTGATGCTGAAAATTCGAGACACACTTTATATTGCTGGCAGGTAATTTTCTTTCACTCAGTTCATTAGATTAAAATTCTTTTCTCTTCTGCTTTTGCATTAATGTATAAAATTCATTTATAAAAATCTGCAGAATATGATAAAAATTAGAACTGGGGGAAGACTTCCCAGAGAAATACACTGCACATATGGCCAGTGCATGAAAATTGGATTTGAAGGCTGCAGTTACTGTAGTTATGCTAAAACCAGTGATCAAATACTCTTTCCCCTCTTTTATATTACTGCCCTTATAAAAACCTCAGATGATCCTTTTAAACTTGGACTGACACATCGGGGATGTAGGAAGTGAGGATAACACACTGGAATATTTAAAAGTCCAGATTAGTCTTCAACAGAATGGAAAGACAGGGAGGGAGAGCTGGACACTGTAGGTGCCATCTAAGGACCATGTCAATAAAAACCAAAACCTCTCTGTTACCCATGACCAACCTTCCCCAGTTTGTAAAACACAGATAATCCATAAGCAATTCATAGAAATTTCCGGTCTAAGAAACAATCTAAAAATAAATTTAGCTTAGCAAAAATAGTGCCAATGCTTTAATGAATATACTTGTGTCTTACTTTTTCCAAACAGGGACCAAGTTTACACTGTAAACTTAAATGAAGTTCCAAAATCAGAAGTTACTCCAAGCAAGGTGAGTAGCTACAGCTGCTGGCAAGGGAAGGGTATTTTCTTTGGTTTTAATTTCTTTAAGATTTGTATTTTTTTTCTGGAAAGGACATAAAATGTTCTTGTCTGCTTAATTTTAACATAAATTAAAATGGTTCTGTTTTGATTTAACAGAGATTAACATGGAGGTCAAGGCAGCAGGACAGAGAGAACTGTGCTATGAAAGGCAAACATAAAGTAAGTTTAGCACATACATCATAGCAAAAAAACACTAATATTTATTATGTATGTGAAGTCTGTGATTAATACATCTTACTCTCTTTTCAGGACGAATGCCATAACTTCATTAAAGTCTTTGTTCCAAGAAATGATGAGATGGTGTTTGTCTGTGGGACAAATGCATTTAACCCTATGTGCAGATACTATCGGGTAAGAATATTGAAAAGGTCATTAAACTGGTTTTGCTTGCACTGATTATGCTGTAGCAAATACATTCAGTGTGATTGGAGAGTGCTTCAAGGTGAAATAAAAACAGACAGAAGGCAATGTGCTGAATAAAGTTTTTTGGAAAGACAATGTTATGCTTTTGTGCCAGTGTACAAAACAGAAATGGCACTATCACCCATTTATTTTTCTTCTCTAGCTGAATACCTTAGAGTATGATGGGGAGGAAATTAGTGGTTTGGCAAGATGCCCATTTGATGCCAGACAAACCAATGTCGCCCTCTTTGCTGGTAAGAACTTCTACTTGTAATGAGTCTAAATGATTAATGACACCAAAGGAGCCAGAGAGCTTTTAAAGCAAGCACAGGAAAGCTAAAGGTGTCATGGTGCCCCTGCTCTTAAATTTTTTAAAGGGCCTCCAAAGGATTAGAAGCTGACCTGTTAATAAATAGGTTACAGCAATCTGGGGAAGAGTGGCAGTAAAGAAATGGGGAAAAATACAGGCTAGTCAGAATTCTGTATATTATTAAAAAGGCCTCTTAATACCATGTTTTCAACTTCCATTTCAGATGGAAAATTGTATTCGGCAACAGTAGCAGATTTCCTGGCAAGTGATGCTGTTATTTATCGCAGCATGGGGGATGGATCTGCCCTAAGAACAATAAAATATGATTCCAAATGGATAAAAGGTAATTTGTAGGAGTATGTTCCCATACACATGGCAAACGTAATTTGGGTGGCACAGAGGGTCAGGTAACTCACAGCCAGTGTGCTGTACACATAGGCTACAATCCCAGTATATATGCAGCTTTCAATACAGGATGATTGCAATAAGGAAGCAGTTTAGTACAATTAAAGCAAATTTTTTTTGTTGAATACATCAATGAATGAATCTGCAGTTACAGAATACCTTAGCTGAAATTCAATTCCTCGGAGGCCTTTTACAGCCCATTAGCCACTGTTAAAGACTTCAAGTTCCTTTGAGCTTCAGTGCACTCATATTTGGACATCCTAAAATATCTGGAAGACTGGAGCTCACGTTAGCTGGTACAGGCCTGTGGAGAAGCCACTAAGTCAGTGGTCAGACACAGCATGGTCAGTGTCGTGTGCTGATTGCATAGTCCTTCCAGGTAACCTTCTCCTTGCTCTTGCTTACAGAACCACACTTCCTCCATGCCATAGAATACGGGAACTATGTTTATTTCTTCTTCCGAGAAATTGCTGTAGAGCACAACACTTTAGGCAAGGTAGGTACCATCACAGGGGGCTGCCAGGTAGCTACAAATCCTAAGCAGTGTCAGTAAAAAGCACGGCTTGCAGCATGAAGCAGGGACTAGTACATGGTTTGTGCACTTTTCCTTCATTATAATTTACAGGGAGTAAAAAAAGGAGAAATAGAACAGTGCATTTTTCAACCAAAAAGTTGTTTCTTATTTGCGTGCCCTGCTGTCAGGCTAGCTCACTACAGGTACCTTTCAGTATTGCTGTTGTCTTTACACCTGTGGCATGTAATGGAAAATCTGAGGAGTTTTTTATGCTTATTAAAGAAACGAGAAAACAACACAAAAGAAAACTTTCAAAGACATTTCTGTTATGTCCCTGGATATTGAATAATTCAGGCATGTGAGTACAGAGTATAATACTCATGCCTCACCATGGAAGGATACTCTATAATAAATTATTAAATCTTTTACACATGGTTAATTAAAGTCTTTAAATCTCACTAACAATATGGTTTTGAAGGGGGAAAATGGGTGGGGACAAACTGCAGAGTTGCATTTGCTTGGTGATACATTAAGATGCCTGTGCACTACAAGCTAAGCATCTTCGCTTTCATCCTTTTTGTGCAGATAAATGGCAGCGTTGTCTTTGGTGTTTTATTAACAGCTTGGAAACAAGCACTGTTCTCCTTGCATCTCTCAAGCCTCTCTCCCTTTTTCTGTTTTTGCCCTTCACAGGCTGTGTATTCCCGTGTGGCACGTATATGCAAAAATGACATGGGGGGGTCCCAAAGAGTCCTGGAAAAACACTGGACATCGTTTCTGAAAGCTCGGCTCAACTGCTCGGTTCCTGGGGATTCATTCTTCTACTTTGATGTTCTTCAGTCTATTACAGACATTATAGAAATCAATGGAGTCCCCACAGTTGTTGGTGTATTCACCACACAGCTTAACAGGTGAGAGATGAGCAACCTTACATCAAATATAGTTCTCTGGTTCTGTCTTATGCTGAAACTGGTGCCATTGTAGTCTGAGTTTTTGCAACTATTTTTCTAATTCTGCAGCATCCCTGGTTCAGCAGTGTGTGCTTTCAGCATGGATGACATTGAGAAAGTCTTCAAAGGGAGATTTAAAGAACAAAAGACTCCTGACTCTGTTTGGACAGCTGTACCCGAAGACAAAGTACCAAAGCCAAGGTAAAAGGTTCTTACTCATGATGGCAAAATATTGTTTTTGTAAAGAGCTGTCTTAAATCAGCTGCGCTCTTGTCGGGTAAAAAAAACAAAGCAGAGCTTTACACTTCAGCCATAAGGATGCTCATTAGCAGGATGCCTTCTCTCATTAACTAAAATACCAAAAGGAAACAATGTTGTTCTCCTTTCAGACCCGGCTGCTGTGCAAAACACGGCCTAGCAGAGGCTTACAAAACCTCCATTGATTTCCCAGACGAAACACTCTCCTTCATCAAATCTCATCCTTTGATGGATTCAGCTGTTCCCTCAGTCATTGAGGAGCCCTGGTTTACCAAAACACGTGTCAGGTATGACACCCTTCAAAAATGACACGTGTGAAAAGGAAAACAAGGAAACACACTCTTAATGATACACCCTTTTGGTCTTGATAGATACAGATTGACAGCAATCGCTGTAGACCACGCTGCTGGACCCTACCAGAACTACACAGTCATATTTGTTGGCTCTGAAGCAGGGATAGTACTTAAAATCTTGGCAAAGACACGGCCTTTTTCTTTGAATGACAGTGTATTACTGGAAGAGATTGAAGCATATAATCATGCAAAGTAAGTATTACCACAACACCTAAGCTCTTCATCTAGTCTGTGCTAGCTTAAAAAAAAAAAATATGGTTAATGAAAACCAACTCATGATCACCAACATCACCACTTGTGTGTCATTTCACGGTGTTCCTCATGTTGAATAAACTGAAATACTTGGTCACTTGCCATTTTGCATGGGTTGAGTGAACAACCTAATTCCACTCCAGTGACGTCAGTGATACAGTCTAATTCTTCTGCAAATAGATACACATCTTCCTGAATATGAAATGTCAGAACTGTTTGCTGCTGTTAGAAAGAAATGATGTGAGCTTATCTTGAGGGTTTCTCAGGAGTGACCAGTAATGTATAAACTAAATCTAATAATTTTAAATTTGTTTATTCTGGCACAAAGAATTTGGGAGTGGAACTGTTCCAATTAGACTCTACCGGCATCCAATACAGGACTCCTGTTCTGCTCTGTTAAGATATTTATGCCAACAGAGGGAACAAAGAAAATGGGTTTGGATTTTTTTTCCTACATAGTTCAGCGAATTTGTTACCTTGCTGTACATAAAAGCCAGAGGCTGGTATTTGATAACCCATAGGTTTGTTTAGAAATCATTCAGCAAACACTAGTAAGTTACCTTTATGTATTAAAAGAGTCTTCGTTATCTACACAGACACAGATAAATAGTCTTTGCAGTGTAAGCTCTGCACAAAATACTATGGTTAGTACAATAATGGCCTCCCATTATTTTTTTGCTGAACAGGTGTAATGCTGAGAGCGAGGAGGACAGAAGAGTCATTTCCCTTCAGCTAGACAGAGACCACCATGCTCTGTTTGTGGCATTCTCCAGCTGTGTCATTAGACTTCCTCTGAGTCGGTGCGAGCGTCACGGGTCATGTAAAAAGTATGTCCCTGTTCCTCAACTCCTCCTTAAAGGAAGGGCACCAGCTTCTCCTGGGAAGGCAGTAAAAAAACGATTTATTTTTTTCTCTTGCAAGGGCTTGTATTGCTTCACGGGACCCCTATTGTGGCTGGCTAGACCAGGAGGCCTGTGGACGGGTGACCCCAGGCATGCTGTGAGTACTGCTTCCCAAATGAGCCCAGCAGCTCTACATGTGCTCTGTAGACCACTTGAGCTCGTATCCTGTGCCTGTTCCTTTGCACTCAATAAATAAATCTCCATTCTTTTAGGGATGATTTTTCAGTGTGTTGTATATGTAAGAGAACAGAGGAGTGCTTAAGTCTGACCCAATTCTGCAGTGTCTAGGTGAAGGCTTGCTTTCAGTGGGAGCTTCACATGTGTGGGGGAGGGCCAGCAGACCTGTAGGATTGTTGCCTGCAAACCTGAGCAGCTCAGAGAGGACAGCACAGAGTATCCCCTCACAGGTGTGCTCATGGCCAGGGCACAGTCAGTTGCAAATATGAAAGCACAGAGTTCACAGTGGGAAAAGAGTAAGATTTTGCCTCCACACTGGAGCTTGGGTGATCTGTATACATACCAAATGCCTTTTGCATAAATCAGGTCTGGAATATACAGTCCATTGGCAGCTGTATCTTAAAAAGAGCCTTTTGTAGGAGGCCACTGCAAACTTTAACTAGTATAATTGGATGGTTGTATCCAAGGGCACCCAGTGTAGAAAACACAATGAAGTTGATGAGAAAAGGGATTATTATTTTTTTAATCTATTTCCTAACATAAACACATATGTAGAGTTTTAAAGCCTGTTTATAACTAACTAATGTGCACATTTTGTAAAAAAATGTTTTGGATCATACACTAGTTCTCGTGTATGTTTCCATTTGCTGCCTTCCATGAAAAAAAACAAAACAAAAAAACCCAGGACCATTTGTTTCCCTACTAATACTGTTAATTGCAGGTTCTCTTTGTTTGTTTCATACAACCACAGCACTGGAGGATATGTGCAAGATGTCGAGTATGGCAACACTGCGCAGCTTGGGGACTGCCATGGTAAGGCACTGTCATTGCTGCTTGTTTGTAATGTCTCACCAGTAGTCTGTGGCCACACCTCACTATGGATGTTAAATTTATGATGAGCTTTTCAGTAACATGATGAACATGTCACCTGATGTTACTGTGATTGTTCACAAAGCTGAGCTTTTTGGTCCTGGGTGGCAGAGTTTTGTCTTTCCTTCACCAGTTTACAACTATTTGGGGTCTTCAGCAAAGTATTGAAGAATTTATTTTTTGTAACCAGTAATATTTTACTTTTTATTTTCCATTACTCAGGTTTGAGATCTTTTGCTTTCTTTTTGTTACTTTTTACTGATTACTTGTTCCTTTAATTCTTTTAGAAATTTTGCCTACTACAGCTACACCAGATTACAAAATATTTGGCGACCCAACATCTGGTTAGTTTTTTTTAATTTTTTTGAATTAATGACCTTTACTTTCCTTCAGTTCAGCATTTTCAGCCCTTTTTTCCTTCCTTTTGCACAGTTGGCAGTCCTCCATTTTTGTGCTTTTACTCATGTTCCCACTGATGGTAAAGATAGTCAGACTCTTCTCACTCAGCACTTCACCCTGTGTAGCCGCATGTTAACAGCTCATTATTTATTGAGACATCTTTTATTAAAGAGCCTGATTAACATAGATGACATCTTCACTGCACGAAAGTCCACTAAGCTTTACTCTTTTTCCCCAGCCATGCATTTGTGAATGCCCCTATTGGTCATCTCTAGTAGATGAATGGCAGAATTTCATCATCTTCCTCCTTACCTCTCCTTTCCTCTTTTCCTTCTTTCTCCCAGCAAGCTTTTTGCACTAATACACATTTGCTAAAATGTGTATTTCTATATTTTTGAAATGTTTTAAGTAGTTTATGTTAATGGAAAAAGTTTAACATCACAAACTATGTAGCTGAATGCGTAGAGAAAGGTAGCTTGCTTAGGAAAAACGTCATGGATTGTTGTCAGATGGACTTTCACATCCTTTTCTCCTTCAGTGGTTTTTCTAATTGTGTGTTCACTGTCAGGCCCTGGTGTTCAGGACCCAGCACTCCTCTCTTGAACTCAAAGGCAGAACCTGGGTTGACTTCACGAGGAGCAAGACTGAGCCCTTATTTTCCAGTCTTAGCTCCTGGCGCTCTGGCTCTGCTTTCAAATCAAGGGGACATTTCCGACTGACAAATATGAAAATAATGTATTTATATGTTAAATTTATAAGAGTGCAACAAGAACATTATTTTGTGTGTTGGTTTCTGATTATATTTGCACTTCCGTAATTTAACAAGAAGTGATGTTTGAGACAAATATTTTCCAGATAAATTTACCCAGGTAGAGACTCACTTAGGAAAGCAAAACAAAACAAAACAAAACAAAAAATGTGTTACATGGAAATGCTACCATTGCATGAGTGTTTATCAGTTGAATATTTGAAGTGATGTTTTAGTATACAGATACACCTGAACCTTATTTTCAAGTCCTGAATGAATGCACTTTTGAAGTGCATTTTTCAGTCAGATCTCAAGCCACAGACATTCATGCCTAAACCTACTGGGACAGGGAGCAGAAAATACTGGAGTGTGGAAAGCAGACTTTGGATTGTAAACCCAATTTGTTGTGTGTCCTCCTCACATGTATTTTCATGTAGGCTGTGGTGTTTCTGTTCTGAATCTATGCAATGCAACGTTGCTCCTTAGGAACAATTACAAAACAGAGGTTAAAAACATTCCTTTCATCCACACCTGTAGAAATGGCTCATTCAGCAGTTCCTGGTACACCATAATAGCACTAAGGGAGCTGATCTGGTTTCTCAGGCATAACCTGTCACGAGTGTGTGTCTTTCCAAGTAACTACTTTTTTTTTTTTTTTTTTTTTTTTTGTGAAGAATACAGCAATTAAGTAGAATAAGTTGTGCATTTCACCTCCACCAGTTGCTTACTTTAACTTTTGCTCTGCTTTCATGTTTGACTTCTCTGGCTTTTTTGGCTAAAAGCTGTTGGTGTTTTAATGTAATTTTTCTTACTTAAAAGTTTTGAACCAGTTGATTTTAATCAGCTCTCTGTACTTCTGCAGAGCAAAGGGGGTCACATTTTGCTCTGATGTGTAACTCCCATTGAATGCTGTCTCCAGCTGTAGCTTAGATGTGCCATGAAACAGTGAGGAAAGCCTGACTGTAATACACATTAATAAAAATCTGTTTGCCACCACAGACATGGAGTTCTCCTCAGCTTCCATTACCACAATGGCAAGTATCCCAGTTATATCACCTAAAGTGATTGGTTCCTGGAAACCTAAAGTGACTGGCTCTCGGAAATTTGTAGTTCAAGATGACCCAAACACTTCTGATTATTCTGATCCATTATCAGGTGTCCCAAAGGGTAAGGCCTTATCAGGGAATACATTGCAGCTGAATGGAAACCTGATAGTCTCAGCATTGTCTAAGGCTTAAGTGTAACAGCCACGATTGTTGGGCTGTATTTTACACCCATTTCCTGTGAATATGCAGACAGTGCAATCATGTTTTTCATACCTACTTATTCAGTGTACAAAGTGCTGCTTAGAGCTTATAATGTGAAACACAGGCAATAACCTCAGCTTTATTCCTGGAGTGTTCCAAAGCTCCCATTAAAATCAGTGGAAGTTCTGGGTGCCTTAAAAAATGACACTGGTGATTTATCTGCTCCTCTGGTGGTCGTTTTCAGACCAGTCATGTTTGGATAAGACTATTAGTCCTCATGAACAGTTGCTTAAAAGAGCCTAGTGGTGGGTTGTTTGGTTTTTTTTCATTTGGATTGGGGGTGGGTTTTGGGGTTTTTTTTCTGAAGAGGGACAGAAACAAAGCACAGCTTCATGACAGACCCATGCATGAAATGGGACATATCCCAGAGTGCCTGTCTGCAGCATGTTTCTTAAGCAGGTGGAGCAGATCTGATTAAGGATGTGCTGAAGTTTTATTCTTTGGATATGAGAATCAGGTTACAGACCATCTCGGTACATGGGGAGATGCACACAGGTTTTAAGCTGAACACAAAAAGAAACATTCTGCATGTGATTAATCTTTCTGTAGCCATTTTTTTCATCAGTAAACCTTTGATTCGGCTCTTACAGCAACAAAGACTTAAATTCAGTAGGACTACTGCAGTCAACCAAATCAAGAAGCTTGCAGTCACAGAACCAAAACTTAACACAAGTCTCCATCAGTACATAGAATAGCCAGGTGGCAGACATGTTTGCACAATTCTGTATTTACTGAAAATCTCACCAGTCATTTTTGTTTTATTACCATTCACCAAAACATATCAGGTTTCCTATCAGCCGTTATGGCAGTGCATTTGTCATTTTAAATTGTTGCAGTTGTTTTCTGTTTTTCTTTAAGTTTTTGTTACCACGTGCTCTTGGTTCTGAATCATATTTTGTGTCATCATATTAGTGAACTTTACTCATGTTTTCTTTCTTCTGCACAGTGCCACTGAAACCTATAACCCTGATCACTAACGATGTTCAAAGGCCTTGCCTCTAACAAAAGTGAATCTCTTCCTTTCCTTTTGCTCTTTCATTTTTATCCCTTGGGATATTAAGCAGAATTACCTTCATTACAAACTAACATTGTTTCAGCTGCAAGATGTCTGTGGTTGCTTCAAAAATCTCAAAAAACAAAGGGAGCTTGTTAATACACAAATAAAGAACTAATCCGGTATTGAACTTCTTAGTCTAAACTAAAACTTTTCTAAATTTTAGTATTATCTAATAAAGTAACCTTGCAATTATCTTTTTTAATGTTATGCAAGTATTTATGTTCATTATTGACTTTTTAAAAAAAGGAAAAATTAGTTCTCTAATGGGATGAGATAATCTTGAACTTCTGAAATTGTACACTTACATAATGCAGGGTGTGCCCACTGCAGGGCTGGCAACCTATGCATGTGCTACAAGTTTTGTACTGTATTACATTAACTTGGTTATAACAATGCAGTATGTACATTATACAGTTTTAGACAACATTTGCATAATCCTGTCTCTCTTTTGATGCTGATTTATGAGTTGAGCAGAAAATTGAGAGAGAAATTCATCCACGAGTTATTAATTGCTGTCTGGCCCAGTAGCACCTTCTAACCTCAATTTTCCAGCAAAAATCGTTAGTGTTAATAACATACAGGCCCCTATTTATGAGCCTTAAAGGAAATTTGGGTACAGGCTTAAACCAAACATAATACGAGGAGAGAAGCTTCAGCGAGAATTCCTCATTATCAAAGAAAATGGACAGTTTTCATTTAGACTGATCAGTGCTCACACAGTCATTTTTATTTATGAAAGTATTTGCATTCAGCAGTGCTGTGGATTGCAGGATCCATCCAAACCACACCAACAGTATCATAGAATTAGCCGGGTTGGAAGGGACCTCAGAGATCATCAAGTCCAACCCTATAGCAGACACACAGCACTTCCACACACCTCCTAGATACTTCCCTGAGGGAGGGAGGCTGCCTTCTTCTGAAATGTGTCACTGTGGAGTGCATGTAGATTGATGATGTGCTGCCTGTCTTTTGCAGGTGTGAGGTGGGAAGTACAATCAGGAGAGTCCAACCAAATGGTACATATGAATGTCCTAATCACTTGTGTCTTTGCTGCTTTTGTCCTGGGAGCCTTTATTGCGGGAGTGGCCGTTTACTGCTACCGGGATATATTTGTACGGAAATCCAGAAAAATACACAAAGATGCAGAATCAGCCCAGTCCTGTACTGACTCCAGTGGGAGCTTTGCTAAACTGAATGGGCTGTTTGACAGTCCCGTCAAGGAATATCAACAAAACATTGATTCACCCAAACTTTACACAAACCTGTTGACTAGCAGAAAGGAGTTGCCACCAACCGGTGATACAAAGTCCATGATGATGGACCACAGGGGACAGCCTCCAGAATTAGCTGCACTTCCAACTCCTGAATCCACACCAGTTCTTCAACAGAAGACTCTACAGGCTATGAAAAGTCAGTCAGACAAAGCACATGGTAACCTCAGTGCTTCACGGAAGGAAACTCCACTAAAAAGTCCTCAGTTTTTTCCTTCTAGCCCTCCGCCTCACTCTCCTCTGAGTCACGGACATATTCCGAGTGCTATTGTCCTTCCCAATGCCACCCATGACTACAACACATCTTTCTCAAATTCTAATGCACACAAGGCAGACAAAAAGATGCAACATATTGATCATCCACTTACAAAACCATCAAGCAAAAGAGACCACAGGAGATCTGTTGATTCCAGGAACACGCTGAATGATTTTCTGAAACACTTAAATGAAGCTACTGGTAACCCCAAAGCAATTATGGGAGATATTCAAGTGGCCCACCAGACTTTAATGCTGGATCCAATGGGAAATATGTCTGAGATCCCACCAAAGGTTCCTAACAGGGAGGCATCTTTATACTCTCCTCCATCAACTCTTCCAAGGAACAGCCCCACAAAACGAGTGGACGTTCCCACCACTCCCGCAGTACCAATGACCTCTTTGGAAAGGCAGAGAGGTTACCACAAAAATTCTTCACAAAGGCATTCAATATCTGCCCTTCCTAAAAACTTAAACTCACCAAATGGTGTTTTGTTATCCAGACAGCCTAGTGTTAATCGGGGGGGGTACATGCCTCCCACAGCAGGCACAAAGATGGACTACATGCAAGGGACGCCTGTCAGCGGTCACCTCCAGCCTTCCTTGTCTCGGCAAAGCAGTTACACGAGCAATGGCACCCTGCCTCGTACAGGAATAAAGAGGACACCCTCCTTAAAACCTGACGTGCCACCAAAACCCTCATTTGTTCCTCAGACAACTTCAGTCAGACCACTGAACAAATACAGTTACTAGGACATGTCTGTGCTAAAATATTGTGTGGCATTGACCTGTACAGACAGAGACTTGCTTGTTACTAAAGAGAACAAAGTGGCCAAAGAAACTGTCTTTACTTCAGCAACATCTGTGTATTGCCACATGTAGCTATAGCAAGACTTTGTACTTGCTAAGAGCAAACAAACAAAAAACAAAAAAAACCAATTAAAAAAACAAACAAAAAAACCCAAAAAACAAATAAAAAATAAAAAGAAAGAAAACAAACAAACAAAAAAAAAAAACAACAAAGGAAAGTGCTGGTCATTACATTTCTTTTGTTTGGAGCTAAGGAGACATGTAGCACAATGGGGTGGGGGCTACTTTACTGTTCTAACTAGCTAAAAAAAAGTTCTTGGGGAAAAAAAAACCAGTAGGCAAATACTTGAAAAAAAAATGGGTTCCATTTTAGACTGCCATTAGGTGTGGTCCTTCCCATTAAATGTGAACATTTTAATATGTATGCAGTCACCTTGCCTCTTGCACAAATGTCAGAAAATGGTAATGTCTCAATGAATATCTAGGTTAAGAATCAATTTGCTGGAATTCAGTCTCTGGCCCAACTGTAGCATTATTATTTTTTTTCTCTCCATGTGTGTGGCATTTTGTTTGTGCCACGGATAAAGCTGTGTGTGTGTGCGTGTGTGCGTGTGGATGTGTGTGTACTGTACACACTAGGATGTACTTAGATTCCCATCGCATCTTTTATGCTATGGAATTGTTTACATTGAGCATGTCTGAACAAACAGATGACTCTGCCTTCTGCAGCCTGATGGGTTCACTTTGGAGACAGCTAAGGATGAACTGCGCATCTCTGCCAGCCTCCGGAATGGGGACACCCTGAGGAAACAGTCACCCAGTGAAAGAGTGCAGATACATTTAATTCTTGATAACTCTGTTATGCTGCTATTGATTCAGAGCTGTGTATTTCAAATCCAGTGTTGTGGGCTGGAACGGGGGAGTGCTACTGTGTTTCCACAGTGCCTCCATCCAATACCTGGCCACTGTGAACTTGAGCCCTTGTACTTCTCATTGAGGGCAGCTAATAATCAATTAACTTGGCAAAGGCCTGTGTAACTCGAGAAGGTTACGTTTTTGTTGCATTTAATAATGCCCTACGTGCAGATAGACTCTTGTTAATAGTAAAAAAAAAAAGAAACATAAATTGGCCTGGCAGAAGCAGTCTGTGAAAAACTCAACAGTAGTGCAATCAGTTTGTTTTTGTTGTGTAATGTAAGGGTTGTTTTGGTTTGTTTGTTTGTTGTTTTGTTTTTTTTTTCCAAAGTCATGCAGGTAATGACAATATTCTGTAAATATTATGTGTGAGTTTACCTGAATCTGTGCATTTTGTGCCTTATTCATGCAAATGATAAAAGTACTAAAAAAAAAATAAATGAATAAATCTGTCAAGTGTTCTCACTGTAGCACCTATCTCCTGAGTGCCAGTTGTAAAACCTCTCAACACTACCCAGAAAAAAAAAGAAACATAAAAAGCAAGAATAATTAATGGTAACTAAAGGCAGCCTACAATCCAAGAAGACAGCAGCATTAAATCACCTTACCATGATAAGCATTCCACTCCAGCTCTCCAAAGGATCAAACAGTTATAATGTGAAATCAAATGAGGTTTCTAGGGTAATGGAACACCTGCTAAAGTTGTGTAAGCTATTTAGTAGGTTTTACAGTATCCACTTGCAGCTGATGTTCAACACAGATGGCTATTTTAGCTTGCAAACTACACACTACCACATTGTTTATTGAACATAACTATAGAAATAACCATGGCAGAGGAATATTCATGAATTAGCAGGACAAATAACTGCAACAGGTTTCAGAGATGGTAGAGGTTTATGTTATGTGTTCAAAGGGGAGAAGAGGCCAGTCACTGAAAACTGGATCTCTGTTACAGAACAAAGAGTAAAGGGTAGACGTAGTCATTTTTTTCTTGTAAGGCTGTAAGTGACATTTATTTCCTGAGACCTCTGGATCCAAAAATCAATGATCTCTCTTCCTAAACACTTCTGCCTTGCAACTAAAACACTACAGATTAATAACTATTAAAAATGTACTCGGTTGTCAAAAGACACAAACTGATCCGAATTCACTTTACAAATATTAATACAGACTTGTGTGAAACTGAAAGATAAATGTATGTGAACCCTGATAACCTCCTGTAACATTGTGCTGCCTTGTAGATGGTAATGTGAGTTCTCTCAGTATTTATGTTGAAATTTCTAACATTCAACCTGTCCTTATTCTGTTAATTTAATAATAAAAGATGCTTTATCCATTTGTGCAAAGGTAAACGCAGATTGTATCTTTTTTAATGGTACGGCATAAAAAAAGTAACCCTTAAATGAAGCTGCTCTATACTATAGAGTACTTTAACATGTATAGATATCTTGTAAACTTGTATTGTGGATGTGTAAATACTACGTTCTTTGGATTTTTAACACCGCATGTAAAGTCAAAATAAAATATTCCAATGTACTGAGTGTCTAATTTCATTATTAGAGAAGGCAGGTGTAGCAACATTGTTGGTGGGATTAAAATAGAGGAAAATCTCTGCTTGCCTTTTAACAGCTCTGTGCAGAAAGCACCGGGGTACCTTCTCATCAGCCTTCCCAGGGACTTGCAGAGGGGGACGCTGAGCACACAGGTGTCCTTCTGTTGTCATTGCAGCAGCACCTGGACTTGTGCGGTCTTGAGGGAGAGTGAGTGTCTGTAGATCACCTTCAGCTTCCTGAGTTAAACAGAAAATGTCAAAAACAAAAAAAGATGAGAGATGATTCCTGGCAAAAATTAATTACAGACCTTACATAGCAGGACACTCCTAAATACTAATGCTTCATAATTGAAATTCACATTTCAGGCAGACAGTAAAGCCCAACAGAAATACAAGTACCATCTACTTAGTATGTGCCAACATTACATGTAATTTTAAAGTAATCAAGGTAATTTAGTATTAGACAAATTTAACATATTCTTTTAATTAAAAGTTGATTTTAGATAATTATGGATAAAAATTATTTGTTGTAGGATTATGCTGTCAAAGTATTAATCATTTGAAATTACTGTGCATGTTATAACAATACAATGGCACTTAGTTGTAGCTTACCAAAAAAAACAAACCAAAAACCAAACCAACAAACCAAAGGGGAACGAACTGGTGCTAAAAACCAATCCTAAACCTATAATGTCTCAATATTTTTTTTTCTAGTGCAGAAGCAAATTTAGATTTCTTTTTACTGATGTGTGGTTTGTTTGGTTTTTGGGGTTTTTTACCTTCCATTGGTTGGCTGTACACCCAAAATGCAGTCAAACATGCAGCTGTTACATGCTGCAAGCCCATGATGCTTTTCCACTTAGCAATTACTTGCCTTTGATCTGAAGGATCCATCAGCATGGCTACAGGTGTTTCTGTGTGAAGGGGCAGTACCTTTTTATATGCACCTGTTTGGCATTTATTCTAGCTAAAAGGTGTGAAGTGACCATTTACTCGTCACCTTCCCTTACCCAAAGTGATGTATGGGCCATGCCTGCCCATGTCTCCCGTGAGCTCTGCCAGGCTATGTGGTTGTGCACAGAATGCCAGGGAAATGAATTATTTAGAACGGTAAGTACACTAAAGATATCTTTAGTAACAGAACAGGATCATGGCAGCCAAAGGCTAACCAGCCTTAGAGCAGCCTTTAAACTACCTGGTCTTCAGTGGTGATACCAAAGCAGCCACCTACATACTCCCCATTCTGGAAGGGAACTGCAACAATACAGCAAAGATCAGCACGCAAAGAAATCCCAGTTTCAGCCTGCTAAGCAGGTATTTTTGGAATGGAAGTGTAGAAGTTTTGGTACTTTCTATTTAGTAGAAGTTTGACCAGTGCTGGGAGCTGATGGAGGAGATCATCCTGAGTACTATTGTACAGCACATGCAGCATAAGGAGGTGATCAGGCACAGTCAGAATGGGTTGATGAAAGGCGGGACAAACCTGATGTCCTTTTTTGACAGGTAACCTGCTTATTGGATGAGGGAAAGGCTGTGGATGCTATCTTGACTTTAGTAAGGGATTTCACACTTTCCCAGAGTGTTCTCTTAAAGAAACTGGCTGCTCATGGTTTGGATGGTGATATATGCTTTGCTGGCTTAAAAAATGACTGGTTGGATGGCTGGGTCCAAAGAGTCATGGTGAATGGAGTTAAATCCAGTTAGTGGCCAGTCACAAGGGATGTTTCCCGGGGGAAACTGGGGCCACTCCTGTGGTCTAGGCAAAGGGGCACCCTGATGACACTAAGCTGGGTGGAACTGTTGATCTGCCTGGGGGTAGGGAGGCTGGGCAGAGGGATCTAGATAGGCTTGATCTACAGGTCAAGGCAAATTGCAAGAGTTGCAACAAGGCCAAATGGCAGGTCCTGCTCTTTGGCCACAACAACCCCACCAGCACTGCAGGATTGCAGAGGCATGGCTGGAGAGCTGCTCAGGAGAGAGGGACCTGGGGATGTTGATTGACAGTCAGCTTAGCATGAGCCAGCAGTGTGCCCAGGTGGCCAAGAGTGCCAATGGCATCCTGACCTGTATAAGGAGTAATGTGAGCATCAGGAGCAGGGAGGTGATCTTACCCCTGTACACAGCACTGGTGAGGCTGCACCTTGAGTACTGTGTGCAGTTTTCAGTCCCCTACTACAGAAAGGACACTGAGATACTAGAGTGTGTCCAAAGAAGGACAATGAAGCTGACGAAGGGTTTGGAGCAAATGTCTTACAAGGAGTGTCCATAGGAGCTGGGGTTGTCCAGCCTGAGGGGAGAAAAGGAAGCTGAGGGGAGATGTTATTGCACTCTACAACTACCTTAAAAGAGGTTGTAAAGGGGTGGCCATCCATTTGTTCAATGAAGTTACAATTAATACAAGAGGTGATGGCCTCAAGTTACACTAGGGGAAGTTTATATTGGATGTTAGGAAGAATTTCTTCACTGAAAGACATTGGAAAAGGTTGCCCAGGGCAGTGCTGGAGTCACTATCCCTGGAAGTATTCATGAGTTGAATAGACACAGTACTTGGGATATGGCTTAGTTAAGGACTTGGCAGTGTTAACAGTTGGTAACAGTTGGACTCCATGATCTTAAAGATTTTTGCCAGCCAAGGTGATTCATTTTTTCTCCTTGGGTCTTCTCCCAGGGGACTCGGTTGGTTTTAAGCATCCTAAAATCTGTATTGAATATCAATCCATAGCCACCGCACTAGGTGATGAGTGCACAAAGGCTGCTTGATGCCAGCAGGAACTTGCTCACAAGGGGAGGTCCCAGGCCCAGAGCACAGACTTGGCTGAGCACTCAGGGCTGTGGAGAGGCATGAGAAGTCCTGGTGTGGGTGCAGAAAGGCAAAGGAGAGGTTCCCCCTCATCTCTGGTGTGCTTTTTTTATATATGGGAAGAAAAAAATAATAATTTTGAACAGAACACAGAGAAGTAAAAAGACAAAACAAAAAAGGTCTGCAGGTCCATAGTAGTGAGATGACTGCAAGAAAACCAATTTGTAAAGCCATTAGTAGTTATCTCTATGACTGCTGCCAGCACAAACCTATGGCCTTTTAAATTGGGGTCTTAAGTAATCAAAGTCGTTACAAAAATCAGGATGCCTCTGTCTTAATGCCATCTTGCTAATGACTGGCTCTGTGACCCTGGGAAGATTATGCAGGGTTTGTTCAGTACAATGGCTCCTCGGAAAGCAGGAACGTGTGCGCTTGTTTGAGTTGTAGGGTTTTTTATTTTCAAGGGTTTTCTTATTTTTCCCTCCTCCCTTTGTGGTTCTGAGCACCAGCAAGGACATCTTGCAGGTAAATAAAGGGAAAGAGAAATCCCTTTCCATCTGGGAAATGTTAGTATTTGCAGGAGTGGGGAAGAGGTGGTTGGTATTTCCCCAGGCGCCTATTAATTTCGTAGGTTGGAAAAATATTTTTAAAAATTGATCACAACAAAAATACCTCATAAATGCAGCATCTGGACTTCAGCTGGGATGTGCGAGCTTTTCATATAAAAAGCAGTACCAGGAGACCAAGCTACCAAGACTGCATTTGTTGTTCAAATGTCACCATAGCGCAGTATGAAAGAGCAAGAAACCAAAGGATTTGGGAGAAGAAGGAAAAAAAAAACAAAACACAACAACCCCCCCAACCAACATTACATATTTAATTAGATTCAGCTTTGCTCATAGAACTAGAGCTTCTCAGCTTTTTAGTCAATCACACTAAAGTGCAGCTGGTGTGAGGACCTGACTTCGGACCAGCCATTGCTGCCTGCCTGCCTGCAAATATTTTTTTAGACGTATTGCATTGGCCTGACACACATCTGAAATTATAATCTGTCCTGGACTCTCAACTGAAAAACTGTTTCTTGTCTGCCTGAAATGAAATTTATTGGAAGCTCTGATTGTAATAGTGCATTCTGAATTCATCCAGTGACCTGATTTATGGTCTGCTTCCTTGCTTTTTTCCTACAGTCACCAACAAGTTTTCTGAGCACTGCTCATTAAAATCATAACTAGATCCAAGTCTGTGTCCTGCAGTGAAGGCTGCTGGCTAAAGTGGGGATGCCAGAAGGTCACCATGTGCAGGTAATGTTTGAGAATTCCTTGGGCTGCAAGGGGGGATCTGTATCCTCTCTGCCATTTATGTCCACCAGGGAAAGTGTTGCTCAAGTTTCTGTAGTCCCCTAAGGGTAGGGGAGAAGAAAAATCTAACACATTGACAAGGTGTACTGACAGTTTTCAGGAATGGTCCTCATCTGTCAACAAAAAAGGAAGTTTGCTACAGGGAAACTCAATAGCCAAAAAAAAACCAAACCAAAACCACAAACGCCTTCCTCCCCCCCCAAAAAACCACCTGACCTGGACACAACTTGCCGTCCTTATTTTGTCAATCACAATCTATATTTCCAGGGCAGAGTCCCACTGACTTGCACAAAAATAAGCAAAGAGTAACAGCTCTGAAGACCTTTCTGCAGGATCATACCTGGCTGTAGTAGTAGCTGGTTTGTAACTTTTTCCAGTTGCTGACCTTAAACACTGGCAAAGGCAGACCATCAGCTAACTGGCTGTTTCTGTAGCCTTTAACATACGTCTGTTCTTGCACAGAAATGGATGGTTGCCTAGTAAGAGAAGAAAGGTGGCAATTGGCTTTTAATTTGGGTCACTTTAAGCAGAGGCTTAAATCTTTGATTTATACCACTGGCCTCACACAAGGAAAAAATAATCAAAAATAGATCAGAGTAGATGACTCACAAAAGCAATGCCCAAGCTAGCTGTATCTTCCATCTCTGTGCAATGAATATCCATCTGATTACTCTGATTGTCTCAGGAATACATGTTGGTCAATTAACAGCGTGAGATTTTTTTTTTGTTATGGACTAATGACAATTTTTTATAATCAGGCTGTGCTGTGTGACCGTGACTGGCTATTAGTCACAGGTGGCTGTGCCTGGCCAATCATTAGGTGAGTGAAAAGCACTTCCAATATTAATGCTGCATGTGAGAACTGATTTCTGTGAAAGCTTGTGCACGCAGCTCTGACATTCAGTCTCTGTCACTGTTAGCCCAAGTGAAATAGTGACTCCATCAAATGAGATGTCAGAGCTGCATGGGGCAGGGCCCTCACCCTCAATCATTCAGACGTTCCCAGAAAGAAAATGCTAAGGAGGTGTGAGCAAGGCCAAAGCAAAATGGGATGTACATCTGCAAGAAAGCATTTGCTGTAACAGGACGCAGCCCCAACATCATCTTTGCCTGTGTTAATTTGAGAAGGAGATCAAGGCTCCAGAGAAAGAAAAATGCCTCTGCAGGAACAGTGTGAATTTTCTGGGTGTTGGAGGGTTCTGCAGTGGCAGCTGAACAGGCTTGCTTAGGCCAGGTGAAATTTTTTGTTGAGAGTCCCCTTGCTGTCCCTGGACCGAAAGAGAGTAAAAATGACTACTCATCCTTGAAATCCTTTCTAGGACAGCTTTCAGATTAAGCAGGTCTTTCTGCTTAGAGATAAACTCTTCCATCTACCCAAACGGAGATGACTTTGGATATCCCACTACTATTTTCATTGCAGGACTCAACTCTCTTTGACAAGCAGGAATGCATATCTCAAATGGTCCTTCAGTGTTTGGATCCCGGTGTGTATCAGCTGATCCAAAGGCCCAGTGCACCACTCCCCGGGCAAGTCTTTCATCTGAAGTGACATCATGATCAAAGGCAAGGTAATACAGAGTGCACCCCACTGTGAAAAAGTCACCTGATATTTCAGAGCTGCTTCATTACTGGGATGGATAGTTCAGAAAGCACTTAAAAATGGCATTTTACTATGTGATGGGTTTCCTCTTACAGACGTTCCTTGCTAGTTCCTGCTGGTTCAACTAAACATCAGTAGTTGGTAAAAGCCTGGATTTTCTCTTCCACAGGAACAACACTTCGGGTAGAATTTCTCTCCACATTCTGAGGGAGGGGATATACCTCAAAAGGCTCTAACAACACAAAATATTCCCGGCCATGAGGGACAAAACATCACGTAGGACACAAACCAAGATCAGTAGCCAAATATACACTTTTTGTCAAATTTCAAACTAAAACCACTTAGAAACCTGTCATCTCAACTTCAAGACAGGTTAGGAGGAGAAAATGTTTGCCCTGAAGCTGGTTGACAGAATAGACAGCTTTATGATGTTGGTTTCTAACAAAGTCTTGCACAAATGCCACAGAGCTAACACTGTCAGCATTTTCTATCTAAATTCAGTACTAGATTATTTTTTTTTTTAATACTTCTCCTTGTATTCTCTAAAATATAGTTTCGCTTGTCCTGCATAAGACAAAAGGAACCTGTCTTCAAGTCTTACTTTGGCATTTCATGCTCATTTGCTTTTTTCATAAAGTCCTTCCACTGAAGCTTTCTTCTCTCTCTCTCTCTGGGTGTTGCTTTGTAGGTTATTCTAGACCCACTCTCCTCTGCTTTAGATGCAATTTCAAGTCAGGGTCAGAGGAATCCTGCTTCAGAAAGTCAGACTGCACCTTTCTTATGCCACCCAATCCAAGCTCATCACAGCACGAATGACAAGACAGAACCTTCTCCAGGATGATGCTCTATTAGCTCTCTCCTAATGAGCACAGTCTCCTCCATCCCATTGATGCAATTTGAGTGTTGACATTTGTACCTCTGCAAATTTCCCCAGATCCACATCAAAACCTGTAAGTAGCTTGTCCATAACAGGGTCAGGGGGAGCAGAGGGAGACAGCAAAGCAAATCTGGAAAGCCAATAGAAGCCAGCAGCAGATACATGTCTAAATACCACTCATGCCTTTGAAAATCCCCTCAGCTGTTAGGCTCATTTAGTCCTTGCTCTGTTCAGACTTTACCAAAGATGCCAGCTATGATGTGTGCCATTCACCTTGCAGGCACAGGGAAAAAATATGACATCTCTGGAAAGCATACCAAATCCCCTAATTGCAACCCAAAAAAGGTACAGACACCAACCAGCTAATACCTCTTGTTGAAGACAAGGTTTCAACCAACAAATGCAGATGAATTAAGTCCCCAATACCTTATTAAAGTATTTCTAAACTATCTAAAGTTGCAGAACATGTTTTCATTTTGAGGGTTATTTTTGTAGTTGGGTTTCTTTGCTGTTATGGCTGCTGTTTTAAAACACAGCAATTCTGGAATACTAATGAGCCTGTGATGTTTTTTTCCCAAGAATATTACAAAAGTTGACATTAAACACAGTAGCCTGAACTCCGTTTCTGTCTGATTTAATAAATTTATGCCGGCCAACCAGCAATATTTTCTTTTAATTAACCCTGGAGGTTAAATGGAAGTTTACTAAAATCAGAATATGTTAAAAGAATAATTTTTCTTGCCTTCTTTCAGGAAGTCTCTCTCTTACCCCAATAATCAGTTCAGCTGCAAAGAGATCAATAAGGTCTTTCAATTCAATGAGTCAAAGGCATACATTAAAAAGCTGGTAACAAACCTGATAGACTGGAGAAGATATTACAGCCTATTATGGGGTTTTTTGACACTAAATCTATCTGCTCAAAATTCTTGAGAAAAGGTTACTGTCCATACACTGATGTTGCCAAATGGAATAATTTGTTAGCGTTGCTTGAGAAGATTTCCCGGCATTCACTACAAACTCAAGTCTTGTCTGTTAAATCCTCATTACAAGAGAAACCAGATTTTTAACTTTGAAACCAAAACCAGCTTCAGAAGTCAAACACTCAGGTATTCCCACCCCATAAATGGACAAAGCAGGTTATAATTTCCTAGATAAGAGTTAAGAAGCCTTTCCTTCCTCATTAAGGAGACTGCCAAACAGCTCACCAGGTATGCTGTGCACAGTCCCAGGCATACTGCACACACTTCTGTGTCACTTTGGTTAGGATGCTGTCTGCAGCTGTGTTTTGTTAGTCCCAGGAGTGGTCATTCAGGACAGTTCAGTGCAAGTTACACTCATGAGCAAGGACTAAATTCCAGGTGATTTACTGCTACACTCACTGAAGTACATGGAACAGGATAAAACCCTCCAGTTTTATCCTCCTTTTAGCTGTAATTATACTGATAGTTTAGATCATTAAATATAGCCATCATCATACTCCTATCAATCTCTCAGCCTAAACGTACATTTTCAAAAGAAAAGGAATGACATTTTTAAAGAGTCAGTTTGTAACAGCAACTCAACAACAGCATCTCCATCAGTGCACCAGAGCTACCCAGCTCCCAGCAGAGCAGGAAGTGTTCTTACATCCATCACAGGAGACAGAGCTAAAGTGCTAGAAGAATTTCATGCTGCAGGATCCCCTTGATGGAATTAAACCCTCAGAGAGATATGCTTTGGTTTATTCCCGTGGTATTTCTGTAGAACAGAAATCACCTGGCAAATGACTTCTGGTCATGTTTAGCAGGGATTTTCCAACAGTGGTTCAGTTCTCATCATAGTCTCAGAGTTTTCCTCAGTGGCCCCATTTTGTTCTTGTTAAGTAAATAAGATCAGCACTCAGAGAAGTGCTCAAAGGAAAGCGCTTTATATGAGGTGCCTGACTGAAATAAGCATTTCAATTAGATTCATTAAGGAAGTTATTACTTGTTAATTGAATAGCAACAGACTGCTAAGGATCACTTATTGAGGCCTAATAAGTATGTAAGAGCAAAATCTACTCTTCATGTAATTCCATCAGCAATAAACTAGTGTAATTAGTTCTTACTAACAAACTTAAATTGTGAGGAATGTTGAGGCAGATAATTGGCACTTAGGAGTATACCTATCGTAAGTTAGTGCAGTATCAACATACTTATGAAATGTCAGATTAAACTCTGAACAAATAGTTGATGCCAACTGGCTCTGGGTTACTTGGTTACATGCTATTTAAATGGTTAAACTTTCATGTTCAGAAAAAAATAAACCAAGTCCTCTCACTGGCCTTTTAAAAAATTATTACCTATGCCTCATTTCTAGGTGTATAACCATTGGATTACCTGCAATAGCCATCAGCCAGGGCTCTGGAGTGCTGGCTATGCATGCTGACACGTGGGTGATTCAAGGACCCACTTGCCCAGGATGCTGTCTAATCAGGAGCCTGCTTGCCTCTGACCCCTCACTCCTTCACACCACGTGCAGGTTATTTAGCAAGTTATTTTTGAGGAATTCTAAAAGAGAGTGAGTCATCTGAGAACCAACTAACCCCTACTCCTTACACATCAGCAGACTTCACCACCACAGGACCTTACACCCTCTCCAGTTTGATCAACATAAGGTTCATACCTCAGGACTATGAAGTCCCATTTTACAGATGAAGAACCTGAGGCACCAAAGCAGTAATTTTTGCCTGCAGGTGACTCACAAAGAGCTCTGGGATCAATGCCTTCCCCAGGAGCCAGTACATACGACAGCTTTATATGCCGTTTGGATTCCATAACCAACCTGAGCTGATGGAGCAAGGTAAACACCAGTAATTGTCTGGTCAGGACAAGCAGGAACAGAACCAACCTTCATGCCTCCAATCCCGTGATCTTATCACAGCCCCGACTCTTCCTCCAAATATCTCCAGATGCTTTGGAAAGGTTCTGCCTCCTTGCTTGAAATGGAAATTCTTCTGCTCTCTCTTTGACTTAATATGCAGTTTGTCATCAGGAAATGAAACATCTTACAGTGGCACAGAGCATACAGAGGACTTCTGTCTCTACACAAAGCCTGAGCCTTTGCACCCAAGAGAGGCCTTGGGAGCAGCACTGGGAGAGGAAGGGAAGAAACCCAGGCTTGAGGAAGCAGAGCCAGCCCTTGGGGACAGAGGGGATGGACTGGGGCTTCAGTGAAGGTGTTGACAGAGGGGAGGCAGTGGCACAGGGGTGGGATACTGCCAGGGCAGAAACCAGGCAGGACAACTGAAGACAGAAGGCAGGAATCCCTAGCTGGGTACACCAGAGTGTGGGGAAGACAAGGCAGAAGGGAAGGGGAATAGAGGGCTGGGGTCTGAGCCTGGGCAAGAAGGACAAGAAGTGGCCAGGACAGTACTTGCCATTTTGAGGGTATGTGTGCAAACCAATTTTAGAAACTTCTATTTTAAAACAGGTCCACCCCTCCCCCTTCCCCACACACAGAAACACACACTGATCCATCATGTGGAAATACTTCAGACTCATCTATTTAAAAAAATTGACAGCATATCCCTGTCAGCCAGGAATATGATTTTTTTTTCAGCTATGCCAGCAAAAGCCCTGATGTAGACACAGCTGTAATATGAGCAAAAGGGGAAAAAAAGTTTCTTTTTGCCAATGCGGCTTCTTTTGTTTGGCTAACTGATACAAGCTGTATTTTTTCAGGCTTTTTCCTAGTGCAAGCTTCTGCACTCTGAGTGACTGCACTGTCAGTGCAGCTATGCACTAGATTTGAAAAAGGTGTCCACAAGGCCCTAAATTGTGCTGGAGAAAAGACAACACCCAGACACTGTGAAATCCTGTCAGAGCCTGGAGCTCATAGGTATGGATGCGATAAATATACAAAATTATAATTAATTTGAAGTCCAACTTTCCCAAATTCCTGACTAAAGGCAGCCAAATCCTCATTACTTCCCCAGCCTTTCTAACAAGCAGCTCTAACCCACTGCAGCACTACTGCTAATCAATGTCTGCTTAGGGCAAATCGTATCTCAGAACTTAGATCTAGCTCAGTGTCTAGAAAGCCCTGGGAAGCTGAGAAGTATGGGAAGGACTTTTCTGTTCTGTATAAATGGAACAAAACTTAAGCATTTGGAGGGAAAGGCAATCTCAAATAATAAATAATGCAGAAACTCCAACATACTTTTTAAAGCTTCAGCCTCCTTATAATTTAATGTTTGAAATTCTATGCTATTCCTTTGGAAGCCTTTTCTCTCTCCACTGCTGATGATGGTCTGTCTTCTTAGACTCTTGAATAATGTCTCTCTTCCTCATGTAACATCTTCTTTGACTACACCTCCTGCATAGTAATGCTAATAATCTTGCAGCTTTCAGCAACATTTTCCTTCTTTTAAATGAATACCTAGCTTTATGCAGGGCTGTTTTGTTCAGCACCTTGCCTGCTGCATGCCTCTCTCACTGCACAGGGTACCTGTGTACATACAAATGTCTATTTATGGCTCCCCATTATGGGCTGTTCATGTTCCATTTAGCAGCATGCAGAAGAATCAGACTAATTGATTACCTATACTGTATAAATTGTCGCAGAGCATAAATGATGCAGTCAAGATTAGCTTACTATGATGCTGAATCTTGTACAAATATGTAAGTTAGCATAATCCCTCCCAAAAGAACCTATACCACCATTAAGCAGGGACCTTTTGCACATGAAATGGATTTGACACCCAGCAAATGACACAGCGGATGATGCTATGTGCAGTCATGTAGACAAAGATATTTTATACTACCTGACCACCACAGAGTTTTACAGTTCTTTCCTCAGAGGAGATGAATTCTATCACCTCTTAAACGTAATCATGTAAATACGGACAATGGATAAGTATTAAGCTAATTTGTTCAGGGGAACTAGGCAATCCATCTCAGATCACGAGGGAAGAAAGGATGAGAAATGCAAACAGAATCCAAAATGTAACTGCTAGTCCAGTGCTGAAACTGGTAGGGAGAACACTAACATGCGTTGTGATTCTAAGTTATTTTTAAGCACCTTCTCAGTCATCATCAAATGTTAAAAGGATCCTGTATCTTTTGGAAAGGGTGCAGTTGAAGATCCTGGCCATTTCCAAAGCTTCCTGAAATAGAAATCCTCACGTGTAAATGGCCAATATAGGATTTCAAATGCATTTTATATAAATAATTCTGGTACAAACCCTGGACTGAAATCATTCTGATGTCTTTGATACAAGTGCACAGTTGGTCTATGAACTTGCAGTCACTGCAAAGGGTAATCACATTAATCTGAACACTATTCCAATGGCAGCTGACACAGAAATGAACACCAAACTAGTCAGCTCATGCCCCTCTTGCTTATTTAACCAGTCCCTCTGCTGCACTCAATATTATCACTATAAAATCAAGAGAGAACTCTTCTGCTTAAATACAGTCTTGAAAAAAAAGTCATACACTGCATTCTCGGAAGTAGTCACACACTATTAAACATAAGAAGCAGATTATAAGCAAGATCTTAGAATAAAGGTGAAACACACCTTTAGAACACTGAACATGATTATAGCAAATGCCACCCTTCATTTTTCCTTTGGATTGATGTTAAGTAAACCATTTTGCTTGGTTGTGTTTACCAGGAGAACATAAACACTGCACAAACTACATCTTCTTGCCAACCAAGCTTTGTCTACAGGATGTCAGCTTGTTCTGTGTTTATACTTTCAAAGAGTTGAAAGCTCAGTGGTTGAGCAGGAACAATTTGGGATGCTGTATACATGTGAAATGTGCCTTTCATTAAATAAGTACTTGAGTAAACTTTAAATGTCTCAGGCTGAGATTGCCCAAAGATCTGCAGCACCACTCAGAAGGATCTACCTCCAACAAGTATTTCCTGAAGCACCTGAAGTGCTGTGGGAGCCTACATCCTACTCTAAATAGCAGCTTCCTAGGGGATTTGGAACCCCATTTTCCCTGGTAAACATGGTAACAGACACCTAGGAAGAACAAAATTACTCAGGCTCTTCTGAGTTGCTAATGCACTGGTAGGCAATCTACCCTTGCCTGCTCAGACCTTTTACCTATCCCTGCTTCCCTAATTTGCCCACAGGATCCCCTCTCACTCACACGCCCAAGGGCTGCTCACAGCCCTGCAGACTCCTTTCCATGAGCCAGCTGCCCCACACCTTGGTCTTATAAACCAAACCTTCCAGTCCTGGGATCCTGGTGGAGATTTCTGTCACGGGTTTATTGTACTACAGAAAATACATTGTAAGTCAGGAAGTGCTCTATTATCCCAGTGCCTAAGAGCTTCATGGAGATGCACAGCTAGTTTGGGGAAATTTTATATGCAAAAACTGAATGATGTCTCTGAAGTCCCACACATCTATACCACCACATGGGATCCTTCTAGATATTCTCGCAGAGCAAACATTGAGTGATATTGCAGGGGAAGCCTCTTGCAGTATTGTGAGCTATTTAGTGAGGAGAGGAAAAAAGTCCTCACTCTCCCACCAGGCAAGTGTAGGGACTTGTGCCAATTCAGCAAGAGCTGATCTAAACTTAACTGTTTCAGTCTGCCTCTGATGGTTCTGCCTCCAAAGCTGCAAGCTGGCTAGAGACCCATTGTTATGACCTACAGACTGAGAGAACACTGGAACAGCTTCCACCATTTCTGTGTAAAGCGGGAGCCTGGCTTGTGAAAGAAATTACATCATAACATCCAAATGTATCTCCCAGTCAACCCAAGGATGAAATGTCCTGGGTACTTTTGTCTTGCTTGAAAACCCCAGTTCTGATTTCACATGGAAGCAATACAAGACAATAACAAGCCTAAGTGTGGTTTCTCTGTCTAATGCAAACTGGGCTGTGCTCCACAGATTACAGAATGAAATATTAGCATCAAGTACCACCATGCAGTGTGCAACATCTGGAATAAAGTTATAGAGCAATTTTCATTATTTTTATAGGAGAAAACTGCAAATGGTAGAAGGTATAAGAGGAATTCTAACAGATTGTACATTGTCAGGGACTCTCTTTCCAGCTGTGGCAAACCTGATAATAAAACACACAATCACCTCAAAGCTCAAACATCAGCAGAAACAAGGCAGCCCCCACGGAGAGCTTCCATGCAAGACAGGCTTTCAAAATGGCAGCTCCCCACAGCTAGGAAGCAGTCTGGATGCTTTGGAGAAAGCCTGAAAACATTTAAAGGATCAAGGTATAGCTTTGAGTGAGCTATTCCTTTTTTGTTGTTGTTTCTTTGGTGGAGGTTTTCCTTGTTTTGTGTATTAAATAAAAGAGAGCAGACGCTTTACTTACAAGAATATCCTTGATAAGCATATATTCTTAGGAGAATAAAGTGGAGACGATTAGAAAGCAAAACCAAAGGAGACGGGAGGAATTATAAGGACAAAATATTCTTGACTGGCTGTGGAGAAAAAAAAAATAAATCAAGAGCTTCAAAACAGCAGCCCTGTTATTTGCAAACACGTACCAAGGAGGCTGAGAATAGATCCAATGACAGCTGCAGCCTAATTGATACGAGACTCGCCTAACAGGTTGTCAGACTGCTGCGTGGCTTCAGTCCAGGCCACGTTGCTGGAGGCACAATGTTAGAAACACTGACAAACACTTACTAAAAATAAATAAAAAAATATTCCAGGGCAAAGGGAAATATGGCTCCAAGTGACTACTTGCAAAATCGCGTTAGATCTCTAGGAAAGAAGACAGTAAGCAGCAAAACGTGTGAGAGTCCCCCCAGGGCCTGCAGGACAGGCACGGGCAGCCTGCCAAGGCACTCCAGGATTGTGTTGCCTGTCAGGAGTGCTGGCTCTGGGTGTGCTGAGAGCAGACCTCCACAGAGGCAACCAAAATAACTACCACATCAGCAAAGAGCACAACCAAGAGGGTTGAGAGGCTGCAAAAGAAAAATTAGATTTGATGAATAGAGATGAATCTGTTTAAATGGTAGGAAGGAAACCACAGGGGTAAGTGTTTGAACTCTTCTTTTAGTTACCAGGAAAAGGATGTATGGCTTCCTTGGCCGGTAGGGATGGGAAGCACTGTGAGAGAGTTGAAAGTGGCTTAGGTAGAGCTCTCATCCCTTCCCATGCTACACACAGCCAGAGAGGAATATATGGGATTCTTTGAATGTGTTATGCTACGTGCTAGGACAGAAGGCTTGAAAGAATCTTTGGTCTTGAGCTCCCAAGTCTACAACGCATCCAAGCAAGCTGCAGTGCAGATAGGTGAACAAGAGAAAGCTAAAAGAGAAGGAGGAGGGGAAATAAAGAGAGAAACTGTATGGATGAAAGCCTGTTGAGACTGTGAAGGCTGCTCTCTTTGAAGGAGATCCAACCTTGGTAAAGCTGAGACTCTACGTGGGAAGGAAACAACCTTCTGACGGTAACACCTGGCACTGTAAGCAGCACCTAGAGCAGGACTATCACTGTGCATATGTGCACAGAGGGACCTTGAGCCACGGGTAGGCAGTCCCTCTGGATTTGCTAGCACCACCAAACAGACAAGCAGTAAAGTCAGTGCCTGGAGAGAACCCTCCCACAACAAGGGGAACAGAGCAGAAGAAAAGAGCACAAGCTGAGCAGTCTGTCTTCAGCTGCTCTCCAGCTCTCCTTGTTGGCTTGGCGATGCTGCACTCGACACCTCCCTGTAAATCTCTTGTTAATAGTAAAGATGATGAGCAAATTAACACGTTCAGAATTTATTCCTGAAAACACTTCACTATTTTTTGTAGAAAGGAACTTCAGAACAAGTGTTTACTTACTTGGTCACACCATGATATTAATTTCTGTCTCTGAGAAGGAGACAAAAGTTTGTGAATTATTCATGAGCAATTTTTTTCAGAAATAACCATGTGATTTTACGTAACAAACTCATAAAACTCTTTGTCTTTGAACATCACAAAAAAAAGCCAAAATGCACAAATGAACAATTTTCTGCTGTGTTCTTTATGGAATAGCAATATTAGGTCTTTATGATCCCTGAACCAAGACTCAGGCAGCACTTTTTTCCACAGCAACATACAGAGGTCTAACACGGAACCACCATGAAAATTAATGGAGCAGCCACAGGGCCAAAAACTCTCTACGGTACTTTCAGTTTGTGCTCCTCAGCATTGTGCAAATCCATGAGTAGCTACAGAAGAACGAGACAATTACTCACAAGCCAGGGCAATCTGGATGAGGGGAACTCACTGCAGTCAAAGATGCTGCTCCATGAGAGAGAGACACTGTCAGAGATGGGTTTCAGAAAAGGTTTCTGCAGCATGCTCTGAAATCCCAGCCTGCTCATCACAGTCTCCCCCCTGCAGAGCAACCATTAGCAGACACTTTTCCTTCATTAGGTGAGTTCAGCACACGGTTTCCAGCATGAAAAATAGGGAATAACTAACAAGAAACTCAGAGCAGGGGAACAAAAAGTTACTGATAAAGGGAACGAAAATCCTCAAGAGGCTTGTGTTTGGTGGATGTGTACGTACATACAAATATCCAGATTATGCACGTACACAGATCAGAAATATTTCTGACAATTACTGTAGGAGGTGAACATATTTCCAAGCTTTACAACTAAGCACTTCTGAACATTCTGAGAGTATCAAATTAAGAAAATCAAACCACTCAGAACTCTGCTACACATTCACAGCCCCAAATCTATCTTCAAGTATTAGTTACCCCAGCTTGTATAAACTGTAATGAAAACCCAGTCCCTGTACCATGTGGAGTCTAAAATCCTATTGAAGGCCATCTGCTGCTCCATAGGGCCCAGTACTCAATCCAGTTCAAGGTGCTGTGTTGGGAAAAAAGGCTGCAAACAGAACCAGTATTTTTGTACTGTTTGTGAAGTTAGCTCTTTGCATACTTGCATTGCATTACTGCAAGAGTGGAATTACTGCTTGTGCTGGAAACCAGGTGTCTCAGTTTTTAATACAGAAATTTTTTACCCCTTATAAAAGACCCCAGCTTAGCCTGTCTGAAATTTTGAACCATGATCCCCTTAGTGACTTTAATAGAAATAGGACTGAGATCTATAATAAGGTTTTATTTAAGGCACACATGCTTTTTTGTTTTGTTGTTTTGTAACTTCACTAGACCTTAGGAAGCATTAACTTGTTTTGAATTCACAACACTACTCCTTAAATAGTGGACTCTCACCCCAGAGAGTAAGGACATGACACACTGACCTCCTGCATCCAGTGATTTTGATCATGAGTTTGCATCCCAGAACTGCAGGTCAGTTTTAGAACTCAGCTCAGTATATGATCACAAAGTGGAAGTGAGGAGTTACTTTCTAGGGCAGGAGTCAAATGCTCCGTGCTGATAGGGAAAATGGTATGGTTACTGAATGTAAAGGAGTTGATGCTCCTCTTCAGGAAACACTGTAGCATCACTTTCTTACTGAGCAAACCACTGAAAGATCTTGGTTATTGACATGGTGCAAGAGATCGGAGACAGCGGAGCATAGGAATATTCTGGTGAAGTTTGGGGTTTTACAACAAAAACAACTTTCTGCTTTTAAATGGAGCAACTCGTAGTTAGTTCATTTCCCCAGACAGCGAAATCAAAAATTCTGAAATGCCGTAAATTATTCCTAAATTATGTCTGTGTCAAGAAGCCCTACCTAGCCACACTGTGTGAAATTCAGAAAGTGCACATCTAACTTTTCATCCCTTATTGGAGCATAAATCCTGAGCGAAGGCTGCAGGCATCTTCAGCAAGGCTTCAGTACCCAAAATGGCACAATCACCTTCTGTATGGCTACTTGAACTTCTAGGCACCCACCTGGGCTATGCTACAACCAGCCAGCATTTAATTGGTAAGGAGAACTATTCCCTACTCTGCTTTCAGAGTTTATATCCAGTTTATAATTCATTTATAACTCAAATTCAAGTGATGTGAGTTTCAGTTACCATTATTCAAGGCTGGTGTAGAGCAGGAACTGGGGCTGTGGAGCAAGGCCATTTGTTGACCATTCCTGATGCTCTCCAACATAGCAACAGAACTGCTCAAGAACATCCTCTTTGCAATTTGAGAACTGCAATCACCAACTGTGATTCCTTTAGCAGGGTCACACTTTCCTCCTGCTACGACAGTAAAACTCATCTCTGTGGGAAACTATCCAGGGCAAGACTGTGCAGAGAACTCCCCAGAGCCACAGTGCCTGACATCCCCCTCATCTGTGCCAAGCACATTTCCAGCATTAAAACCAAATCCCAGCACAGATGACACGAGTAACACAAAAACCCAGTTCCCTACTATGCAAACCCTACACAGCCCTCTGTAGTCCAAGTCACTTGTGGGGAAGTAATGCATGATACAGTTAGCTTTTTATGAAAGATAATGATTTCAGGCACTGCTTGGAGGTACAAGAAGGAAGGGCAAGAAAGTGACAGAGCAGAGCACTGCTACCATGTCCTACAATATCACTAGCACAACACCCTACCTCTGTCATTTAGCAGTTTTCAGGATCATTCCCTCAGGTTTTACTAAAGCAAACTGACTGTAAAAACAAATCAAATCCCCACTCTTCATCATAAACATTTCCAAGTGCACACATTTTCTTCCATCAAAGATGAACTGCCAGGTACCCCAAACAGCAAGCCACCATCTCTTCTCAGCTCTGCAATGGCCTCAAAGAAGGAACTGGGCTGTGCTAAGTTGGTTAATTCCTTACCAGTCCTGCATGCAATGATTAAAAGTTGTATATTGTCCATCAATATTTTGGCATTACCTGCAGGGCTGGAGTCTAAGAACTTTATTTTGGTTGTCGTTCACCACTCCCCAATTAGGGGTTTCCCTAATCATGTGAGTAACAGTTGTTTTTTCAAGAAACATTTTTAAATCTCTCTCAGTTCAAATAAAGATTATGCCAATCCTCAAAGCCATGGAAAAAAGGCAGGCTACAACCGTTTTAGGAGAACCTTCTATACTTTGATGCTATAAAGTAATGCTTTAGTTGAATTAGCTGGTATTGAACTCTTTTCAAAATGTTCATCTAGGAACTATCTTGCTCACAGGTTCTGCAAAACCAGGGATTACAGGCTGGCTGCAAAATTTCAAGTTGCACACCAGAAGGTAGGTATTAAGCATATGTGCTAAACATAGTTTTGTACAATTTAGGTCTTAAAAGGCACACGTGACAACCCTTTAATGAACACGTTGTTACTATTATTTACCGAAAGCAAACCTTGTGATATGACAAAGGCAGAGAAAATGTATTCCTTGACCCAGTGAGTTAAAAAAATTCAATCCTGTGGCTTCACTGAAGAATTCAAAGGGGTTAATGAAAAAATGACTGGCACTTGCTAGAGACCACGCATGGGAAAATTCAGTGGCAAAGAGTTCCTTGGGAAGTTGTAATGCTGTAAAAACAGAGATATAGCAAGGATATTCCTGCTGTAACCTTCAACACACAGAAATAGACTTAACCTGGCAAGAAACACAAGGCTCTGACAAAACAAGCCTGCAACTTTTTAAAAACAAGATGAGGCTTTCCTGGTTCAGCTTACTAGCTTTTAACCCCCACACTTGTAAGTCTTTGTGGTGACTCAGGTTGACTGACTTTGAGAAGAACACTCATGACTTAGGCAGACACAGGCATGGTAAAAGCAAAGCAGTAACCACAAGCACCTACTTCCCAACAGGATCACCAGCTATTGCTTTTGCCTGTTTCAAGAGGATCCTCATTTATACAGATGACATAGAGTGCTAGCAAAGAAAAGATGACCAAGAAATTGAGGTCCTTTTTGCACAGCCTTGGCAAAGTTCTCTGCCTCTTTGTGTGTTTTAGTCCCCTGCTGGTAAACAAGGTCTAAACAAAAGGTGAAAGTGCTGTGTGATAACCCAATAGGCAAAATGTCATTTTGAAGGTGTCCTGCAAAAGCAGCAAATTGTAACATACCCACTTTAACATACAAAGTTCAATTTTGTTTCAGGTGTTTATGTTTTTCCACTGTCTAGCATAACTACCATTATGAATCACCACCACAGGAATACATCATTCTAGATTACTCCAGGTAATTTATTATGTATTTTATGACAAGTCGGTCATAACTCCCTGAAAATCATGACTATATTTCCCCACAAGTTTCACAAAGAGCAAAAACCTGTTTATTACTGAGATTATTTTCTCCACATGTCAATTCACCTGTGTTAACCCTGTGTAAAATTCAGCAAGTTTTAGTCCTTCTCCATATTTCCAGTTCAGCAATATCATCCTTTTAGCTACTGTGTTTGGTCTTAATAGAAATTTTCCCCTGTGGTTCATTTATATTCAAGAGACTATTCAGGTCACCCAGTGCAAATATTTTTGGATCATTGGCGATGTCATTGTCCAGAATCATATTCACTCAATTTCCTCCATTTCCAGAATGAATTTACTAGGTATGAGATGCTGAAATAAGCTCTTGTTCTCATTCGTCTCATATGTAACTGAAGAAGCAAAATAGAAAATAAATGAAGTCCAATTTGCATGAAACTGTGCATTCTGTATCTTAGTGTTGAACAAGAACACAGACATTCTTTGAATTCTGTCTAGTGCCTATATTTAATTTGTTTCCTTTTCACCTTCTGTTGAATTAAGGGAACGATACAGTAAGTTTTCCATAACTTATTGTTCCATAACATAATAACAATTTGCCACTTCATCTGGCTAATTAATAGCCCCATCCTAATATTCTCTTCCTTCTAATATCCGCAGATGCTGCATTTGTCTCTCTCAGTACTTACAATCCTTAGCAACCAAATCCAGATTAACCTGTTGAAAAATCCACAGAAAGAGGGTAGAGGAGGGAAACACATCCTCCTTGTTGGCTTCCCAGCTGAGAGCAGCACTGCACTTGTATTTTGCAGCTCCTGCTTCAGAGGACACGGTGCCCCCCTGCTCTCGGGAGCACTTTCATCCCCCAAGCTGAGCAGTGCCTTGCTCAGACACTTCCAAACTCTGCTCCAGAGATAGCCCCAGACCAGCCTGTCTCCGGGATCTGCCAAGTGACAGATCAAAGCCAGAAAACTCCCGTTGTTCCTAACGTTCTTCCTGCATTTAACACTTTGCTCTCTCTGCTCCAGGCACCTGAGAGGCCCCTCTGGCTCCTTCAAGTAAAACCTGGAGCCTGAAGTTCTGTCGGTGGAAGAGACAGCACCAAACCGACCCCTAAGGGCCCAGCAGTCAGGCGATGTGCCAAGTTATATGCAATTAACTCCCTTGATTCTCTTAAAAGAGACAAAGGAAATGAAAGATGAGCTCGAAGCAAGGCCGTGTGTACCCCCTACTCCTCATCCGGCCCCTTCTAGACATTATTTACAGCAGCACTGGAAGGCTGGAGCCTGCCTTTTAGAGCTCACTGAAGAAGTCAGTGGGAACCTTTCCAAAAACTTCGTGGCCTTGCGGAAAATTGCTGAGGTTTGGTCTGTGCTCCTTTAAGGCTGCAGTGAGAGTATGAACGGTGGGACACAAACTAAACTGAAACTGCTGTTAAGGGGTTGGGGGGAGCGCGAGGGACATGCAGAGCTGTTCTCAAAGATGAGAAAATAATAATTAAAAAAAAACCTCAAAAGCCTTTCCAAGAAGTTTTTTTCAACTTTAAAGAGCAGCTGCAGCTGGAGTGGTGCCAGCTGTGCATACTCACAGAGCAGACACAGGCTGAACATCACACAATAGCTTCAGGTATTGATGGTTTTAAGACTTGAGGAGCTGGATGGTAGTCAGTGTTGCCTTGTTCAGCCCTTTAACCCTCCAGATGCTGCTGTATTTGCAAAGCCCTGTTTTTTGGACTTGCTTCATGGTCTCAAGCATGGGATGAGGAATACCTACTGCCACAAGAAGCACAGGTTTAATCCTAGTACAGCCAGCTCAGCGCTTCATCTTGCACAGAGAGATAACTCGAACACCATGCAATTCATTGCACATAGGCTGTTCAGACACAGCATAAAAAATGGAGTGGAATGGCTTTACAGCATTTTTCTAAGTGTAGCAATTTGCTATAGCAGTCCTGGGCTAGACATTCCCCTTCTCTCTGTTCCTCTGCGACTTACTGGATGAGACAGTCGCCCTTACTGTCGTGTGGCAAATTTCTGTGACCTATCAGGATGAAAACAGCTGTATAAAGGTAAAATGACAGATAATCACAAATGCCTGCAATCTTCAGATAAAGGCAACACACAGATTAATACAACTTGCTTAAATAAAATGATTGCAATTTTAAAATGCACCTTCTTTTCACCTGACACTACTATGCAGATTGTCAAACTTTATTCAAAGGCAATCTGTCCTCTGTGGGTCTGTGTGTCCATGTTTCATCTTAAAAATACCTTGCTTTGCTTTAGTATCCTGAGTTCACACCTCCAGGACTGAAAGAGGGGTTGCCTGGTACTGTCATCACCCCAGTGTGAGTGAGAATTCTCAAAAATGCCTGTAAAGGAGGAACAGCACTGCAAGCCCTGCAGCTTGTATGGCCTTGAGACAGAGAGGGGTTCCAGGGGCTTGTTAATTAAGGCACATCAAGCAAGGGCAGAGTGACAGGACACTGTGATGTCATCCAAAGCCTCTTCCACCCTAGTGGACCAGATATCACTCACAAAACTGCTGCTGATCTGGTGCAGGCTTCACTGCAGAGCTTGATACATGCTTTCCTACTGCAGTCAGACCAACAGGAACAGTATTTCCTGTATCACTTCCTGCACTTGGAAGATGGTGTGGAAACTTCAGCTGCTATTTCCTGATTTTTAGGGAAGAAAGAGACAAGGAGGGGAATAGCTAAAGAGATGGCAGAAGTACAGTAGGAGAAAATAATAACAAAAGTAGAGAATAGAAAGCAGTATCCGGGACAAAAGAAGACTGAATGGCACAAGCTTGCAAAAACAATGGTCAGTAAATTGAGTCAGGCACTGCAAGAGTCCCTGAAAGGGGAGTGGACATGTGTTTTTAAAGTTTTCTGTGGTTAACACATGCAATGCAAGGCCCTAGACTGGGACACTTCTACAGGTGGCTATTATTTCCTGATTCCCAGGGAACCAGCAGAGCTCTGCTGGATAGGGCGGTAAGGAAGCAAAGAGATTTAGTAGAGAGTAACAAAGCAAAAGAGTGGGGGGGTGGAAGGAGATGGATGAGGAAGGGAATATTATTTTGTAGAGCAATACAGTACTTCGCTGGGTCACAGCCAGCCTCTGAATGCACATTAAACTCTTATTTCCCATTTTCTCCCAGCTGGATAGATAATTGCCTGACTATAGAATTATATTAATCATTTTTATGTCTATGATCTCCAATGCCAGCACAAGGAGTGCTGTTAGACAAAACTATCTCTCACCATAGGCTACAAGAAATAAAAAAAAAGGACCCCCTTCCCCTCCTGCATTTGAGATCTGTCTCTAAGAAAAGCACAGGAAACATCAGAAATTCCCAAGGATCGAAAGGGTAAGATATTCCTATGGTTTCAGTCATATATATTGTATTGCTTCTCCAAGCCTTTCATACACAGCCTGATTTATTAGCCTTAGTCAGCATTCTGTCTTGTAGACCTGCCAGAAAAGCACAGTGGGATGAAACATCTGGTAAATTTGCTCAAATTCTATTATGAAGTATCTTCAATTCAAGTTTCAATGAAAAGTAAACAAGTCATTGTCTTTAAAAAGTGATCTGCTTTGCTGTCAGAAAACGCTGGCAATCAGCAGCAGGCATTAGTCCTCTTTTCAGGGCTGTCAAGGGAGAGCAGCTTCAATTGCAAACCACTCTGGGCCAGGCAGATCATGTGCATCACTGGTGGTACAGGGAAATTTAATTTGTTCACCAATGTCTGCTGTCTCCTTGCTTACAATGACATTTGCTTACATTTTAAGAGCATCCACAGGATGCACAGAGTAGGTTCACACCTCCTCTACCAGGCAGGGTGCTGCAGAGGCTCCCTGTTCAGTTCCCTGTCTCAGGATCTGCATGCAGCTTAGCAAGGTGTGGTACACACCTTCTCAGAGCCAGCTTGGGGATTTCTAGCATTGCACAGAATGGTGCCTTGGAGATGTTACTAAGTGAGAAAATGCAAAATGTGGTGGTAAACAGGTACAGCCTGTTGTGCTGCTGTCAAGAAAAGGAGGTACTTTACAAATAGTCTGTATTATATTTCTCCACGCTGGCCCCACACTTATGCAAATCCATTGGGCCAAAACTCCCACATTATCCTTCCATGTAGGGCAGGGGCCAGAGGCTATTATTTCAGTCTCTAAATTGGAACAACACCTGTAGAGAAGCTGCTCTTAGTTTCTGCTGGTGAATTCCAGCCCTCCTCAATCACTTGGGCTGTTTGTGCAGAGAGGTGAATGTCCCCCACCAAAAGACTCTTCAGTGGCAGTTTAATTTCTACAGAAAGGCATTTCTCTCTCACAACCAGCAGCTTTAATAACTGGATGTGCTGCAGGAAAAGAATCTGTTGGTGGGTCAAACTACAGCACTTGACTGTATTCATCCACAGGGGATATTTTTTAATTGGTGAGGAGACCTTATAGAGCAACCTGACTTTCCTACATACCTGTGGTGCCTGGTATATTTGAGATAGATTTAGCTAGAAAATGGAAGATCAAAAGGACAGTGAACACACTATAGATCATTACAGAAAACAGAACTTCATTAAAAACTAGTCCATCTGTAAAGGAGCAGATACATGCATTTAGGGCAGGTCGTGCACTGAATGAGTATAGCAGAGAATATGCTTATCTGTGCAATCCACTCAACACACTGTCTGCAGTCAACACATTCCTACGTGTGCTGGCATGAGCCATTTGAAACTGATTTTCCATTTATGCCAGTTCTCATGTTACACTATGCCAGGGTGCTGGAGCTTGGGCACTGAATGAGGCAAATCCCAGCCACTCTCTTTGGCTCAGGGTGACTTCAGGACAACACAAAGTACTTGGTGTAAACAAGATAAGACACAGAGTGAAAAAAACTCAGGCCAAATAGAAGTGCCACCAGAGCTGGAATTTCTCTGGGAATGTGTGATACAACTGGAGAAGGTTTAAAAAGTGCTACAGACAGTAATGTAGCTGCCAAAAGGAGAGCAACTGTGAGAGCAGGGAACTTTTTTGGGCCAGGGCTAGTCCTGGAGAAGATAACATTTTTCACAGTTGCCATTTAATCTGGGCAAAGAAGGCTGAGTGGAGAGAGGTAATAGACAGACAGGAGCAGAACCGCAACCAGAAAAGATTAAAACATCTGAGAGACATGTTTAAAAACACAGTCTGCAGAAGAGGCTTCTGGCAACACAAAGAAATTTTGTACCAACCTAATAGCAAGGCAACAGTCTCAGTTGTAAGGGGCACTTCTGAGAAAGCCATCTCAACCTTGCCAAGCAGAGGAAGTAGTCAGTCCAGATAGTAACTGATGGGGAGAGGACGGTCCACTTCTGTTGCAGGCAGGAAATAAAATATAAAGTTCTATGAAAAAAGAGACATGAAGCAGAAAGGTGCAAGGAACTCGTAGCTAGACCTGACTGAGAAACATATCCAGCTATGGACAATGCCTATCATTTGAAGAAGAGGCACAAGAATATCAAGGAGCTCATCTGAACAAGATCACAGCATGGAAATCACAGTGGTGCCAGAAGCAGTGACTTAAGCGATGAAAGAACCATGACTGATAAAAAATTAATGGGTCAAAAACTCTCCCAACTACTGAGAGGACCCTTCACTAATCCCCACTGTGGGAGGATGTGAAGTGTTTGCTTGAATAAATAAAGAACTGGGAAAGAAAGAGGATGTGATAAAGAGCACCATAGGGAAAAGTACACACCCCAGGTTAAAGCACATGCCAAGGCCCTGATCTCTATAGGGTGAATCAAATGTGGAGGCAGGGGAGCAGGGCAGCTGGGGGAGCTGCACGGGTATCTGCCAGGCTGGCAGGAACTTCCAGAGCTCTGCTGGAAATGAGAGACTGAAGCAGGAGGAGGAGGGATGAGGCATACAATAAAACCATTGCAGACCATCTCTATGGGGAAGATCCAGGACCGGGGGGAGGCACGCTGGTTATCTAAGTTCCACACTAAGTGGAAACCTTCTACTTCTCCAGTGAACTGTGTAACTAAACTGGTCAAAAAAAGATAACAAAAAATGGGATTAAAATATTGCCCATTTCACATTCTAGTCAATTGTGTTTCCAATGAAGGCTTTTTTCCACACAAAAAACCAAACCAAACCAAAAAAAATTTCTTGTTTTCTATGAGAAAATACATAGCAACTGCTGCATCTACCATCTCAGTACACTTAAATGATGTATCCTGATCATCACATTTGGAGAATGTGTGAGCAGATACTAGCTCTCTGCAAATGTGTAACATAGAGTGAACTTCTGAAATGTCAAAATTAAACAAAGAGTTGTTGTCTTGTTCAAGACAACATAATTCCCCTCTGTCATGCAGTGCTAACAGAGCAGATCAGGACTGTCACCTACTTGACCATTCGATATGGTAAGGCACAGCTGCAATCATCCTGCCCCAGGCAGTCTGCAGGATCCTCCCCCTCTCTGTCCCTCTTCCTCACCTTCCTGCCCTGTTAGAACAAAAGGCCACAAGGTAAACCAGCAGAAAAGAGTACAAGGTGTCAGAGGCCTCCCTCCCAGGGCTCCCAGAATTCACCCTGACCCAATGGGTTGGCAAAAGTCCAACCTCATTCAGGCTCAGAGACTCTGGGAAAGCAGAGCAGGGAGGAGATGGACACAGGGTGAGGAACAAATAACTGTGAGGTTGGAAGCAGTGATGTGGAACAGGTTTTTTTAGATTTTCCCATTGACGTGGGAGCTACCTTGCTCTTCCAAGCTCCTTGCATTGCTTTCTCTAGCTGCCATATTAACAGAACATTGTTTCCATTACATTCCCTAGAAAAACAGTTCATTCTAGCCAATAAAGATAGTGATCAATAACATACAGCATATTAGAGGGGAGAAAACCCTTTTTTACTCTGAATGGGCTTTGGCCATCACTGGAGGCTGTTCAAGAGACCAGCCCCAGCCATGAGAAAGCAATCCCTCAGCTCAGGCACATCTTCTACCCTCCACTCTCCACTCTCCAGCTCCCTTTGTCATCCTCAGCTTGTGCAATACACTGCTGCCATGAGTACAGACAAGATAAGCAGGAGGCAGGATAGAGAGCAGAAGGGATGGGCTAGCTGTGTTTACCCTCCTCTGGTCCTTGTAAAGCTACCACTGCCTTGCTCTTTGTCATTCCCAATTCTTTCCCCACCCTTTTCTCTAGGTCTTCAAAGCAGCAAGGTTTGAACAAGAGGGAAAAAAGTATTTTAAAATGCTTTAGGGATATAATCAATAAAATTAATAGATTTTTTTTTCTGCCAGGGAAACACAGGCTCCACACTTCCTTCTGCCTTTTCTTGCAGCCCCAGGGCTTTTGTTCTCCAGCAAAAGCTCCCCATTGAAGTGCATGGCATTTTCTGGGCACTATATCTTCAGTATATTCTTTGCAGCAGTGTAATTTTTTTGATAGTCACTTGAATAATCAGCAGTCAGTGTTAAAATACAGCATTGTACATTGACACCCCTAACCCCCAGGAAGCAGCAGAAGATGAAGAGGGAAGCCTGCAGTTCTTACTGGCCTCATTTTCTTTCCTTGAGAACTAGCTCTTTCTTTCCTATGAACAAGTATCCCACACAGTTAAAGACAGCCCTAGTTATCTATAGCCAACTCTTGTTCCCACTCCTAACAACATACAACTGGTGTTGCAGAGGCTGTTTAGGCTAGTAAAGGAATAACACAGGTTTCTAAAGTTGTACCAAAATGAGTTTGCACAACAGCTCCTTTTGTTCCTAACTTAAAAACCTCCTCAGTTGTGGCAGTACTTTGAAAGAGCTGTAGGAATTTTTCATTTACAGATCTAAGCAATTTGTGAAACATTTACCACCAGGCTAGTAAAGAAACTGACTGATTCAGGTCCTCCCCTTTCAATACCAGGATGTATTTTATAAATAATTTAACAAGACAGGCGAAATTAAGGAAGGAAACATAGAGCCAAGTCGGAAGGAAGGAAAGACTGTTCTCTTATCACTCTGAAACCATTTTCTTTTGTTACATGTAGTCACATTATTTTTGAGTACTCAGCTTTTTTAATGCTAATTCAAGCTTGCTGTTTCTTGCTGACAGTCAGCCATATCTGACCCCCTGTTCTTTATAAACACTGGGCACTGTGCAACATTATGTGGTCGCAGACAATGGGGTTTTTCCTTCCTGTAAAACTAAATTCTATCAGCCTGAACCACTGGCTCCCTGTCTCCTCTCTCCTCCCCTGCTCTGAACTTTCAGTGTCAGAGGCTTAGATGCTAGGATTTTTTCAGACAGGGGTGTGTCTTAGAGGCTCCTTGTGCTTCCCTGCAATTTTAGGTTGTTCTTTCAGTCTGTCCTCTTCCAAGAGCACAGCTGATGCCACCAAAAGTTAAACTGAAAACCCAGAGCTGGTAATCTCACCCGAGACCATGCAGTGGCTTTCAGAGGGGCTGTGGAAATACTTTTCTACGTAGTAAGCAGAAGTGTTTTTTAAGTCCTCAAACCATGCTTAATTAGCTGCATTGCTGGAAAGGGTGCTTCTGGCCCACTCTGACAGCTTTTAAGAGAATATAGTCACCAAAAGAAGCCACAGGGCCATTTTTAACTCAGGGGTTTCTGGATTTCCTTTTGGGTGAAGCAGTGCTCTTAAATGATGGTTTTGCAAGCATATGTAGAGGCCTCATCGGGAGAGACACTGGAGTACCCAGCACCACAGTGAAACAGGATGCTCAGAACTTCAGCCAGGACCCTGCATACCAAGCAGAAGCTGACCCAGAAATCACAGAGACAAGGCTTAGGCTGAAACTGAATGGTGAAATGGGACCAAATGGAAGCTCTGTCTTACTACAGCCAATAGGTGCACTGTGAGATTGGAAACAGAACATCTCAGGAGACAGCAAGAGGAGAAGCAGCTTTTGAGAAAGAGAACTTTAAAGGTAAATTATGGGTTTGGCATGAAAAATTCTGTGGCAGTGACTCAGGACATTGCTCCTGTTTCATTCGCAGAGCAGCCAACCCCTAGGTGCAAGGGCCACCATGTGTCCTTAAAAGCAAGTTCTTTAGCTTTAAACATAACAACTGTTTCCCTGAGGACAAGCACCACCAAGGGGTTTTCTGCTTGCAGAAACAATGCCAGTCCTTCTGAAGGTGTTCCTTTTAGAGACATATTTTAGGTATATAAAACACACCAAGTCTTTGCTATTCCTTTCTGTTAGGTGTGTTATTTGGCCTTAGAAAGGTCAAAACCAAACTTGAGTATTTAGTGATTCAGCAGACTCAGAAGAAAGCAAGCAATCCAGTGAGGTAAATTACCCCTTCTCTGAGGGAGAAAAGGACACAAAAAGATAAATCAATGACTATGTAACTAAAAGGTATGAAACAAGTTTTTGAGACAAGAGGGAGACAAGGAAGTGCAAGGAATAAAGCTGACATACTAAAACTTGGCTTGGAAAGGCTGAGAGGAAGAGAGGAAAAAGATTTTCAAGGAATAAAGACAAATAAGAATTTTTCAAGTTTATAAGAAGCAAAATGTCAGCAGGGCATCTAAAAGAGTGCCAGGGTTATTTAGTAAAAGAATAAAAAGATTGTAGAAAACTGAAATAATCTTTACCATGTGTTCCTAACAAAGGATGTAGGACTGAGTTAGGAGAGAGAATTACTTTTTCCACAAAAGTAGAAAAATACTCAAAGAACTCCGGTTCACAAGTAGAAAGAATAAATAAATTACAGTTCTGCATAGTACAGACAGTCCCCACTCCACACACGCAGAGTCATAGATAAGGCAGGGAGGTCTCATAAGAGTGAATTATAAATATATTCTGTGAGAGCAAGGAGCAGAAGAAAAATAAGTTCCTATTACATCCATGCATTACACTTGTGTTCTACGTGAGGTAGAAATCTATATAACCTCCCAGTCCTAGGTACTGTGAGAGCAAAGATCACCCTCAACAAACCAGTCTTATACTAATTTAGCCTCTTCTAATGCTCTTCTAATGCTGTGCTGTCTCACAGGATAAGACAGGGTTTGCGTGTGCACAGAACAGCTCAAATCTGGCCCTGCTTCGTGCCCAGGAGCTTCTGAGGGATCAACAACCAACAGCTGAATCCCTTCTCAGTGTTCGTAATTCATAAATGGATTTCTTGATGTTACAAGGTGGACCAAGCTCACCTATGAGCACAGTCAGTGACTTGCATTGAAAGTATGGCTCTGTGAATAATGAGCAGAGTTAAGCTGTAGACAAAACCACGGGGAGCAAAGTGAGAAAGGGAGTGGCATCTCTGAGATGGGAAAGGTTTCAGGCAAAACCAGTTGGAACCTCATAATCAAACTCTACCCACTGTTCTCATTCCTTTTTATAAAAAAAGAATGCTTTTAATTTTTTATTTTACTTAATTTAAGGACAGGATATTCACAAGGCACTTAAGAACATGACAAAAAAAGACCCTCCTCACATGTTCTCTCCTTGAGAGAGGTACAAAGTGCCATGGATGATGTGCTTCGAACAAACGTCATCTGGATGCTTCTCCCAAAGGACAAACACAGGCAAATGGCTGTCAACAGGATGCACTCTTTGAGCTGCCTAGCCCTTACCTTGCATTCAGTCTCATATTTAGCTTTTGAAAACAAACTGTGTGGGCATAAGATTAGAATCAATGTATTGTAACAGCTTGAGGAACACTGAAGAAATAATAAATATTGTCAGATGCTGATGCTTTCTCCTTAAAATGTTTTTGCTCAGCTTTTCTCTCTGCCATCGCTCCATGAACACAAGGTGACCTTTCCATGCTTAATTACTCAAACAAATACACAGAACATTAATGCCTAAAATGCCCTTTGTGCATTCAACTACACTGGCAGATGTTTGAAATAATCTAACCTAACCTCTTCTTTTCAGGTTAGGCTGAATGTGGTGTGAAATAACCAAAGAAAGTAAACAAGAGAGAGGAGGGTGGACAAACACACATTGACAAGTACAAGCTAAGAGATGGAGCCTGTGTGTGCTGTGAGTTTACACAGCAGAGTGTGACTGTATTTTGAAAGAGACTCTTGATGATAATGCTTTGCCTTTATGTAGCAATATTCATGCAAGCATCTCAAGGCATTCCTCAGTCACACAGAGCATATTGGGGAAACAGAAACTACCAGTATAGAAATTTTACAGAAGAGTAAATTGGTTCGTATGGTCTGGGTGCTTTATCCTCATTCATCTCAAAAATCAGTGAAGAAAGTGGCAGTACAACATGGAAATCACTGCTTGTGAGGCTCTAATTATCACCTCTGCTCTGAGGTCTTCAGCCCTGCTGACTGCTAATGCTGTGGTGGGAATTCCCCTGCTGCCCACCCGGGGAGGATGCACACCCTTTTCCAGGAGTGGATGTCTGCCTCAGCACTGCCCAGAGTGCACATTCCCTGGGGCAGCTTTGCAGTCAGGGACTCAAGCACTGCCTGCTCACCTTGCCACCTGTAATTTGTGGCACATTCTTCTGACCTCTGGTGTTCAAACATTTCACCTCCTGCTTACATAATGAGGTAATTTCACATGAGTGTCAATTCAGCTGTGCTGGCACAGGGGAAAATGGGGCTCCAAATCCATACTTGTAGGAAGAAGTGAGACAGCAGGTACCCTTAAACCCATCTGGACCCAACCTGCCTTCTTGCCACACTGGCATAGGAGCCATTGCCATGTCCCATCCGTGGACTACTTCCACAGCTCTCCCATGATCAGGTTTCTGAGGCAGGTGTCTGCCTTGGGGCTCTCAGCTAGGCCAAGTGTTAGGTCACAGCTCAATATGTCAGACAGATCTTCAAGCAGAGGCCTAAGAAAACTCTTCAATAGACTGGAAGTACAGCAAACCTCAGGCTTTCTTCTTATTTGGAAGAAATAAGCTGTGGCCAAAAAGAAGTTAAAACCCATTTCTATACAACAAGGCACTTAAGTAGTTCAGCCAATTAGACTGCTTGATTGGCTGGCATTCCTAAACACTATCATTTTGCACACAGGGTGGCTCATGCATTAACAAAGATGATGTTTGAAGGCTTTTTGTCAATGTTTTTATATTTCTTTGTGAAATAAAAAATTTAACATTCATTTTCCATCGACTGTAAATGCTCTGCTAACCTAATAAATCAAATTACCATTTGTTTAGCTACTGTTTGCTTATTTAAGAACTTAATAATAAACATATGTAGTGACCTGCACTTGAATTACAGAATTCCTCATTTGCAGCTCAGATACCAAGATAGAATAGCTTAGCTTCACTTCACAGCCCTCTAGCCTGGTGCCCAAATGGACACTGAAGCAATTCAGATCACTCAAGTGGAGATAGAGAGAACAATTGAGAAATAAGAGAGACATTTAATACAGGAGAAAAATGTCCCTTAGGCGAAGCTTACACTAGGCACTAGCCACTTGTAGGACAGTCCCTTTCCTGCACAAATGACTGGATTCAGTCTGCAGCTCTCTATTGTACAAGCAGCTCTAGAAGCATTTCTAGACCTCCCTTCTGTCCCACATGCAAGAACTAAGATGCTGTAATTAAATAAATTCTCATCTTTCACTAAAATACTCCTAATCATTTATACAACATTCTTCACTGATGACAATCACGACACATCCAGAAGCAGGCAATCACTATCTCACCCCTTCCTGGATGACAAGAGATGTGGAAAGGACAGAGATAGATTAGGAGTTACCCTTAGAATTTTTACACTGAATTCAAAATAATTAATGCAATCTTCTTGTTCCTAAAGCAAACAAAGAGGTGTGCATTTACTTATATCTCATCTGTTTGAAAGAGAAATGTAATTTGGTTTAAGTGATGAACCCAAATTCCCGGAGGAGTTCTTGGGTTCACTTCTACATACACAGGTGTTCATGGACCTTCTTGACTTCTGCTCTGCAGCAGCTTGGAAAGAGCATGACTCAATGTGGAGAGCAATTCACAGTAGTTCTATCAAGTACAGATAGGACTGCAGCAGCACTGGTTCTGTGAACCTCAGAGTGTGGTGTACATGTACCAGCTAATGCCTTAACAACCCACATGAACTGGATCCCAATCCCTGTAACTGGACTGTCTTGCAAACTTCTTTTATGAAAACGTCATCACAGTCCTTGATGTATTTACTGGAGCAAAGCATGTGCTAAAGGTGGTGATAAATCTCTCCTGATCAACCAATTTCATACTATCTACAGAAGTTTAAGAAGAATTAGTCTGATTCACCTTTGAGTCAGCCCATTTCTGTGTTGGTAGAAAGACACTGGCTTCAGTGCCACTACCATCTTAGAGCTGGAGCAAGGCAGAGCTTTTTTCTGGCATAAATCTGAATTAATATGGCATTTAGGGAGGACTAGTAAGTAAATGCATTCAGTCAGGGAGGCCAGGATCTAAACGGTCCTTGTTTAGGTCTCATCTTCTTTGAAGGGTTACAGCCCCCCCAGAACAGGAGATGCAAAGGGAGCCTCCAGAAATCCCCTTCACTAGGGGAGACCGATGCACCTATGACACTGTTGACAGATGTTTGTCCAATCTGTTCAACAATACTCTAAGCCAGCTGAGGACTTGATCCTCGACTTCATCTCAGTCCCCAAGATAAGTGAGAAATCAGGCATGTTTTCTGTATACACTGACATGTCAGAGCAATTAAAAATGCAATGGATTTTCATATCAGACTGTTGAGGACTAATTACAATGGTGCTTTCCAGCAAACCAGTGATTGTAGGCTAATTTTCTGTTATGAAACAGAAACCAGGGTTAATGAGGCTAATTGTGTTTACCAGTGTTTCGAACAAAAAGGAAGGCAACTCAATTTTGAAGCAAGTTCTTTGTCAGGAACAAATTGAGGGAAATTGCTACAGTTGTATCAGCATTTCCTAAAATTGCCTAGTACCCTGCTTGGGAAACTGACACGAGAACACGAGCTAGTGGTACAGAAAATGCAGCTTATTAAATAGTAACTATACTGAGTTTCAAATGCATGGCTGTGTGATGTACAGTGATGGTTAAGATGTTGAAAGCAGTGCAGCAGGGAGTCATTAATAAAGTGAGTGACCCTCATTCCAGCTCTACTGAGGTACTACAAAAAGAAAAAATTAAGAAATCAAGGTATGTAGCAGTATTTCTCAGACAAACAAATGCTTCAAATTCTGTCTCATCCATAACTGATTAATTAACCACCCCAGCTGGAAAAATGAACGCCTTACTGCAAAGCAAAATTCACAAGCAGTTAGAAGCCCTTTAAAAAAATCAGTTTAGGCTCTCTTGCTTCGAGCTGATAATTTTAATAATTACTCAGAAGAGTCAAGTGACTTCAGTGACAAAAGACATAAGCAATATCTGCAGCATAGTACAAGCAGCTACTGCTGCTGCTGGGGAGACTCATTCCAGCCAAATCCATCTCGGCATTCATGGCCCTGCTATTCCCTTCCCAGTTGCTCTTGAATCCCCAGCCAGGCCAAACAGCAATGCTTTGGGTTTTGATGTAACCCACTGGAACTAAATTGCAGCCACATTCATTTGCACTCCAGACTGGTGCCCAAGTCAAGCCAATGTGTGCTAGAAAGACTACGAAGGCTGCAAAATGCACAGGGTGTAGTGGCTGTGGTTTGACCTTCCTGGAAAATCCAGGCTGTCTTACCTCTGTGTGCCCAAGGCAGAAACATCCTGGGATTTGCAGGAGGGCCTTAGTCTACTGCAGGGGAGAGCTTACATGGGAGATGTTGAGAGAAAATCCACATCCATAAATATGGCTGTCCAAATAGCAGTTCTTAAGGAGGAAAATGAGTAAGAAAAAGATATATAGTGTGCCAAAGAGCAAGGACAGCAAGAAAGAAAATGGACAAGTGGAAAAGGTCCCGTTGGGAAAATGTGGAGCTAAGGAAGGAAAAAAATTAATGTGATAATATACCAACTTAAGAGAGAATTTAAAACGTGGAAGAAATGGGGAATCTAAAGATTAAGCACAAATAAGGAGACATACTGGTTCAAAAGGGCAACAAAAATGTGCATAACATTAAGGCCTGTAAAGGTTACAAAGTTGCTGGCCTACATTTCCTATCATATAATCAGTTCTGGGAGAAAGGGCCTGAGAGGAACCACAGGGAGTCTCAAGACAGAAGTGGGGAGCACCTGGCTGAGGCCTCAACTTTTCACTATAAAAGTCCATTTGATGTCTTTTAGTTTAAAGTTCCAGCCAGCGGCGATCCAGCTTCAGTGGCTCTGCTGATCTGGGGCCTTTTGCAGACTGTGATGTGTTCACTCAAATCGAAGCTTCCCTTTTAGAAAAATGATGTCTGCAGCCCTTCTGGTTTGCCAAGATAGAGCCTTCACTATGTAAATCAATGCTCTGCTGTCTTGTTGAATCTACAGCCTGAGGTATGAACATCTCCCATTCATCTTAATGGGATGCTAACCTCAAAGCCTCATTGTGACTCTCCAAATGCTAATACTTTATTAAACAAGTTGTTTAACACACAAATGCTGGATTTAAGTCACTCGTATTTGCACAGGAGGACTGGGTCGGACTTTGGTTTTGCATCTGAGGACCTACGGAAAAAATAGTCTGAACAAAACAAATACCTGAATTAATGTCACTGGTTATCTCTGCAAACCAGTTTTAGTTTGGTTTAGAGAAGCTGCGAGGGACTCAGGTTTGAATGGCTGCTGGTTTTCCCTAAATATTACCTCCAAGTAGGTAAATGATTCCTCTGTTTTCTTTCAGAATTTCTATTATTCCTCTCCCAAAGCTGGTGTCAGTACTACTTGGGTTTATAAAACCTTTTTATTCACTTTTCTGTGCCAGCATCTCCCTTCATTATTAATGTTCTTTGCTCTTGAGAAGACCTCAATAAGGAGGTGTAACTAAGAGCTTGATGGTGAGGCACAGTAGATTCTCAGAAGGCATCAAGCCACTCTTCACACTCACATGCAGACTCACCATGACACTGCACAGGCAGAGTGAGATCTGATGCTGCAAGGTGCATGCTGGAGCAAAGCAAGCACTCCCTCTTGTTGTGCACCCAGGTTTCCAGAAGTAGCTGGCAGCTACCAATGCTTTTGTTGCTCAGCTCTCAAGAGGAATCAGCTGAAAGTTTGGAAATTGCTAATGCCCTCCCTGAAAAAAAGCTTTGAAAGCCTCACAATTAAGTAACCAACACCTCTGGTCGAAGGTTCCTCAGTAGCCCTTGGAAGTCACAGAATGTTAGGGGTTGGAAGGGACCTTGAAAGATCATCAAGTCCCACATCCTGCCAGAGCAGGGTCATCTAGTGCAGGCCACACAGGAATGCTTCCAGGCAGGTTTTCAATCTCTCCAGAGGAGACTCCACAGCCTCACTGGGCAGCCTGTTCCAGTGCTCTGTCACTCACAGTGAGAAATGGTAGGTGGGTGCCTCACTCAGAAGTCGGTCAAGCCCCCACGCTTTGGTCTTGAATAAAGATTTCAGTACTGGGCTTACTACCAGAAATGAATGCACATCCATCAAAAAAACAGATCAAAAAGACAAACTGAACTGCCTGCTCAGATAAAGCCCTTTTCAAAAAGTTACAAGAGGGAGGGGGGGACCATAAGAGAGGAGTTAAAGAAATGCCTGTTGAAAGATAAAATAAGCAAGATACTGTGATGAAGAAAGTAAACAATGAAACCAAATCCACCACAGACAGATCAAGTGAAAGAAAACCACATTACTATTTACAGTAAAGATCACTCCGTCTAACATGTATAATTAGAAGTTCACACACAGAGATAAAAGTGGCCAGTCAATGCTGCTGCCATAAAAAAATAATACAGCATTGTATATATTTTTTAAAAATCTAACACTCTCCAAAAATAGGGATAATGGGGCTCATTAATAGAGTCTTCATCTGAACTAAACAAGTTCCTTTTATTCACATCGCAATTTTTCCTAGCCTGCCACCATAAGTCATGACAGTGCAGCCCCTCCACCCCACACATCTGTGCCTAGCTGAAGTTTGGTTGCAGACAGGACAATGGCACCCAAAGAAACCCATTCACATTTCAAAGACTTCCCTTTTCACATGAGCTTGTGTTGCTTGGGCTATATCTGAAAATAGAGCACAGCACCAGGGTTTTTCTCTGTGCAAAACAAAGGCTCACAACACTTCTGCACCCACTCAGCACATGCATTTCTGTGGCTGAAACACAAATTCTCAGTGCATATGTGGGACAACATGCTACAGTGGAAAATCTTGCAGTGTGAGAAGTAGGGAGAGGAGGTATTAACATTTCAGTAAAATTTGGAAATCTTAAAATATCTGCTTAGGGAAGTTTGTCTTTTTTTCCTTCTTTATTTCTTTGGAAAAAGAAAAAAACAACCCAAAACAAAACTACAACCAAAACCAAAACCAAAACAAAAAGACTGCAAAAACAGAAAAACAAACAAACCAGCTTCCAGAAATGGAATCAAGTTCTATTCTTTTGATTATAATCTATTATTGTTTACATGCTAGTATTCCAAGAAGACACACAGACATAGTTGCTATTTTGAACTTGTAATTGGTTAGACAGTCCATGCAGGTGACAAGTGAGAGGGTTTGTACCTTGCCAGAGTCCCAGGAGACTCACCAAATATTCAGCAGTGAAAGCAACTCTACAAAAGGGGGCATGATTAGGTTGCAGATGTATTATAACACCAGAAAATTACAGCTTAGTATGTTCTTTACTACTATTTCCAAATCTGATAATATATACACTGTATCTTGTCCTTAATAAAGTATTCCCAAGGACATTCATGACTGCTGATATTGCACCATGCAGTCTATGCAGAGTGAAATTATTCTGGAAAGGCCACAGCCTACTGAGTTGGATTGCTTCTGGTTTCTCTGGAATGTAAGCCTACCAGAAACCTGCCTGGAAACCTGCCTCCACACAGTGACCAGCTCTCCCTGTTGGGTTACAAAGGATAATAAATATTGTTACAATGCCCTAAAATTATCCCTATTATGTTTCTTAAGTGCCATTTTGTCCAACATGGCAAAACACTCATTGATAATAAGGATGGAAGAAAGAAAGGAAGACAAGATAAAATACCTTGACTATGGATTGTATTTGGCTTTACCCCCCCATGCAGGGTTTACAGGGGTGTTTTTAGGATAAGCAGCCAGGTGTTCTTCAGATTCACGTATGGAGGCAAGCAGAAATGTCAGAATCAGTGTCCAGCACCCCTGAAAAACTAATTTAATAAGCTAGTTCCAGTCCTACAGGTTTACTATTTCAGACTTTTTATCCCCAAAAAAGTGACAAGAAGTCTGTTCTTTCTTCTTCTCCTTAAGACAGCACTAAGTTGGAACTCAATTGGGTTTTTTCCCCCAAACTGGTAATTAACAATGGCATAATCAGTGCAAAACAGAGGCAAACATAAAACAGGAACTGAAGTCCAGAACCCTACAAATATTATATTGTAATCTTGCAAATTTTTTTTTACTGGAAACAAAAAAATAAGTTCTTATTTTCCAAAACTGTTTGCAGTATATGACTGATTGTCAGAAACCTTCCTATACAATGAATCTTTATAAACATTCTCTTCAGCTCTGAAAATCTGCAAGACATCTGTGGTGAAGAAATTATAAGGAAGGACAATAAGCAGTACATGAAGAAGGGGCATGGTTTTATCCCCTCCTAATGGAAGGGTTCTACAGAACTGAATAGGAAACACCTAGAGTTGCACATATATGCTCCAATAAAGATCATAAAATTGAAATAGTAACATATGAAAATAATGGGACTCATACTTTATTTCTTAAGTCAACAATAGTTTTACCAGTGACATAAGCAGAAGCAGGACTGGGCCCAATAACTTACTACAGACACTCCTGAGAGAAGCGTTCCCAGCAGTAGCCTGTACTGGTTTGGATGAGCAGCTCTAAAAGAAGACCTCATTCTTCCACATAACCTGCCCCAAAAAGTCAGATATCATATTTTACTGTGACAATGGAAAAAAAAATTCCAAGTCATTGCAATGGCTAGAGAAACATACATATTTTAACAGAAAAATCTCTCAGTTAAATTCAAATTCACTTGTTAATTTTTTTTTATCCTCACGCTGAAGCATCTCCCCATGTTGTTCCAAATTTATGCCTATAATGTAAGTTTAAATTAGCACATAATCAGTACCAAAGATGTCAAGTGACTTATCAAGATTAGTTGAGTATGAAATACTACAGAGGGAAAAATACTTCAAAGAAGATGTAAACTGACCTAGTTTCACAGCCCCGTGTTCCAAATTATCAGGATTTCACTAACGGTTGTATTTGTTTCATCTTGTCAGAATGACTTGCAGCTTATGAATTGCATTGATCTACTGGTGAGAATTAATTGTAGAACCCAATGACTCCTGTCAAAGTAATACACTTAGTTAAAACCTTTCCACTCTATATCTTTGTTGGTGTCTCCAAAATTAAGATTCAAAACTTAACAAAAAGAGAACTCTATAGGAATCTCAAAACATCTACTGGCACTTAACAATTCTTTCTCATTTTGTGTTTTATACTAAACTCAAGATCAGCTGACAAAATATATTTTGTGAATAAAAAGCATAATTATTGGTTTAGTTTGCAGTGCAAATGAAAGAAAAACATTACTGCCTAATTAATAGTACATATGTCAAAAAATCAGTAAGAAAAATAGACTTAGAAATTAATGATTAAAAAATCTAGAAGCTTTTTATTTTCTGCTCTGAACAGAAACCATAAACCTTGTATGTTGCCTAATTTCTTATCTAAATAATTAACTCCAGATTATGGACATTTTGCATAGCAGACATTTAAATCTCAAGAAGGCTTAGTGCATTAATAAGAGGAATTTCATTAATAATTTTCTGTTCCTTGAAGCCATTTTTAACTATGTCTTCTTACTGAAGAAAACAATTTTTTTCTAGTTCAAAGTTATGCATTAGAACTTTAAATATTGTCTCTCCTCTAGGATGTCTGAGATCCTTTGAGATATTATTTTTTTCAAAAAATACTACTTTTCAACATTTAAAAAAAAAATCTTTAAAAGACAGCAAGATGCAATTCTAGTAAAGTCTGAGTGACTTATTTTAAGTGTCATTTCTCTACATGCCTGCACTGCACTGCCTTGCTTGGAGCTCCTGATGAAGGCAGCACTGCACCCAGCTGTCAACAAACCTCACATTCATTGAGGGGACTTCTTCCAATATTAAGGCAATTCAAACCACTGACTTTTTCAAAACAAAACCAACAGAAACACAGCTCTAAAATTATGACACAAAGGACTAGTAGAAGATATAGCCCTGTAAACTGTTGGGTAAGGAATTACGGTCTGTCAATAATCCCCTGATAGCAAAAAGGAGTGTATCAGGGCGACATACAAATCCTCTCAATTTACGGGACCTGTCCCAAAACTGAGATAATTAAAAACAAAACCAAAAAGATAGTGTTCAACTACCGAAAAGTGGTTATACAGATGATTTCTCTGACAACTTTTGAAAAATATTTTTGACAATTTGTTTCAAGTTTCCGAAAAGCTGTTTATATGTAGAGATATAAAATTTTAATATTAAGATTTCCCAGACACCCTAACAAACAACACAATGTTCTAAAATAAGTTGATCTAATAAAAGCCATAACTTAGAGAAAGTTATCACTACTACTAAATTCCAGCTGAAGTGTTTCAGCAAACTGGTGTTATCAAGGACAATTTATTCCCATCAGGGTACAAGTGAGTTAAGGCTCACTTTTCTATCATGTCCTAGGGACTCCCCTGATACTGAGCACTGCAGGGACCTGAAACACTATTATTGATTCCCCCATGTAGGTTAATGTTTGAGATTTTTTTCTATCTTTAGGTTCCCCACTCAAGACTGTCAAAAGCTTATATACAGACCGTGAAGAAACCAGACAATAGAAAGCACAATATTCCCATCAGTTCTGTAACAAAACCACCCACTCAACTCTACCCTGACAGATGTGACATGCCAGGAGAGTGCAGCCTGAGAGACAGCTTATTCCAAACTGGTCTGAAGAGGCAATATTCCCTGGGTGTAACCACAGGGTGGCTGGGGATCATTAAAGCCTTGTCTTGAGATATTGAACTCTTCAGAGGACAGACACAGCATTAGGAATAATTAACATTCACCACACTGCCAAGCATTGTTCATCCCCTAGTAAAATGAACTTTTTTTTTTTTTTTGCCTTGATTAGCAGCCACAATCAAGGAAAACATGTCTGAAATTTGCAGACAATTTTCATGCTTGAGGAGAGTGCACTGTCTTCTTCTGCAGCACAAGTGCTGTATTATCCTTTACTTCTACAGAAGAAGATGTCAGTATGAGACACAACTATATGTGACAATTTAAATGCATGCCCCAGGGCTTAAATCAGCCCAGTGCCGAAGTCCAGTGATACTCGTCATCACAGACAGGCTGACCTCAACTGCAACACTCAGAAAATAGGCTACATTTCCTAAATTCTGAGCTGGACAAGGCCTCTTTATAAAGGGTCCTGGGAAGAAGCTAATTTCTTTTTATAAACCGCCTAGTCTGTCAATAGTTTCTCAAAATCTTGAAAGTAAACAAAGTTTTCTTGCCTAAAATCAGTGGGGTTTTTTCCTAATTTAAAAATACCACCTCTATTGTTTAACAATTTGTAATTGTTTCTGTCCAACCAAGGTATAATATGCTATAATATATAGGTGACAGCCTCAGATACCTTGGAGCAGAGCAAGCACAGTAAGGGAAGTCAACTGCTGACCACCATTCAGCCTTCTGCAAGAGGCTTTGGGGGGTGGGAATGGATAGAGATCTGTAGTTGAGGCCACCAGAGGAATTCAGGGTGACCTTTACTGGCATTAATGGCAAACTCCCTCCAATTTCAGCAGAAGCCAGGGCTGCAATCACAGCATTTGAGTGCAGAGGGAGGGAGCCCCTGAGCCCAGCAGCTGATGCCCACCACTGCTGCAGTGCAGATCACTTTTCATGCTGCGTGCTTGCCTGGTCTGGGGAGAGTTTCTCTACCAACACAGCTATTGCAGCATGCACTATGCAGTCTGGAAAAGCAGTGTGACAGTGTCCCCCAAAACAGAAACAGTGCTGTACTGATAGAAAAAGGGCTTTAAACTGTCATCACAGCTCATTCTCCTCACGTGAGCTCTTCAAAAGTGGGAACACCATGTAGACACACAGTGTTACTAAGGTGGTATAAGCCTCTTAGCACACTTACAGCTATGTAGTTACCACAATATATTTCAGTTATTCTTACAGAAGAACCAGGTGGTGTCTTCCTGAAGCAAAGCCTTCCTAACTCAGCCAGCCATCTATGTCAGACCGTCAGACAGTGAAATCAAAGACTGATCATTTTGGATAAACTTGGATAAACTTTTCTCCATGCATTCCCCTGCACTTTGCTGAACCTCAAAGAGGGGATCTCTATCCACCCACGTTATTTCTGTCAGAGGTGTCTCATCACTTCCAACATGCCAGTGAGTATGCTGATATATGAATCTCATGGCTGTTCCTGATGTGGGCTCTCCCTTTGCTGCAGTTTTGGGGTTATTTGCAAGAGTTTATTAAGGCACATGATCTGGGGCTAGCAGAAGTAAATTTCTTATCATTAATCTGCTATTGTCAGCTCCTCACCTATGAAATACACATGACACAAGGAGTCCCTGTGGAAAAGGGCTCTTGGCCTTGAAAAGAGCAGCTCTGGATATTAAACATAAGAGCATGAAAAAGCCTGTGCACGTGTTTCAACACAGAGATTAAATCCAATTATAACTACCCTTCAACCAGGTATTAGAGGGGTTTGGAAATTAGAACTCAGCAGCTGGAGCTTTCTGACAGTGTTCTGCTTTGACAAACACCCAAAGCTGTTTCTCACGTGTGCCCATCTCACCCGGCACTGCAGGGACTGGCATGCAATTCTGCATTCTGTAAGTTCCTCCCATGCAATCTTCTGCCATGGACCACACTTGTCCTTGGCTGCACAGCTCTGTGAAATGCTTCTTACTGAGGGCTGGGTCCTACACAGGGCAGTGATGCTACGAAGCCAAAGTGCTCAGTACCTTCCAGAAGAGAGGCTTTATTATTCCATTATTTTAAGACACTGTTGCTGAGAGGCTTGGCCACTTCCATGGCTTGTATGTCAGCTACTCAGAGACAAACAGGCTGCCTCCACTGCATTCCTTCTGTTCTTGCCAGCCTCTGTCTATCATCTGTTTTCCATTTCATTCCTTTACCTCCCATTCTTTAAAAATATCTGTAGGGTTGAGGAGTATCAGTTGGCTTTCTGGCCTCTGCTGCTGGAAGCAGAGTCATTTTTGTTACTTGTTCCAGGGAGCAGGCCAGAAACAGCCAGCCAGGGAGAGTATCATGCCAAGAGGTGAGGTTTTAAGAGCTTCATGGGTTGTTTTATTCCTTCTTGCTCTGCTTCTTGCCTCAAGATTTTTTCGAGCATACCAAGAACCACCAGGCCTGGCTGTGATGTCTGCTCCTGGTAAGGCCACAGTGGTCATGGTCACAGCCTGCAGTGAATCACTGAGCTGGGAATGACTCCCTTCTTCCTGCACGCACTGGTGCCCTTGATTCAGTTAAGAAATTTAATTGATTTTAATTAAAATAATGCAACCTCCTGCACGACACTCTCAATTTAGCCTAAAAATAGCTTATTTAGATTTACTTTACTATGTAATTGATTGAACCAGATGAGCTATCTTCATGCTAAAATCAGTGCACAGGTTTAACTAACCAGAGCCAGTTTGTCCTTCCAGGTGTGTGCAATAACAAAGAGCACAAGAAGGCATACAGTGAGCACTAGCTTGCACTGTGAAACACAACATTAATCTGTCACCCCCTGACCCTGTGTGGTGCTGCCAATATGCCAAACATCTTCACTCTGCTTAGCCCCAGCACATTCCATGCACTGTGCTCTTTGTCAATAACTGTTCAAATATTTCTGTGCAAGTAAAAGTCACAAAATGTTCCTGCCCCCTCTAGCATCAGCAGAGTTTCTTAGCTCATCATGAAAATTCAAATGAAAAACATCAACAAGTTCTAATTGCTTTTAAGCACACACAAAAAGGAACTCCCATCTGCTTTTTCCCTTCTTTGCAAAGAGAATGCAAAGCCTTTGGATTTTATTCATTTTTTAATGTTAAACATCTAGACTGGCCAGAACAGGTGAGGTCAGCCTTGAGCATCTTTTGCCTAGAAAGTACTTTTTAACATTAGTGGGTAAGAGAGCTAACACAGAAATGAAGTGTGATAGCTTTGAAGTATGGGGCAACCTGGCAGCAATGCCCTGGTGGTATCAGTCCTGAATCCCAGTATATAAGGTGCCTCAGCAAGGTATGGGTTACAGAGGCAGGTATCTCCAGACAGCTGAATTACTAACTGTAAATCATCATGGCTTGGTTTAATGAACAAAGATTTCAGAAGGGCTCTCCCCAAGCTTGCTGATGGCTGAAAAGGCCAACGTGGGACAGGCAATGTGGCTGCAAAAGGCCCAGCAGAAAGTGTCCTGTGAGGGGCCAGCCAGGCACGGCACTTTCTGCTCTGTCTTTTCTCCTCCAGACTGCCTCTACGTGTCCTCAAAGGAGTCAGCAGTGTTACGGGTGGTGTCTCCATGTCTCCTGGTGTCTCCAGTCAGTATGGCCACAGCTGAGGGATTGTTTCAGGGAGTCCTTGTATCTCCCCTCTGGGGCTCCTCTGCTGTGGCAGCCGGTGGCAAGTTCACCACAGAGCACAGTCTTAGGGAGGTGGTGATCCTCCATCCTGGAGATGTGCCCTGCCCAGCACAGCTGTGTCCTGCCTGTTCAAGGACAGTGACACTGGTCACACAGTCAGTCCAGTGGATGTTTAGGATCGTATGGAGGCAGCACTCATGGAAGTGTTTGAGGAGTCGCAGGTGGTGGTGGTAGATGACCCGTGATTCTGACTCATATAAAAGAGCAGACAGTAAATACTAGAAATTTTAAAAGGCAAATGAAGGAAGGGAAGTATGAGAATACCATCATAGTGAATAAGTTGGAAAGAAGCTTTTTAATGAGTTTTGAGATATTTTTGTTGCTTTGGGGAAAGGAGAGGAAACATGTTCAACCATTTTTGGAAGTGCAATCATCATTCTTCACAGCCTCTTCCAAATGCAGTCCCATGTTATTTGTGGAGCATTATTCCAGAAGTATTTAGGTTTATTCCTGTTGTAGATCCAGTCCCACAACAGATGTCTGCAAAGTCACGCTGACTTCAGTGGGACATGGCAAGGGTGGGGGGAATGTCTGCTATTAGACTTTGCTCTAGGACAAAGACTCCAGTGAATTATTCGCTCTACTGACACTATATATAATAAGTTCTAAATCAATCATGCAGATCACTCTGTTCCACAAAGAATTTTCTATTGTAGTGACATTAATTTCCTTAGACCTTTAACATTTCTCTTGTAAAGGGACTTTTTCTTAAATTCTCTCAGTACTTACTGCTTTCAGTTTTACATTATGTTCATGGCATTACATCTTCAAAAAGAAGGGAATAATGAGGGAAAAGCAAGCCATAAGTTATATTTCTCTGCACCCCTTGAGATTTTATTTAAGCTCTCTTAATGCCAACATCCTATTTCTCTTGGGAAGAATCTTTTTATATATTTTTTTTCCACAAATAGAAAACCTCTCAACAGCAGCTCAAGTGGCTGTGCCTTGCACGCTGCCCTAGGATTTCCAGTCCTGGAATAACTTCTGACTAGCCATGATTTATCTGGATGGTCAGAGGTGACTGTACACAGAAATGCAATTTCTTCCTCATACTCGCTCTATCCTTCTTTGGCAAGTCCAGGTGTCATCAACAATCTGCTGCATACCATTTTATGGCCTTTCCCCCAGTATTTTATTCAACTGATATCCCTTTTGCTGAGCAAAACTGCCTAGAAAGGGCTAAAGCCCTTTTCTCCACATATATTTTATTAATCTAGCTGCTGATTTATGTACTAAATAGTTGAGAATTCATTCACAATAGTTCTGTCCTTGCAGTTCTGTCACTCTGATGCTTCACCTTGACATTTGAAGAAAATGTCTTTTTATTTCTGGCTGCATTCAGGTCTGGGATGATGCGCCTCTCTGGAAATTACTGTTCAAAATTACCTGGTTTCTCCATAGTTTCCAAATTTCAAGTTACATTAAATGCCGCTAAGGTCTTGCATTAAGCTTTCTGAGTTCTGTGCTTTGATTACCCACTTGAGCCTGACCACTGATAATCTCAAAATCTTCTTAATTCTGGCAAAACAAAGGTATTTTCCCATGCTCCTAATATTGTTTCAAACAGAAGGCAGGAAATCTATGAATTAAGCCTTTAGCATCTTTGCAAATCTGTTGCTATGCTGCTTCATCTCTTCTCCTGCTTTTCGACCAAGACCCCACACAACAATCTACAGCAAACACTCAGATCAGATCATTACCTGCCTCAGCTGCTCTCTAGTTAAACCTGTTCGGGAAAAAGTCAGTAACATAGCTGAGTCTAGTCCAGAGTCAGAGAAAATACATATAAATTTCCTTCTTTATAATTACTTTTTTAGAATATTGCCAGAGACAAGGACAAATTATTGTGATTTACTTCTTATTAGGTAATGGCAGTGCTACTCTTTCTGCTATGAACTTTCAAAAATATTTCTTCCACTAGTCCATAATCTTAAAGATTAACAGGAACAGAAAAAACTAAAAGGATATAAGAGGCAGAGTATTTTTCATTAAATAATTTTAGTTAGGAGAGCCTTGAGGATCTGCAGCTAGTACAGAAGAAAGTTTCACTCATAAACACTGCTACTCTACTAGCTACAATCCTGTGTTCCTAGAAAGAATGGGAATTTTTAGTTCTCTTAAACGTGAGCCCAATCAGGCTCAGTATAGCCAAGAATGCAGCACAGCTCCAAGATTAAAATGGCAGCTCAGAGTAAGGAAAGGCATTTCCTCCAAAGGAAGAAGATAAACCTTTCATTTTTATTACTAGGTGCTCTAAGACAAACCAAAACCTGATTTATGACACTCAAGCTTCACAGCATTCAAAAATCCTGTGAATCCAGTTACCTTTTGTTTTGGTTTGGTTTTGAGTCCTTTTTTCCCCTATTTGAAATGAAGCTGATGTTTATCAACTGCAGCACATCTGCCAATATTCATCAAGTTAGGCCACTGTTAACTTATTTTTAAAACGCTTGGGTTGCCTAGTGCTTGCACCAAAGCTGATGCACAACTGAGGCTTCATAAGGCTAATCTCTAAGCACCAAAGACTGAAATTACTAGTCTAACAAATAGTCAAAAATAATATCCCCTGTCAGTTAGAGCTTGCTGAATAAGAATGAAGGTGGCACAAAGAAGTCAGTCAGCCAGTGATCGCATTAAAGAACATGATCCTGTTACAGGAGCACATGATGAGAGAAACAGAAGCAGCCTCGGAGCACTGCTAAACCACTGAAGAAAAAACAGACAATTCTGGCACTAAAAATTATTTTTAAAAATATTTAAATGTAAGGAATTACATTGCAGGCATGCTTTAATCTGACATAAAATTTACAAAATACCTTCCAAAAAGACAGTTCTCTCTGAGTTTCCCTAGGGAAAAAAAAACAAAAAACAAACAACCCACATAGTGTTGGGCACAATTTTGCAGTGGGTTAAACTGTCAAGCAAGAACATTGACTAAGGAAATGTTATAAATTTTATTAACTTCACAAGACCCACCACTTATGTTAACTTTTAAAAGAGAAGTAATATCAATAAATTTATTTAGCAATACCTTCAACATCGAGTCTACTCAGAAATTCATATGAACAGCTTTCTACACTAAAAATTCCAGAGAGTGTAATTAATTGATAGCCAGTGCTCCCACTGCACACACTTCTACTGTAGTTCTTGTGGGGCATACAACGTCCTTTAGTAGATCAGCTGCAGACCCATACTAAATGATCAGTATCATTATTGCTAACTCATAGAAACTCTTGCCTAGCTTTTGCCCCTCCTCTTTCTTTGTTGTTTTTGGTTGTTAGCTTGAACCTGTGTGCACCTCAGGCTGCCTGAAGAACAGAGGGCAGATCCACACAACACACTACCCCGACCTTTTGCTGTGTTCACAGATAGTAACTTCAGATTAACATAAAGCACAAAATACATTGGCTCACATTACATTACTTCAACTGTAGCATGTCACATTATGTCAGCCAAGGTCAACATTCAATGTGACATGATATGATCTAACACGATGCAGGGTTACTGCCTCCTGTGTTAGGAATCTCAGGCTAAGAAACAGAAATAGAACAAGCAGATGCACCTAAGAGATTGCTTTATAATACTCCTGGGAAGAAGAACCATTATTAAATTCATTGGAAATTCTGCCTGTATCCTCCTTACTGGATTCAGCTAGGCCCTCCAGGCTACCATGATGTGCCTTTTTCTTTTTTCTTCTTTATTTTTTAAAGTAAGACCCAAGACCTGGTGAGTGAGTCAGATTGCTACTTGGATCTCACCACAGGAGGAATTTTCAAATAATTCAGCAGACTTCACAGGCTCTGATAACTCTTCTAATACTTTCTGCTCTCCTAGACTTTAGTGATATCGTTTCATGAATAATGTGATTGGCAGTACTGAAAGTCCCAGAGGATCTTGATTGCACGGAGCAATGTAGGGTTTTGGCCTGCAGAGTGACAAACCATAGGAAAGAAATGTTTAGCTGCCATACCAGGCTCAGTATGTATCAGAGAAGGATAGATCTGTAAAGGAACCAGTAAGTCTTCTGGAGTTTTGACTTGTTTTCACACACTGTAAAGCTTCCATGTCCCAAGCTCTGTTCCCCCCTCAATTATACCCACAGAACTTCATCTGTGCCTTGAGGACAGAGTGAGACCAAAGTTAAACTCAGCCATACGAGTCAAAGGTGACACTCATGCAATTCTGTGTGGCTATAGCTCTGTTGATTTTATTCTTTGAGCCTACTATAAGAACAGCCATTACATGCAGTGTAAGGATGGTAGAGTTCAGCTCTACACACACAAAACCTCACAGATTTGCAGAGAATAAATACAGGAAATTTTCATATTAGGGTAAACATTTTGTTTTAAGTTAGAAGTAATAAACTCTCATAAACTACAACAGAGTTATCAGTGGCCACTGACATAATTTATTATCTGGTAAAACAAAAAAGTAGACCTTCAAGAGCCCATCCTGTCTCTGATAGAACACAAGGATGTATCATTTTTAGAACAAAGGCTAAACTAACCACAGCTGACTTCACATTTCTCAATTTTCTGGTCACCTTTGTAAACATGAAGGTAATGTTTTTCTTTTTAGTATTCTGTGACAACAGAAAACACAAGCATTATTTTATTAACCTTTAAATGCAATTTGGTTGTTCTCTTTCCATTTCAGCTCTGGAGCTTTGATGTCTGAGTGACAGTGGATATACCTTAAGGGTTCAAAAAAAAAGTTCAATAGGCTTCATAGCCTCAGCATAAAATACAGAATAGAGTGAAAAATAAATAAATATGTATATACACACATATTTCCCTCTATTATGACTTTGAAAAGCCACAGCTGTTACATTGTTCCTCACAGTAAAGATCATTCAATGAGATAAGAATGAGCACAGAGGTACATCTAAGGTAGAGTCCTTAGACTGGATGCAGAGAAGCTGATATTTTTACCTAGTCAGCTAGCATGGTAAAATAATTAAAAAACAAACAAACAAAAAAACAAACCACCACCCAAACGAAGAGAAAAAACAACCACAAAAAAGCTACCTCTGAAACCCTTAGCTATATCCTCAGTTGTACCCAATGTACCCAGAAATCTGTTCACAAAATTCAAGGAATACTGACATCAGCAGTTATCTGCACCATCTGACTCCTGTTTCTCTATACTTTCCAGCATCTAGCAAAAAAAAAAAGGAATCTTGACCTTTGATTTTCCAAAACTAGGTTACTTGTGTAAGAGTTGACCCAAACCCAAAGGAAATATTAATCCAGACCAGAAAAATTCATCCTTGGAGTAAAACATAAAGCGTTTTTTTTTTTTTTTTTTTTTTTTTTTTTTGAGGTATCTTCAGCACCGAAGTTGGAAACTTTAATTGTAAATCTAACCCTATAATTACATCAAAACAACCTACCAGTACAGAAAAGAGGACATAGGTTTAGACCTCTGCTGATAGCAGCTTCTTCTAATGGTGCAAGCAAAAAGCTGGATTCTTGACTATTTCAATATATAAGTCCCTAAGAGAAATGCAAAAAATATCTCATATTGAGGCACTGGTCTCTACTAACACATCTTTTCCTGAAATCTGTTATCTGTGCCTTGAGGGATAAAATGAGTTCTACCATGCTAATCCTAACCCTCAGCATAGCTCCTCATATAGGTAACAGACCTATTGCTTTTGCAAAAGACAGTGTTGGGCACACAGACACCTGCCTGTTTAACACAGACCCTCTTGCACAAGCTCTTTACACAGTGGGCTTTTTATACAATCACTCTAGCAAAGATAAAAATGTTAAACTTTTTTTCTCAGCTTATAGATTTTATGAAAACCTGCCCAGGGTTTTGAAAAACATAATACAGCTTGTTATTTTGTTGAAGGCTTGCCTAGCAAGACTGTGAGATGCCTATTGGGTCTTACCATGGCTGGGAGCTTTGTTTTGCTGTGTTCCTAATACTCAACACAGAATTTATGTTTAGGACATACTATTGCATGCACCTCTACAAAAAACCCCAAGTAAATTAAAACCTGGATCATGCCTTGAGAGTGGTAGAGCAGCTAATTTTCACAAATAGCACAAGCTCTTGAAATGAGATTAGGAGAGCAGCTAAGCCAGGATGGCAGCTGTCACTAGAGAAGTGGCAGATCTTCAACACTTGATCTTTAAAACAAAGTTACATCGCTCAGTTCAGGGTATGAAACAGTTCAAATAAGTTTGAACTTTGGTTCAGAAATGAGGGGGTGAGCTTGTACCAGATTTACCTGACTGAACTGACCCTCCTTTTCTTTGTTGGCATTGTGCTGAAAAAAATTTTCACTTGGATCCTGCCCTTATCAAAATGAATGCAGACAAGTTACATATTGCTTGCAGTACTCTGTCATTTGTCAGTGAGCAAAGGCAGAAAGCAAAGCAGCAGGGTGATGTAGTGACTATAACTAATGTTGCTAAATATCACAACTTTTTTAGCAAGTCTGGCTTCTCTCCTCAGTAAACAAGAGGCAGTCACTGATCTTGGTGACAATGAAGAAAAAATTGCTTCTTTGTGGAGGTGGGTGTATTTCTCTGCCAGAATTAGGGAAGTATTCTGATTTAAGCTAAAGGCAATTCATTCCCAAGAGCTGGTAAATTCCTGAGTACTACAGAGCCAGGCAAAAGCTAATGTATAGGACAGTTCAATTTCATGCAAGGGATTATAGAGAGGAAATGGACAGTTATATTTCAGTCCCACAATAATATGCACTGCAAGTCTTTGCTTTCTTGAAAATGAACATGACAAACCACTTTTTCCCCCAAGGCTTCCACCAGATCTAAGCAGGCTATGATTTTTAAAGAGCACACCAAATCTCTAGAAATGCTTTGTAAATATCTGGACTACAAAATACTATTAAGGAAAACAATAGAGTTGCAAGGACTCAGATTGAAGAGTAAATGAAAAATGATCCAGTCAAGAAAAGCTGCAATAAAGAGGCAAAAGGGCTAAAAAGCATTGGCCATCCAAAATGGAAAAATCCCAGTGGTCATATTATCTGCACTGTTAATCAGATAGAGCAGTGTCAGTGCAGAAGTGAACAGGAACATCTCTGTTAAGTGCCTGTCTGAACAATATAGCATAGTTAAAATATTCAAAATCCATTTCACTTTGCATTAAGAGAATTTTTCAACCTGCAGAATGTTTCAAGAAGGAATGAATAATCATGGTAATACTCATATGGTTCATACACTATATCCCCTAAATCTCTGTATTTTCTCAACTGTCAATCTTTATTATAAAAATTCCTATTCAAGCTGAATAGATGTCTTCTGGGACTTCATCTGCTCATGGCATTGATTTTCCAATTGAAGCCAGGTCTCTGCCAGAGATGTCATCATCATCTGTACACCAGACTGCTATGTCATATGCAAAGGATTGTACCTTTAGGTAGGAGACGGGAAGATGGTTTAGATGTGCTTTTAAGGAACAAAAAATTTCCTTTTATGTAAATGCCCCAGGCAAATGGCCAGTAAGTATAGAAATGCAGATCATGTAAGGTACTACATGCAGAAGGATTTCAATATAGATTGGTTTTGCTAAACTACCATGAAAAATAAATACAGTAGTATAACATACCTCACTGCAGGCAAAATTTAAATTTGGGGTTTTAGGTTACTGGGAGAGAAAATATAAGAAAAATAGATCGTGTGATTCAGATGAAGCCACTCTTGATATCAGTTTGGATGAGGTTGCTCACAAATACATAAAATTATTTTAGTCTTATGGAACCTGGGGCCCTGTGTTCTCTTTTCAGTCACTAATTGTGCTAAGAAATTTTGATATTGGTTTGACTGATATTTGATATAATGATCTTCAAAGCAGTATAAAACACTTTTAACCAAAGCTGTCTATAAAGGCAGCATTGTCAGAGGATATGCTTCAATGCAGTGACAGCCTCTGGGTTATTTCACCTAATGAGGACCATCCCATAGCAGTAACTACCCTGTAAAGAGTTGCAGCATTCTGATATGTCAAGAGAATCATCTGGCTGGCCTTGAAGCAGAAAAACCGAAGCAGTGCCATGAACAAGCCTCAGACTGGTGAAGGGGGTGTGGGAGAGAGGGGGGGATTCTGAGAACTGGATTAGCTTTTACTGGAATCCTTTCAGATTACCAGGACAGATGTATAAGCAGGAAAACAAAAATTGGGTAAACCGCCAAAAAACATTCTGCCCTAGTAGCAAGCTGCACAGTAAACTTGACACTCCTGCTTCATCATACATTTTCCAGTTCCAGTATCATTAAACAATAATTGTTCTGCTCTACTCCCTGTTTTGAAAAATGCTGCTTTTTGCTCTGTCTTCATAACAGCCTCTTAAGTCATTTAAGTTTCAATGCTCCCACAACAAATGGCTGCAAGAGAGAACCTTGCTGAACTGTATACATTTATCTCAGGACTTTGAAGATGCCATCATTTATATTAGTTCATAATTATTGCAGCTGTCACTTCCAAACGCCTTACAGTGCTTCCATGAGAAAGGGAAGTATTAAAAGCAAAATTTTTGAAAGGATTCACAGCTCCTATTGTGGTTGCTGGATACAGACAGCTACAGTTAAGTGGCCACATTTCTTTAGCCACACTTAAGTGGCTAAAGAAAAAGCAGAGAGCTCTTTCAAGAGTATGACGCTTAATGACTTGTTCTCATGGATGTCTGTGCCAGAACTGAGAACAGACCATGGATCCACACCAATGAAAAGACCACCTAACAACTAACAATTCCACTAACAACTCTATGTAAGGTAGAGAACAGCAGTAACAGTATGTAATATCCCAGCATTCTCCCTCTGCAGGACACAGGTTCATTATTCAAGACCAACACTCTCAAGCAAGGACATGCAAATTCAGATGAGAGCAATGGAAATGGTCTATAGAACACAAAGTATGTGATGTATTCAGAGTGGGAAAGGGAGAAGTAGGAGGTCATAAGAAAATGACACAGCAAAAGACTGAGCAAGCACCAGATAATTCTGATAAGAGAAGGCAAGAGAAAGAGTAAGTATCCACATGAGTAAGCAGTTTCCCAGCCAACTAAGTGTCTGCATACTCTATATGCTGTGCATTTTTACATTCTGGTGCTATAAAGCAGGGTCCTTGATCTATGGTACATGTACTTTTCTCCACTGTATACATGAAGATATAAAATTCTTTTTCCTGCACTTGGGGAAACAAGGTTTTCAGTAAATCCAATGCAGGAAAAAAAATCAAAGAATCAGACAAAGAAACAGAGGGCAAAATGCACCATAGTTGCATTGAGTGAGTGACCATCAGCCCACCCAGAGCAACCTCTATGCTTAGTGATGCATTTACTGCTGACCTTGCCAGCAGTTGAAGCCTCCACTCAAGTTGGACAAAGTCAAGGTGGACTTGCTGCTGAGTGGGCTGTTTCACCCACAGCAGTGGTGACATCTGATTGCTGGGCTAACCATACACAGTTTGATAGACAGCTGCCCACTACTCTGCTGATCAGCCCTATTCATTTCTGACTTGACACTGCATCATCACAGCCTGCAGGTTTTAATTAAAGGGCAGAAAAGCCCCAAAACCCACTTTGGTGTGTTTCCTGTAAAGCATCCAGCTCGTCAGTGGTTGTTTTAAGACAAAGGGGGTTCACAAGTGCAGAGGAAAGTAAAAGATCCCCTATCAGAACTGCCCTGTAGTCAGCAGCAGAGTAGAAAACTGCAAAAGAAGACCCAGGAGTAGGACCTAGGGCTGTATATAAGATGCGGGTGTTTATTTGAAATAACCTGTAGACCAAAGGCATGCGTAAATTCAGATCATCCCAGGTATTGCTTCAAATCTCAGAGGAATTAAAAGCAGTGTATGTGCAGAAACTCATACGTGACAAACCTGTCAGGAGCTTCCAGAACAGGGTGATTACCTCAAAATTGGGAAACCCTGTCCTCAGCATGAAGGTCGCTGACATTGTGCCACTTTATTTTCTGCAGAGTGTTTTTAAGAACCCTCAGGAAGACTAAAAAGCTAGATTACACACTTTCACATCACAGTGTTCACACTCACTGAGACAAGAAAGAGCTGCTAAAAGCCTGCACAGTGAAAACCTCTCCAACAAAAGGACATTCCCCCAGAGGCTGGGGGTCCTGTACACGGGGTCCCTGCAGCTGCCCTCCCACCCTTTATCGAGTCCCTCTTTCCCTTAGCTCCCCAGTACTGTATTTTTAGCTGGCTAGAAGCAGCTGTTCTGGGAGATGGTTACGTAGACTAGATTTCCACAGATGTAAGCAGGAGACCCCAAACTCTCTACACACCCGTAGAGTTTGGCATTCAGCAATTTTGGGCACGATTCCCCAGTATGGTCATTTATTGGGTGTCCATGTCCAGGTTTCAGTAGCTGGGGGGGCTACAGGGGGCACAGCCTGTTCCCCAGCAGCCCCAGCCTGGCCACAGCTAAGGCCCTCAGAGAAGCTGGAAGTCCCTGTGTGGAAACATGTTTAAGAACAGGCAACACCACTCATGGGCAGTGAGGTGTAAGGGAAAAAGTGCGAGGAACAGCTCTGCCAGTGCTGGGGTCAGACAGGGAGGAGGGGAGGCACCAGAGCAAGGGTTCCCCTGGAGAGCACATGGTGGTTTATCATGAGATACTGCAGCCTGTAGAGGTTGGTTTCTCACCCATCAAGCTAATTTTAATGGCAACTAGATTAAATTAATTTTCCCCAAGTCAAGTGTGTTCTGCCTGCTACCAAGGGGAGCAAGAAAGGGGGTGGGCAGCTGGCAGGCAGACAGGACAACCCACCACATCATGTTTAGTAATTCCAAGGAAAACAGTTAATATATTCTTGAGAGAAAGATGTGGAGGTGTCATTCTTCTCACCCATAAATAAATGAATTCTAATCAGTTATTCCTGGAAAACCCAGTTTTGTCAGTAGCATTACAGCAAATGTGACCTCCCTGCATGTGTATGCTTCTTGATAAAAGTAAAATCCCAAGCTGAAAGAAAACAAAAAGAGCTCCTAAGAAGAGAATTCAACCACAAATGGTGAGAAGATAAAGGTGCAAGGAAATCCCTCGCTTTGGATATTAAGGGAACTAAAATAATTACTCTAATTTCTAATTGCTAATAGCGCTTTTTTTTATATCATCCAATTTTTCTAGTTGTTTCAAATATAATCTGAGCCCTGGATTTGTGACAGAAGACTGCCCCGGTAAGCAATTTTTATCTCAGAGTAACATGGACAATGGATATTAATTTAGAATTACAAGTCAAAGTTAACTGGTAGGGATAAGCCAGCAGAAAACACCTTCTAAAGGAATAACACAATTGTGAAAAATGTATTTTTGTTCAGAAGAAAAGCTGTCTAGATAAGAGGCTTTTATAGGCCCCTCCAGCCCCCCTTCTTGGGTCACTGGGTGTGAGAGTAGGTGATAAGGCCCTTGATCTTACAGGGCAGAGGAAGAGGAAGGGTTAGAGAGTGCAGAACAGCCTAAAGGGAAGGGCTCCCTCTCCTTGCCATTGCTGAGGCCAAAAGTGATGGCAACTGCTACAGAGAGGAGCTGCTCTTGCTGCAGTAAAACCGCTCCCCTCCTTCCATCTCTTCCCCAGCAGGAAGGACTGCACAAGTCAGAAGAGCTGATCATCATCTCCTCGCCCCCAGGCAGACCTCGAAGGCAGCTGCAGGCTGATGAAGTAGGCAGTGGCCTGTTCTTCCATGGCCCAGTGCTGGCTCTGCTGTTTGCCTCTTGGAAAGCAAGTGCAGACGCCTGAATGTCAGCAATTAAAATGATGCAATACATGACACATATCAGTCAGAAATACCCCAGCAATTGGACGCTTGCATGCCATACTGCAGATAACTCTCATGTCTCTCACGGAGATGCTTGCCACAATGCTTGTTTTGTTCCCTGCTCCTAATTCCATATGAGTTCATCTTCTCACTGATTGCAGGAATTCTGTGTGGACAGGGGGGATTTGCCAAAACCAGGAATAATGCAACTTCTGTTTGAAGACGCATTTTGCTGAATTTTTTCCATTAATCTTGGAAGTTACGCAATAATATTTAAAACCATTTTAAGAACTTGTCTCTGCTGTGAAGAATACCAGCACAACCTTTAAACACAGTTCAGGGTTCTGAGAGGAGGCAAGGATTTTGGTGGAACACTTGCCACATGTGGGTTATGATAAACCTCAGTGTGAGGCACTGATGGAGACAAGAAGCCAAACAAGTGCAGCACCTGGTTTATCAGGAGAGCCAGGTGCTCTTGTAGGTAAAGCCACACCATGTGGTGTGGGACAGGCAGCTTTCTTGCAACACCAGGTGTGTCTGCACAGCATAAGGTGGAGCCAAGCAGAGAAACATGACTCAGTCTCTGCCCAACTCATTCACACCTATCTTGGATCCTAAAAACAAGTCATGTTAACATGATGCTCCTGCCTGGGCATGGTTAATCAGACTTCCCAAATATTGTGCAACGTAGCTGTTCCACTGCCTGTTCTACAAGAAACAGTCATACGAGTTGATCTTCTCATTCCTTTATCCTGCCTTGTCAGTTTAGGTCTGAAGCACCTTCAGAGAAAGTCCACTGATTTATTTAAGCATTGCAGGTCCAGGCCCCAAGACTGTCAGATAGGCAGCAGGACCTCAAAAGGACTTGGAGCAGAAGAAGACGAATGATGGTTTCTTGGTATGAGTATGGTTAAAATTACATGACCCAGAAGTTACAAAAAAGTTGAAAATTATGCAATCAGAAAAAAGCATGAAAAACCTCAGATCTGCCCATGAATGGACAGTTATGCATCAGAGAAGAAGGTGGCTGAAGATCTTTATATCTTTCTTGTGCTGTACAACAAGTGCTTGATTTCTGCTAGAGTAACCCAAATATAAATAGATGAAAGTTCCCTCAGGTCCTATTTACTAGTGTTCCCACTTCAAATAAAACACCCACAACAGGCATTTTTGGAAAGAGTTATCTGTACACATTTGGTGTCTTAATAGTACTCCACACTTAGAAATCTTGGCAATACCTCCCAGTCAAATGCAGTTACAGGTCTGACCCATGTGCATAAGGCTTGCTCATGCTCAGAAGTCACATGGATTTGAATGATATATTTATGTGAATTTAAGTTTGCAAGAAAGGATTTTAAATGTGGTGATGGAGCAGTAAGTATTTTCATACCTAATTAAATTAATTTGGAAAGGTATATTTATGGGTAGGATTAGACTATTATTAGTAAAGGAGATTGGCAATGGAAGGATATCTTTTAATTATCAAGGAGCTTTTTGAATAGGATTTACTCACCATAGAAATTCTCTACTTTGAAATATCACATGCTGTCAGGGTGGTTTTTGCTTTTTCTTTGCCTAGGTCAACCAACTACATACCATGCCTCTAGCAAAAAGTAGCCATTGAACTGATCACTCCTTGAATTTCAATTCCTAGTCACACTTAATAACTGTCTATGCCAAAATCCCTGCGAGGGACAGGAGAATATCAGAGTGATACAAAGCTCACATCAATTCCTATGACACTGACTCGGATACTCCTGGTGTTAGAAATGCTCCCCTTTCAGATGGTGCGCCTAGAAGCCCAGAGTGCAATCTAGGGAATATAAGATTAATTAAGGAAAACTAGGGAACTGGGACTCTGCTTCTTATTCAGGCACTTTTTGCATTGTTGTTTTGGGTTTTTTTTTTATTGGTCTTTTTAATCTAACTTCAAACACAAGTGTCTGGTACTTTTAGAGATACAGATAACAAGAAAGCTAGGAAGTTATCGCTAGATGAACTCAATACTTAACACATCAAATGTTTCCTCAAATTCTACAAAACAGACTCTGATTAATCTGGTCACAGGCATGCACAACTTAGATTCAGCTCTTTCCAAACACAGCTTGCAGGCAGTCTTTAACACATCTTACTGAGCCTGCATATTAGGAAGAGTTATCTTTCCATAGTCCTGAGAAGCAGACAATGCACTTTGGTAAGGACAAAGTGGTGGGTTTTGAACTGAATTTTCTCCCTTCTGGTTTATAAGAAATAATATTTTAATTATTTTAAAATATCTAATACTTAAAGTAGAAACTACTGAATATCTCCTTCTAACATTGTAACAGTGGTTACAAAAAGGAATAGTGACTCAAATGTGTCCAGGGAGCACTGGACTATCTTCAAACAAGTTTGTTGGCAGCTTGAAGGCTCCTGAACATTATGATGTTAATACAGCTGTATTAACTTGTTCACATTAATAAACACGTGTGTGGGAAGGTTTAACTCTCTGCATAGCAAAGTAGTTCTGCCTCTCTGGTTTCCAGTAGCATATTGTTTTAGGCTCAGTCCTGAAAGAAGATCAAAGTTGATGAAAGCTTCAGAGTACACATTCAGTGCCTGCTGGAAGGCTGTGCTTCCATCTGCTGTGGCAGAGAAATGGCATGTTGCAAAGAATTGACACTGTATTTCATCGGTGTCATTCATAATCCTTTTTAACAGATTAAAATTATGGGCTGTCTGGTTTTCAAACACAGAATCATCCAATTTGCATGGTCCAGGTCCTTTTCCACAGTGAATGATGGGATGGGTAAGTGATATTTACCAGTACTTCATGCCACCACACTGCAGCTAATATGCACTGAACCTTCAGAAAGACAATATGGAATTAATTCTCAGAAGCAATCAACATTAATTTGATTCTTTTCTTATTTTGCTTCTGCATCTCTGACTCCAGTGATTTCACATTATGAGAAATAGGCAAACCCTTAGGCATTCTCAGCAAACATGAACTGCTAGAAACCCACAGGGGAACTGCCAAGGGCCTCCAATGGCAACTGGGAATTTCACTTTCACTGATGGTCCATGACCCAGAAGTCAGCAAGCATGGGGTAACTTTGCTGGCATTTTCATATTTTAAAATCTCCCCCTATGGCCATGTATGCATGTCCACAGTTTTGCACTATAAAACCAAATGCCATTCTAAAGTGTACACCCATATGCAGGCACACACTCCCCATGTTACACAGGCTCACAAAACAGATCAAATTACTGGTTTTGCCCTCCAGGATTCTCAAGGGCCTTCAGCTACTGAAATTAACCCTCATCCTTCTGTGCGCTCATGCCTGCAGTTTTAGTGCTCCATACCATCTGATATAACACAACTATTTAGGTTTCTTAAAATACTGAGGTTTTAAAAAGACCACCTAAGAATCCACATCATGACCATTCCTCATGACAACAGGAGTGTATCAAGAACACATGTAATACATAACAAAGAAACCATCACGACTCACCTGATGTTGACATCTGCCTGAAGGATCTGTCGACACTATATTGCACTGAAAGTGACTTTTATATAGATAAATGTATATGTTTAAGTTTTGCTTGTTTGTACACACACAGGTAATATATGCATTGTACTCCCACATAAATATTTCCCTGTTAAACCAAAATATTATGAATATAACAGCCATTTGAGTGTCAGGGGAGCCAGTTTCTTCCCTGTGATATGTAATACATGGAATACAAGTCCAAGGCATTGTCTGCAGCCCTGATGCAGCCTAAGGTCTGGGAGTCAGAAGGTGGTTGCCATCCCATCTGCAGGCAATTCCCCTGGCAGGTGGCAAAAGGGACAGGCAGTGTGCTCCCCTGTGCAATTCAGATGCTGACATTTCCCACAGAAGGGAATTTTTCAAGCAATCTCTTAGAAATAATCAGTGCTTCATTCACATCATTTCAGAACATGGTTGAGACTGAAGGCAGCGGCTGCTGAGCTCTAAGACTCCTGGCTCAGCGATTACTCCAGATGCTTCTGGGTTCCCCCTGCCCCTTCAGCCCCAGTGAGCTGACAAGGAGCAGCTCAAAGCCCTGGGAGCCATAAGACATAAGAAACCACAGGGCTTGGGAATCATGGCTCCTACACTTCCACTTGTGTGGCGTGGTGCCCAGAAGCCCTCAAAGCACCCGTGGCATATGCCAGGTCTTGAGGGATCTCCAGAGGCATCCAGCAAGTCAAGGCTATCCTAGAGCCACAGACCCCACAGCTCGCCAGAAGCCATGAAATCAGGCATGAAGCCTGTCAGAACGCATCCCATGTCACTACAGAAAGCCACTAAAACTGATGCTTTTGCAAAATATTTTGCTATCAATGAATCTGCCTTTTCTGATGGAAAACTCTTTTGTCAGAAAGTTCCCAGCTAGCTCCAGTCTGTAGATCCCACACACAGGTTAGAAATTAGAAGAGCTCGTGCACTCATGTCCAAAGCTATTGTATAGAATTATTTAGAGAATTCAAGCTCTGCAAAAAAAAATTAGACTTCTATTGAAACTCTCAGAAGACACAACTGCCCTGTAAATGAAGTGTTAGACTGAACCTGCATGTCATTCTGCACTTCAAAATCACATCCGTGTTATCTGCAGCCTTGATGCACTTTAACATTTTCTTTGTCCTGACGACAAGTTCTTTGGGGTGGGGGCCTTTTCCTGCTTTGTTCCTGACAAGCAGCTTGTGCAATCATGTAAGCAACAAGTTCATATCAGCCAGCAGCCCTGGAATTTTCTGTTTCAGAGGACTGGCCTCAGCAATACAGTTCCAGAGTGACTTTGTCCTTCAGTACTAAGCAGTTCCAAGAAAATAACACTGCCTCTAAATTTAAGAGTATTTTGCAGAGAAAAGGTTCACACAGAAAATTCTCTCATGCAAGGTTCTCGGCTCTTCTAAGGTACACTTAAACCAGCAGTTAAGAGAGAATGTTTTTATAAAATTAATTCCATCAATACAGTATTTTACCCTAAAGCAAAGTGTTGCTAACAAAATATGAAATAGATGTTTCCCTATTGCCATCATTGCACTGCCATTGAATATACTTTGGGTTTTTTTCTATAAATGACACAGGCATTCAAAGCAATGTGAGGAAGGAAAACTCCCCCCTCAGATGTCAAGGTATTACTGGGGAAGGACATTACCCTTTTGTTCCAACAGAAACCTTGTAAAAGGTCTAAGCAGCATTTGCTAAACCTTGATTTTTCTAAACAAAAACATGTAATGCTTTAAGTAACATCACAGGGTATTATTGCAAAGCTTACCAAGCAAGTCCAAACTCCATAAACTAGCTGTTTGTCTAAAGAGATAATTAAGCTGTATCAAGCATACACAGATGTAGCAACTCAACAAAAGGAGTTTGGCAATTATTCCTTTAAGAAAACAGGAAACACACTAGCTAGTATCACTTTTGTCTCAAGTGATCCAACATGCAGTACCTACTGCAGCAATAATTTGGCCCAGTTTTTTAGAATTCTTAGAATTACAGAACAGTATAATTAGATTTTTCAAGTTTTATTTTTATTCTATTTTTAGAATTTTAGAATAATTTGTCCTGCTTTACCTTTTGTACATAATTACTGACCATTTTTTGTGTGCACAATACCTGAAATTTGACTTCTGTTTCCCACTTTCTACTGAATTAAGGTGGAATAGCATACTTTCTTACACTAAAATATTCATAGTTCAAGACCTGAGATTAGTATTTTACAGCCTCAGTTACCTCCTTCAATTACTTCATGGGCAGGAAGAGTGAGATAAAAGCAGACAGAGTTTGAAACATACTGCAGAGTTTGAGCTAAAATCCACTGAAACAGTTGCAGAAAATTAATTTGACTCCCAGAGTTTAAGGAGTGGACTCCATAAATGGACCCAGTAAAGATACTGATATATAACCATAGCAGCCTATACCTTATAAATTTCACATTAGCAGCTGGATACAGTTTCCTGTGGTTTATTTTGATAGTAATATTTTTCAATCTATTGATACACCAAAAAGAACATAGAATTGGCTCTGGCAAAGCAGGATCCTAACAATTTCAGATACTCCATGGCCTGAATTAACTGAACTCTCAGGCCCGACCTGAATAGCCACATTCTTGCTGCCATCTGACAGAAACTTCTAGCTTGGCATACACCTACAAGAAGTGTTGCTCCTTGTTTTACAGTTCAGAATAAGCTCTGTATTATTTACAGTAAAGAAATTACAACATGATAATCAGAACCTTTGAATTACATGCACAGTGTGCTTTACCACAGGCAGCAAAACTGCTTCAGAGTTCATTCTGAATGACTGGCAATCAACATCTGCAGTAAGCTATCATCTTGGGTTTTTTTTCTTCCAGCCTGATAATGAATTTTCTTTCTACTTTACACATCAACCCCAGATTTAAATATATTTTAAAGATAAGCAGTACACTAACTTCATATTTAGGCAACAAATAGCTCCTCTCCTAACAGCCTTACTATCAAAACACTCACAACTTTAACCATGGTTCAACAGCTGACAAGCTGCCCTCACTGCATTGTACAGCCTGACACAGTTTTCCTGAGTTCTTCCATTCCCCCACAGGTGTCTTGTGGCTGCCTCTTGTCACATCCTCACTTGAAATTATACTCCACCTGACATTTGGTCAAGAACCAGGGCTCTCTGTTACTCCTAGACTGCAAAAACATTAAATGTGTTGTATCAGGTTGATGTACAAATTCTTTATTCAGAAAAGAATTCATACTTTGTTGCTACTTCCATTTTATGCTGGTTGGTAAAATTTTTGTCAATTGAAAACAGCTCAATTAAATGCTAAGTTGATTAGTCATTAGGAACCACAGAATCCCATTTGGTACAAAAAGAATACTTCTAGGGATACAAATAAGGGAATCTTAATCTCAGTCAAAACAAGAAACCTGTCCATATCCAGGTGTCAAAACAGTATTTGTAAAGTACATAAGGTAGACAGTCATAGTGTAAGTAAAAACTCCACTGATTCAAAATCATACTTTTCAAATACTTGAACTGACCAAATACTAAGACAAAACTCTCCAACTACAGTGCTACTTGAATAATATATAAAACTGCTATAATTGTAGCTAAAGCAGGTAGAGAATGCTGCTAGTTGTGGTACTGCATAATGAAAGGAAAATATCATACTGTTAAAAAAATTAGGCTTCTTAATGATTCCAAAATCTATACAGCAGCATGGGTCTCACTGAGCTTTTGCAATGAATTTAGTGACTGGAAAAATTGAGCCCCCATTTAATTTGATTTAAAGCTCTGGAACCAAAACATTTGTATGTGAAACTATTTTCCAGCTCTTTATTTTTATCAGTTTTCAGCACTTGTTTCAACAGTACCTACTTCACAAATGCAATCCAGTCACTGACTTGTAAAGGGAAGACCTTTAATTAAAAATGCCAATATTAAAAGAGTGTAAGAACAGTCCATTGAAAATTACATTATTTGGGTCATGGGTGCCATTACAGATGCTTTCCTGTTGCTATACAGGTTGCGGGGAGCTACTTCATGCCTACACATGGAACACACAGATCAGCCACTCCTCCTGATCAATGAAATAGGAGCAGATGTTTTCAAAGCACCAGAGAATACAAAGGTGCACATAATGAGTTATTACAATCTACTGAGATCTATTCCTGCACTGTATGGGTTTGTTTTCTGAGAATTTGACAGCTCTTATACTGGACAATACATATTCACTTCTGCAGTGTCCTGAATCTGTTTTCCTAAGTGACAATTTGACAGCTGTACAATTATTTCTAGTGCAGAACAGGGAAACTCACTGATTATTGCCTTCATCTTGCTTTATGAAATTCAGTCTCAATACAATGCAACGTAGCTGCTATCCCTCCACTTCAGCTACTTGATGGAATTGAAATTTGGCAATGAAAACACAAAAGAAGATAGGCCCTAAGTTATCATACGTACACACACACAGAGACACAAAAACAAATCTTGCTAATTACGTCAAAGACTTGTGGGTTTTTTCCATACAGGCAGAATGACCTGAAGATGAGCTGCTTTTCTGGAAATGAGGCAGGTACGACCTCAGTCTAGCCTACTGGATTTCTTAGTGGTCATAATGTTACCATTTTCTGATCCTCGGCTGGTAATGCTTACTGGTAATGTCCCTCAGAGAGTGACCAAGAAGTGTCACTTCCCTGTTCCTCATTAACTGCTGTGGAACACCTAGAAAACAGTCTCTCAGTCTCACAGTCCCTCACCCATCTTTGTTGCATCCATTCTCCTCCGTTTTGTTAATTCTATTTATTAAAATATATATAAAAAAAATAAGATTTGTTCATGGTTTTGTTATTAGTTCTTTGTCCTCTGCCGTGACTACTCTGCTCTTCTCTGCAACCTCCTTGGAACCTTCCTCTCACTCCAACTCAAGAGGAGCTGCATGTTGAAACTGGTGAAACTCTGGTGTGGTTAAGAGCTGTGCCAAGGGCTCTGGAAAGAACAGAAGCTGAGACTGGCAGGAAGAGGGAAGCTGGATGATTTTCAAGAAGCTGACTACCATTTTATTCATAACAGAGAAGAATTGACTACGAAGTAATCACTAGCTATGTGGCTTTTCCTAGGTCCAAAAACTTCACACAAAAACCCCAGAAATGGATATTTGCATAATGTTTCTAATCCACAGGTTTCACAACAAATACCATTGGGTGATGGTATTTAGGAGGAAAATAAGTCACAGAAAGGTTACATGATTTTTTTCTATACAGCAAGGGAAGGGCAGAGCCCTGGATAAGATCTGGTTCCAGTGTAACAATAACTCCACAAGGTCCCTACAAGGCACCTCCTGCTCCTGACAGCTCAGAACAAAAACCTCTATAGCAAACTCACTGTAAGAACAAAGCTCCACCACAACCTGAGTGTCTTGACCATCACCCCACTTCCTGGTGGGGCTGGCAGCCCTTCCTGATGGACGGTTTGCATAGCACTGAAATGCAGAAGCCAGCTCAGACAGCAGCAGCACAGATTAACAGTGGAGAAGGCAAAGCCAGCCAGGCTCCTCATTGCACTGACCCCAGCAGGGCTGCAACTCAAGTCTGAAATCTCCAAGGAACACACCTAAGCACTGCACTGCTGGGGTGACCCTCCTGCCCACATGTCAACTAACAGGTTTCAGGCCCATCCTGGTGAACACACAGGCTGTAATATGGAGGCTTTCTAGATTTCCTGTTGGGAAAAGATAAGAAACTGCAACAAAACAAACGTATTTCCCAATTCACCAGGGTGACTCTCTCCTAAAGGATTATTCAGGATCTGCCATCAATTTACTGCCTGACTCTATCAGTCTTAAATTGTGCATGATTACTTTGTTTAGTTTTGCTGACATTTGTGTTTTGTTTAAGGGTCTCCTTTGTGCAATCTTTTGTGTCTCCTTTAAATAAACACTCTCCCTGTGCTTGTAGCAGCATGCTTGGGTTCAGCAAGATGTCTATCACTTAATAACCAAATGAAAAGTTTAATCACCCAAAAGCTAGCTTTCAACCTGCAGTTAACAAAACAGAAAAGCTAAGGGTGTTCCATATGCATTTTTCTCTATATTTATTCTGTTAACACATTTGCTAGTCCAAGCAAGTTTGGTGTTGTGTATTTGGTCCTGTAAACATCAGCTTAACATGTGGAAACAGGCAGCATTTATTCTTACTCTGCAGTCAGAATCAGTCCAGTAATGAAAAACAATTATTCATTTACGTCTTTCAAAAACTAGTAGTTTTTTGTTAATAATCCCTGAGAATGTATGAAACAAAGCATATACACTAATGGCTTGCTGAGCACATCAACTGCAGAAAATTGGGTAAGCATTGGTAAGCAAAACATGACATGGAAAACAAACAGGAAAAATACAAGTCATGCCAAGGTGTCATTTTTACAAAGTGACTTTTTTTTAAAAAAACAGAGAGACAAGTTAATGTCCCGATAAGGAACAATAAAGCTATGTTAAAAACACTTGCCATTAACAGCCATCTGCTCTGTGCAGTTAGGGGATAATTTTTATGTACAGCTGACAGCTTTGCATCATCTTTCCTCCTTCATGAAGGATTGTCTCTGCCTCTGGTGTGCAAAGCCTCTGAGAAGCAGGATCTGTCCATTATGTCGTGGGTCTCAAAAAGCTTGTGCTGCTAATAAACATGTAGCATTCTCCACTGGATTTCCAAACAGAAAGCAAACATAAGATTTGGAAATATATATTTGCTAATAATATTCCACTTCTCTCTAATAATATTCTGCTCATGTCAGCATTGCCTGTAAAAATCAAGAGGCAAAGTGTGCTCACTGCCCTTGGCATACTGTGATGGTAAGAAAAATCAAGACTGCTTTCTCACTGTTCTCTGAGTACGAGTTCTCTGCTTAAGCCTGTCTTTTTTGATCAGAATGTCTCTGGTGTCCTTATGCCTTTTACTCCTGTTTGAACTTGTCTCTTCAGAATATTTAGTAAATACAATTCATGTTCACACCTAAAGTAAAGCCACCTTCTTTTGTTATGTACTAGAAGTCTTACAATAAGTACGCACAACAAAAGGCAGGGTCACACTTCCCTCATTTGCAGTCCTTGCAAGGAACACTTACGCAAGAAAAGTGCACAGAAAACTAATATAATATTAACATTCAAAGCATACTCTACCATTTCCATTCCTCAGATCTGATATAATTTTAATATACATTAGGAATAAGACCAGAAAAAAAGAAAGTGGAGCAGCTGAAAGTGATTTGTCTATGGCCTTGTAGTACTTCCTTCAGTTCACAAGAGATGGTGGTCAGATTTTTCCAAGTCCAGATCAAGCCCATAACGGTATCCCACCAACCAAACATGCTTTGAAGACATTTATAGAGTTTCTAACATTGAGCTACACACATCAGTCAAAATGCATTTGCTACACTCACAAGCTCTTGAAGGAGTTACATTCAACTTGATCCTATTCCAAAAAGTTGAAGGGTTGGTTTTCATGCACTTAAACAAAACAAAACAAAACAAAACAAAAAAAAAAAAAAGGCAGACTTTTTATAATTATCATTCAGGTCCACGTTGCAAACATCATCAGCTAACAAAGAGAAGTCATGAGAATTTTTTCATCTCAGACCAATTCCTTTTTCTCTCAAAGAAACACAACTGCTTAAGTAAGTCCCTCGAGTAAGAATTTAGACTTGTATGTACACACTCAGGATCTATTTTTTAACTGAATTTTCTATATCTTGTAGCGATCTACAAAATGAAATCCATATCATCATGCTGGGTTTTCTTCATGCCCTCAACTTCCTTACACTTGAGTCTGATCCAAACCCAGAGGTATAACAATAGGAAGACATACAATTTTGACTTGAACTGGCTCCAGATCAGTATCAGGATCTAGTATTTTTCTTCTGTGTCATACCTGAACTTTGGTGCAGATGACCTAAGAGGGAGTTTCAGGAGATAATTCTCCATGCAAACTCAGAGCCTGGTATTAACTGTGAAGCAGCCACAGTATTACAGCCTGTTCTCTGTATCACAGAGAAGATATGTAGCTTAACTATAGCTAACACCTTAGAGCTGAACCTTTCTTCAGGCAAGTTTTTTGTTTTACTGTAAAAACAATCATTCCTGTGGTACAATCCATCACATCTCACCTCTGAATGACACTGCAGAAGTACTGCAAATGGTTCTGAATCATGGCACCACCGCTCCATAAGGTCCCCTTTATGAATATTTTACACTCCTAACTCTACAATCAACCTTATCAAGATTCAATCATTTCAGGTGAGCCCTTATTTCCTTACTCCTTTGCTAAGGGTTCTGCAGTAGTCAGTTTCATAGGCTGAGATTATCATCATACCACTGCCTCTCAGCATGACATTTTGCAGGTCCCAAGTACTCTTAAACATCCATCATTTAGCCTCCATGCTGGATCTCCTTAGCTACTGCACTGTACATGGTCACAACATTCCCAGCACCCCTGAGTTTACTCTGAAGTCTATCAATGTTCTCCTTGTATGGCTGAGCCCCACCCAAGTTTGGGTTAATGGGTCTGAGCACCGTTACTGTAATTGTCCCATGCTCTCACATGTCAGGCATTGAGTTACACCATTTTCTGTTTAAAAATTGCAGGTAGTTTCAGGCCTGGTGCTCTCCCCCACGTGATCACCAGTATAACATTGGCCTCTGCTGGCCTGATCCCACAGTCAGTGCTCACCACCTTGCCACTGGATGAATGCTAATTACCTTTTGCTCATCTCTGTATGGCTGTGTTTGAGATATCTACCACAGGTATTAAAACATAAATGGCATAATTGATGTTTCTGTTTTTTTCTGCCTCCTTTCCAACTCTTTTTTTTTTTGTGTCAAATATCTACAAAACTTACCTTAAGACCACCTTTCTCCATCTTGTTTCCCCACTTACCTTGTCCTTCCTAAACATCACAGCTCACTTCCTATAGTTTTGCTTCCTTTGAAACTTTTTCATTCAGAACAAAATGATATCTGTACTTTGCACATCTGTAAGCATAGAATAAATAAGAATCATGCATGTGTTCCACATTAGACTGCTATGAATATTTATTTAGTCATCCCTTCTAGCAATCTATGTATCTTCCTTCCTTAGGTCTCTTTTTAACTATCCACCAGAACTGAAGGACTTGCTTCTTTTCCCTGATGAAAATTACGTATTGTGTTTTAGTGCACCATTCAGTTCCTGTCTCCCACTCAAATCAGAAACATCAGAAACTATTTTTTACCAGATTTGCAGCACATAGAAAATTTCAAATGTCCTTGCAAAGGCCAAGATGAGAAGTGCAGCTGGTACAGGCAAACCATTGAGATTTTGCTTATCAGCTAAGCTGTGATTCTGCACACTAAAACAGATCTGAAGTCCATTGAACCAAGACAGAATACTCTCTGCAGTTTCAGATAACTGACTCCTATTTGGCCCTTTTCTAGACAGAATTACATGTGTATGAATGACTGGATGGGGTTAATAAACTAACCTCAGCCCACGTCTTCCTCCAAGAATTAATATGAGCTTTTAAATGACTATTTTTCCTGAGATTTTCTTACTGTTCTCATCAGCTTCTTCCTGTGGGGCCTGCAAACACACTCCAGGAAAGAAGCTTGCCAGGATATAAGAGAAATCTCACGAGAAATTTTGTTGTTGGTTCATTTCCAGGAAAGTTCTGCAGACTCAGGACATACAAATAAATTTCTCCAAACTGGGGAGACCAATACCTGTGATATTTCTAGCAGCAATTGTGATCTCTTCCTAAAAATTGGTCTTAATAGTCTCATTCGTCAGATTCTGCTCAGAAGTGAAAATGTCATTTCCGGTCGGAACAGCACAGACATAACCAAAAGGTAATCTAAAATAATGAATTTGTTTTGAGTTCTATGGAGGGCTGAAGATAGTTCACTTGGAATTGAAAGAAAATTAGAGGAAGAAAAGCCTTTCCTGTTCTTCCTTCCCTTATTTTCTTGGGCATAAGACCCAGGTGTTTGCGGGTGTAGCAGAAGCTGGTTGTTCTGCATGGGCCCAACTCTGCTGTGCCATGAACATTTCTTTAGCAACCCCATTAACCCAATTAGCTGCTGCACCAGGAAGAAGACATTTCTCCTGAGATGGTGTATGGGAATAAACAAGGGCCTCAGAAGAACCACCACACTAAACAGGGAACACTTCAGCACACTCAACCAGAAACTCCATCTTACCAGCAAAAAGGAACTGGAGAGGACAGGAAGGCACCTGAAATCCAAGAAAGCTTTCCTCAATACTGAAACTGAAGTTAAATATCTCTGCTTGTGATCTACACTCAGAATGCTCTTGCAACACCAGAATGCCATCCTCCATCTGAACACCTATGTAAAAAAAAGAAAAAAAGACCACCAACATTAAAATGGGTCATTGTGACATACCCAAGTAGGAACCACAACTCAGGTTTCCCTAATCTTAATGCCAAGACACTACCTGTCCCCTTATGCTCTGTTACAAACGAGGCCATGCACAGATACCCTTTTCTGGATCCAGCTAGCTGCATCAGGAGTGAAGGTATTGCTACTGCCCTCCCCACCTTGGTTCAGCTAACACTTCAGATGATACCTGAGACCAATTAGAAAATATTCCCACAAACAACTCTCTTACCCTGATCAAGAACTCTACTGACTTCCTGAGGGCACAGACAGCACACTCAGCTGAGAGCCCAGTTCTCCCACTGCACATGCTATGAACATCAGCCAAAGTAGGGTTCTCAGGGGAGACAGATGGAGGAATCCCACTGTCTGCTTCTGATCACAGATTGATACGTACTGGGCAGTGGATTGCTCTGCTTTGTAGCTTTCTAGATGTTTACAGTGCATTTCAAGCAGCTCAGGAATTGTCAATACTGAAAACATAGTGATGGAACTGAGGCAGCTCGAGGGCCAGGTGGCAATTGAGCTGGATCAGGGTTTTTTCTTTTTATTTAAATCCAGCTTTAGGAACTGACATGTTATGAAATCTATTTCCAAATCACACATCTTATCTGCTATATTTGCGTAAGGTAAGACAAGTGCTTCCTTTTCAGTATTCCTAAGATGTTTGCATAAAATATGTGCTAAATAATTCAGGAAACTGATTTGTAAAATATGAAGTCTTTAAAAATAAAAAAGGCTAGAAACAGAATTAATTAAAAACACTCCAGTGTCTCCTAGTTCTTCTGGTGTTGAGCCTCAAGTACTCTTTTTTAGTTATTACTACTCAAGGAAGAAAGGGGTTTTCATTTCTGAAACAGGTACTAATCCCCTGGACACACACACACCTCAGTACATGATTAAACAAAAAAAAAAAAACAAAAAAAAAAAACCCTCTCAATTTTTTCTATCTGTGAAACATTTTCTGTACCTTTAATTGGCTGGTTTTGCCTAGTTGCTAGCCCTAGGTGTAATACATCATTTTGCTTTCAGCATTACCACTTACAGCAAATTTAACATCTGACCTCATGTCCACCGTAGCCACAAGAAAGAAATCTTCCCATTTCAGTGGGGTGGGAAGAGCAGCAGATAACAAAGCGATGTGCAGTTATTTGCTGACTGAGTCCTAGCAGTTTGAAATACATGCATTTTACTTCATGGGTTAATTTTGTGCTGAATTAAAGAAGGCTAGGCCCTGATGCAATCAAAGAAAGGCAGTGCGTGCAGATCAGCCAAATCACACAAAAGTTCTGATTTATGAACAATAAACTCGTGTTGCCAAAGATTTTGCTGAATAAAGACAGAAAAAATGGCCTTTATACTCTCTTTAACTTCTTTAAAATTACCTTTTGTTATTTTCTAGTGGGATAACTGTTCAGTTCACTAGGTCAGAGACTCATGTAAAGTTGCCACTGTAACCCTATCTACTGTAGCCCACTGTCAGAGAGATGTCATTTCAGCAACTGAAAGCAGTTTGCGTGTGATTCCCAGTGAGAAATTCATCGCAGCTTTGCAGGCCCCCTGCTCTTGGGTGTCTGTCTGCAACCCGGATCTTTGCAAAGTGTAGAAATCACATTACAACAATAAAACTTCTAGAGGTAATTTGATTTTATTCTGCCAGCCAGCACTTCATTGCTAATACTTATGATGCATTACGTATTTGTCTGAGAACATTAGCACTCAGATAATTAACTCTTCTGCTTGGTGTCCGGTTCACGCTCTTCGGTGAAAACACTCTGCTCCCAGAGAGACGTGCCTTGCATATAAGCAGCACTAATCCCTAGATCTCTTATGTGGTCAGTAAATTAAAATCTAGGTTGTAGCAGCTAAATGAATTCCCTTTTCCCTCTTTTTTTTTTTTTTTTTTTTTGGCACTTTCTAGTAAAACAGATCACATACAATCACTCAATGGCTGGAAAGTAGACTTGGCAGAAGGAGACAAGGCTCAGCATGGCTCCAGTCAAGACAAATGGCTGAATTATTGTGACGTTAGTAAACAGGTAATTAGTTTTGCATGTCATTGTTCACTACCTCAAGCTCATTAACAAAGTCTTACAACACTCGCTTTTAAAATTCAGACCTGTCTGACCTGCTAGCAGCCACAGTGCATTTCAAGCACTCATGGATAAAGTGCAATCTTGTCAAACTGAAGACACCTGCTCCCAGCAGGAACACTACTTATGAACTGCCAAATCTTTTGTTACAGCACCTTGAGATGCAATGATCTTTCCATCTGGAATAACCAGCATCAACTTGGCTGGAAACACTGGAAAGCAATCTTTGAATATTTATTACCACATGAAGTACATACAGGTATAAAAACCGGATGCACACAAACGTAAAAAGGGAGAAGACCACTTATCATAACTTTTGCTGTTTGTCACACAAGCTTTTGAAAATCATTTTCTTTAGAAATTAGCTCCCTCTTTGCCACCAGGTCTGTCAGAGTGAAGCTCATTCATATATATATATACACACACACAAGTATATGTATATGTGTGTGTATATATATATATATATTAAAAATTTCACAGGTGACACAACTAACTCAATGTCTCTCCCTTTTCTTTTACTCTTGTGCTCACATTTTATCAACTGTTGCTGTTCTAGGGGTGAATAATTCATCCTATGGATTAATCAAGCTCTGTCTTTGTATTTCCCCAAGAGCTCATGCTCAGCTCAGTGCCATACCTGGCACAGCACACTGATTTAGGCTCCACTCCGCCAATGTTTTTAAAGCTGCCCCTATTCCCTTTTTCACAAGCTTTGTAGAAGTGTTGATACCAAATTATTTCTCTTTGCTTAGAGTTTTGCTTGATCTCATTTCTTCAGCTATTCATTATACTGGGTTGTGGACTGTGTTCCTCAATATACCTTTAGATTAACAGCCATGTTTACATTACTTTGTTCCTAGGAAAGCACTAGCACTGGATAATTCTTCCCCTCTTTTATTTATCTGGTGAGGGTACAAGTGATAATTTAAGCTAATTAAGTTTTAGTACTGTGCTCATTAGAAATCCAGTAAAAGCACATTCTAGAGCTTGAGTGAAAGTATCATAGAATTTAGGGTTTCTTCCAGTATTTTCTTTGCTTCAGTGCCTTCCCCAGAGGCAACGAAAAGGCTGATCATGAGCTCAGTTCTCCTCAGACTTCCAAAAGCAGCTTAATTCAACACCACATTCCTTGCTATCTTCTCTGCCCTGAAGAGACCTCAATGAGCAGAGTCCATTCTGCTGCACTTAATCATACATATGCAAATGTTGCGTTTAGGATTTGGAGCCCAATGTGAGCCCATTTTTCTTGAGCTGTTATTTTAAAATGTGTTTTAAATCAATTTTGCAGTAAACATGGGGTATGTTTCAGTAACAACCATTTTTCTCCTGATTAGTAAATTACTGTTGTTTCCAATGTTTCATTCTAACTAATGCTTGCTCAGAGTCACAGGAAAACAGAGCACTTAGTCAAGACAAACTTCCCTTTATTTCCATCTCAGCAAAGCAAGGTCTAGATTACTTTTGGAAAAACAGTTTTCAGCTGACAAAGTGAAAAATGTTGCATAATGGCAAACTTATAACATGGTATGAAAGTTTTAATAGAAGGATTACCACTTTCTGTTGTAACTAGCTTAAAAGTCCTTTAAGACTTTCTGCTAAGAACAGACTATTATATCTCCAGTATTTATGTAATTTCTATTGGCTGGCTCTGTAATAATTTATGAAAGTTTTGACAGCACAGTGCTTTAATACAGATTAAACTATACTGAGAGAGAAAAATACAGCAAAATACCAGTGTGCTGAATAGAATACCAATCCCAGGATCATCTAGAATTTTAAAACAATGCTGTCTGAAAATATAAATTGTGTTTTCCCAACCACTGGAAAATCTCAAGCACAAGTTTTTCTGTGGGGGCATGTATTACATCTATCCTTTTACACGATGTTATCTGTATTTCAGACCCCCATTATACAAATATAGGAAGGTGCAAGCAAGTCACTGGTATCATCTTCATCCAGAGAAAATGCCTATCCTTAATGTTACATTGTTGTGCACTCAGCATGGGCCATGTGTCTTCACACTGTTACCAGTGCTATTTGCATGCATTTCTGTTTGTAAAGTTGGGCAATCATAGTGCAAGTCTTACAGGAAGATGAAGGTTTTAACTTCCTAGTTCATGGCAGAACTGTCCTAAAGAACTTCAAATAGTCTATACAGAATGCCTATGATTGTATCAGGGTATTGCAGTGTAAAAATAGTAATAATAAATAAAAAATTTAAAAAAAAAAAAAAAATCAAAGATCTGTCATACAGGGTATCTAGATCACGTCTCTTTCCAATGACACTGCTCTTATCTACAAGCCCGATAGATACTGGAAAACAGTTTTTCATTGAGAATCTGTATTTAGAGGACTAGTAGGAGGATATGTTTTAGTTTGGTTTGAGGCTGTCTCAGGCTAGGAAAAAAAATTGATGCCCAGGAGATCGGTAAATTGACCAAAAGTAAAACATAAATGCAGCTCATGACAAAGATTTCATATTTGTATACCTGTGGATGTACATGAAAACATACATGTGAGCACATCAGACCTACAGATCTACCTTTTGCATTAACAAAGTCACCATTTTAATTAACATCAACTATAATCATATGGTAAACTAGGCATAATAACAGTAATTAAGACCTTGGCCTCTTAAAACACATTAGACACACACAAAGACAAAATCCAATTTGGAGAAATATATGGAGCATTCGAAGGTCGGTATTGGGATTCTATCTGGGATACCTAAATAAACAGGCAAATCAACCCCATTTAGCAATGGAAGTGTTTTTCTTGAGATCTCAAGAGGATTCTCAATTATTCACAAATGGCTAACTGTGCACTCCTTTCCCAGAATTATAAACAAGTCACCAGAAAATAGCAAGTTTGACAAAATTGTCCAACAGCCCATTAACTGTACAACTGTGCTAAATAGCCAGAGACAAGTCTAAATCTGCCAGAACCAGTGTCTCTCGAGTCTGCTAAGGGGATAGAAATTTCAGCTGCAGAAATATCCATTTGCAGCTTGACACCATCTGGACCTTGCAAACTAAGAGCTGAAGTGATGGGCTGGCACAATCCAGCTCAGCAGTGGCCCTTCAGCTCTTCAGAGAATTTTAGTGTAAAAGATGGTTGAAGTCACAGGTAGTCAGGCTTGCTTGAAGGAGATAGATGTTTGTATTCACATAAATTATTTTATTACCTATATTCTGTTAAAGTCTATTTGGTGTGTAACTCTAAAGATTAACTAAACATACTGATGGTTTTAGTTGTTTTCTGTTAAGCCTTCTAAGGCCCAAAAACTGGGATTTACCATATGTACAGGCTTACAAATAGATTCCTCTGACTTAACCTGATTTTAATTTCATTCACACAAACTACACAACATACAGATCCAAACAGAAAATCTGTAAAGGCCCCCATTCTGCCTCTATGAAGTTAGACTGGGCACATTTGGAAAACCTAAACACAATAGACAAGGACATGACACAGTGGGGCAGCAAAGTTTTACTCAGGTTTCCAAAAGCCTGGCACACCCATGGGTGCTTTGACTCATGTAAACCCAATCAGAGTATGTCTGGTCTGTAACATATTAAAAAAAGTAAAAGAACTTGAGCATATTTTATAAGGTAAAAATTTCAAAACTCCACTGAAGCTTTTCAAAAGAGCATTTTAAAAAAAGTGCAGGTAGTTTCTACTGTTTAAAGCATTTGTTTTCTCCAAGGGAGGAAGGGAAGAAAAACCAACCCCAACCTTGATTTTTTTTATTTTTTTTTTTTTTTAAGACAATTTAATGCTACATGCTTTGAGTTAAAGCAATACATGGGGGTGGAAAGAAGGGGATACAATGACTACAGCCTGTTTTGTTAGTTAGATATTTTTAGCAATGCACTTTTTTGCTTTATTACTATGAAGACAGGATTACAAGGCCATGCTTATCTCCTTTTTGTATTGACGGAATACAAATACTTCTTTAGATCAGTGTCGCACCCTTCAAGTTCAGAGTTCTCTGAAGCCTGTCCTTTTTGTAATGCCCCTAGAGAAAACTAACATACAGAGTATTGTTTTGAGGTTATGTTGCAGCAACAGGACACAGTTTGTCTCGTTAGATGAACAAAAAAACAATTTGCAGACTAAGGTAAGATGATTCATAATCAATTATGGTTCTCATTATCAAAGGCTCCTGGTTGTCTTGAAACCATAAGAGTAGGCAACTTTCACAGCAGCAGGCTTCATTCAGGTTCTTTTAAGTCTTAAGAAATCAACCTATTTCTACTTGTTATCTCCTGAAAATGCCAAGCTCTCAGCCTCCTTTGAGATTCACACTTGACTGTGACACCAATGAAACAAGAACAAACCCTTTGGTTACACCCAAAGTTTCTTCTTAAGTCATCAGACAAGTCCTGCGTAGCCTTTCCAGCATTGAATACCCTGAAACAGTATCACTTATCTTTGCCATGGAGTAGACAAAAATGTGGGTCAGGCTTGGAAATTCAGGTTATAAGCTATAGGACTATCATCCCAGCTTTACTTCTTGAGCACTACAGGTCTTAAAAATCATCCTTATAGTTCTGGGGATGTTTCTGAATTTGCATCCACTTGTTTAAAATTTTGGATGATTGAACATTCTTTAAGCACATAAATTCATTAACCACTTCCCTGATGATGCCTTTCTAGCTCACTAAATCCTAGATTCATAAAGTTTTTAGGAACCAAGTTCCAGATAAATCCTCAGGACTTCAAACTTAAAAAAAGTCGACACAACGAGTAATATAAATAATCCTTTTCCTAACTTTAACAAGCATTTCTGCATTTATTGTCAAATGCTAAGCAAAAAGGGACAAATCCTGTCCATTAGGGCCCTTCAGCCTTCCTCTAACGACATATTATCAATTTCTTTAATTATCACAGTGACAGGAAAACGTAGTGAAATATTTAAAAGGAGGGGGGAGGAAAACGTGTTTGTGTTCATTTAGGACTACTTGAAAACAGATTATTCTGAAGATAGAAGGAGAATAATTGGACATATAAATAATTAATATTTTACCAAATCCATTAAATGGGAACCAGCGTAACATTTTGACTGATTCAGCACAACCAGCTTTCCCTGATCAGCTTCTAGATGGCTGTTTCTAAATTGCCACTTGCAGGAATTTGAGCACAGCACAATGTAAATTACTCATCAGTCATGTTCCCCATGTATCGGACAAGAAAACTAAGATACAAACAGTCTGGTGACAGCCTAGCTATGATAATTAGGTAAAAATCATGCAGAATAACACAGAACTTCTATAATTTCCATCTCTGTGAGCAGCTCTACCGTTTATAAAATATTAAATATTGGATATTTATTTTAGTTAAAATTTACAGCAAATCTTCTGACATATTGTTGAGCATTAATAGGTTTCTGTATTGAAAAGCAGAAAGCATAATTTGCCAAGCTTCGTTGTTTGGCTAGAAGATGAGAAAATGAGAAGCAGTAGTCTGGTTGAGACTGTTCTTACCAGTTTCTTTATCAAAGCAAGATGAGAATCAGCTTTTGCTGGTTCTGATGAGTTTCATCAATTCTCTGCTGCAGAGAGCATAAAGTCAAAAACAGGCAGTTGTACAAGATCAAAAGTAAAAGAAGTAACTTCTTGAAAACTAGTCAACATTTCTCCATGCTTGATTTTTTTGAGGAGAAAAAGATGTGTAAGACATATATTAAAAATAAATAATTATTTTTAAAAATAGAAGTGAAATCAGACATCTACGACAATCTCAGGTTAGTCCAACTGAGTAAGGTTAAAAGGAGCACTTTCCAAAGACATTGCTGCTGCAAGTGCTCCACACAATCTGGTAAGCAGCACTTTTTCATCAATGATGTAACAGTTTTAATGATGCAATGGGTTTGTGATGTTGTGCTGACAAACAGGCAATTGTGATTCTTCAATAGGAAACATAATTTTACCTGCATCCCAGCAAATTGCTGGTCCCTGGATTTGCAATTTTTCACACACACCATAAGGGCATTTCTGAACCTTGAAATTCAACCCCCAATTCACATGGTACATTGTGTGGGAAAAGATGTCACACCTCCCAGTTTCCTTCCAGGTCCCAGCTGACAATTGCTTTCTCTCTGACTTTCTCTCCCAGTATTTTGAGTTTAACATTGTGATTTTCCATTTTGATTTCTATCACACATTGTTTTGTTTCATTGTGTTCTGTCAAACAGTGCCCTAACTTGACGGAGCTGCTACAATCAATACGTAGTTTGCATATTGATTCCTGTAGTACTTTGAGATCCTTCAGATAGAAGGTTATCACAACATAAGGTTCCCTCATCTGTCATTTAAGGTGACCTTTAAAGGAGACAGAGTTCAGTTCAGTCCAGATGTTTATCCAAACTGTTCTAAATGTCTGATGTCTGGAAATCCAGAAGGAACAGGGTTTTTTGAGACACTTTCAGTACCACTTAATGCCAGTTCAGACAAACTACCATATCATCCTGTCACTGTAATCACATGGGATGCTAATAACACCAACCATTTCTGAGAAACTTTATAAAGATAAATTACCACAACACAAGTCTTTTGCAGTACAATCCCCCGTCTTTATTCTTCAGGAAACAGGGAGTCTGATATTAAATTATACCATTAAGTGACCTACTCTTTTAATCTAAAACGTATACACTGAAAGATGCAGAAACTATTACTGTAACTTTCCCAGATTTTGTTTGGTGAAACGTTTAAATATTTAGATCCCACATATTCTTTTACCGTCACAGTACATTGCTAAAGAAGCAGACCACTGAATAATCAAAGTGACACTGTTTTGGCTCTGCTGTGACTAAAGAGCAGTATTTCAATTTATTGCAATTTTGTTGATGGTAGAAAAGTCAGCTGAATACAAAAATAAAGACACATCACTGTTCCCTGTTTTCTCACGCAGCCTTAAATGTGTAATCCTATCATTTAGATAAGGCACCAACTGCTTGATATCAGAACAATTCCCGAAATAAAACTACATATTCACCATGTATGTCTCACAGACTGCAAGAGAATCTATTATTTAGTCAATGGAAATACTTCCTATTTCCTGATGTCCATGAAGGGTCAGTGGTGTTGGAAAATTTGGGGGTTGGTTTTCTGGCACAGAAGCCAGAAAGAACAAACTGAAAAAGTCTTCAGCACCACCTTGGACTCACTTGCAGCTGAACATTTGTGTCATATCAGCCTAACTGCATACAGCCTGAAAAAAAATTCTAAAGTGAAACAGGCTCTGCAGAATTAATTCAGTGCCAGTTTGGCCCTGCCTAACATGCAGCAGAGTCACCTAAGGAGAAAATGTTGAAGGAGAATCTGCCACAATTTCTCTTCCAGCCCTCCAGAGTCACAACTTCAGACTTCTCCCAAATTATTTCAATATTGGTTTCATGTGAAATGACACTCTAAATTGTGAAAGACATATATGTTTCCCTAGCAGCAAAGCATAACTTCCTGTCAAACACATCATTGTTCTATGATTATTGGAATAGATTTGAAAAACTCTTCAGGTAAGACCATTTTGAGGTTCTACGTTTTGGAAGAAAACAGTTCACAGAAATGGATCTACATTGGATCTAAACTGGGTCTACACCCAAGTTCTGCCCTCTGCAGCAAACTGGAGATGCACCAAAAGGTATTTTCATTGTACCGGCTCTGTAGCTGGACAAAAAAAATTAGTCATGTGTTATACAATTAAATGTAAGTGAAAAGGAATCACACGTTTATCCTGGATTTTATCAAGATATCATAATTCAGAACTAATTCACATGACCGTTCATCAATAACAATAATTGAACACCTGAACAGAGTACTGTATCACACAGTGTTCCAAAAAGTATTAAGTCTCATTAGTAAAGAAGCAAATAATGAGACTTTCTGCAAGACAGTTTTATTTCAAATCAATTCCCCACTTTTGTAGCAGCACTTCTGCAACCAATACACTGTAGCCTCAGCTTCATCAAAGGGTGCACCCCCCCACCACACCTCAATAGTCATAGCAAGAATGGGGTTTTTTTCCCTTTAACTTGAGTATGTGGAAGACAGGCCTTACCAGAGCTGGGTGCTCCCACATGTATTCTCTTTGTCTGTGCTGAGATACTTCTATGTACAAGTAGCAAAGGAAGCCTAGTTGAATTCTAGCCATCAAAGGAAAAGCAAAAATGTCAAAGGTGGCAGGATGGGTGAGACAGACCTTGACAGCTTCCTTCGTAAGATTACATCATACAGTGGTATATGGCAGCATCCCATCAAGGAGTCTGATCTAGTTGTTCCTAGTTTGCATCCCTGTGATAAAACACTGCTACTGAGAGTACAACAAAATACAGAAGGGGACTGTAAATGGATGGGAGGGGAAGAGTACAAGACACTTAAGTATTATTCTTCCCATACTTTTATTCTTTTCAGCACAAAAGACTTGCATCCTTTGCTCTTTATCCAGTGTGTGTGATATAAAAGAACTAGACATGTACAGCAATGTTGAAGTGAACAACTAGCATTATGGATGTTCAAAAGAATTCTAAATACATTCATCCTGCATACTTACTGCTGTTCCAGGAGGGTACCAAGAGATTTGGAGAATCAAGTTAGAAATGTTAAAGATAAGCCTTGCACTAGATTCTCCAATTCTAGTACACAAATAGCAAAGGAGTTTCCCTGGTAAAAATAACTAGGAATTAATGTTTGTTCCTGCTTTATAGCTTGAACCAGATTGTGCCAAATAGTTGGTTAATAGTCAGACTTAATAGCCTTAAGGGTCTTTTCCAATAAAAACAATTCTGGCTCTATCAATTGTGGAGTCCCAATATTGGGCATCTTCACCAGATGCCTCATTGCAGTCAGTATTAGTGTATGACCAAGGAGGAGACTGGGCTCTCCTTTTTGTTAAGGATTCATTAAGGTGTCCAGGGGTATCAGCTTTTGACAGCTGTACTAACATGATAAGACAGAGTTTCATCTTGTCAAGCACATTCACATCACCACCAAACAGGAAAACAAGTACCTCTCAGTTTCATTTCTTTTCTGGAAGAGTTACCAACAATTAGTCTATGTACCAGGGGAAGAAAAAAAAAAAAAAAAAAAAAAAAAAAAAAAAAGGAAAAAACCAAAAAGCCTTGCAAGCAGAGAGCAGAGGAAACCCCCAAACACTGCATACGGTCTTGTGTTAACTTTGATGTCAATTCTTTGTGGCAGGACACATCCTCATGTGTAATGTACTTTCTAGGCACAACACTAAAACTGGCCAGGGGTATTATTTCAATTTCTAGAGCGGGCAGTTGATACAGATGAGAGTCAGTGCTCTTAGCAGAGGAGACAGCAGCACTGACCCACACATTTTAAACAAGGATTTGTGCACACACATGATAATTCTGATAATTCACATCAAAGTTAGATGCACAAAAGTGTGGAACTGGGCAGATGACAGTAATGGAACATGAAGACTACAGCACAACATTTTCCAAGTATGTTTGAAGACATTAGAATGAGATTTTACATACACAGACAGTGAGGGAGCTCATGTTTTAATCACCCTCCCAACATGGACTCTACAGTCTGTGTCTGAAGCCAAATTTGAAATCTGTTACAGCCTAGGTTGCACTGCATTAGATAAAAATGCCTTCTATCCACAACTAGTGTATTTTTGTGTACCATTCAGCTTCTTAACAGGCATGGCTCTTGAATTTTGTGGAGTGAACCTGCGTCACTGTCACAAGAATAGTCATTTCCTGAAAGGGTGAACAATATAGTTTGAATTTTGATCATCCACACTATTATGAAGATGAGTTAGACATCCAAACTTGTGTCATTCCTGAGTTTCATCTAACAGAAGATAAATTGTAAAGGACTATTATGGATCCTTTGCACGAGGGAAGGATTCTTTTCCCTTTTTTTTTCAGAAAAGATTTAATATGTATGACACAATCCCTGATACAGGTATAGACAATGAGCCTCATTTTCCAAAGCAACAGGCATCTCTAAAGATGCTGCCTGATATCATTGCCAAGATAAGCAGCAGTTACTGGACAGCAGCCAGGCAGATAAACTACAGTATTACCCAGAGCAATATTGGTAGTGTCCTTCTGGAACAGTGACTTTACCAACCACCAGTGGAGAAACACAGTAGATTGAAAAGCTCTCTAGCTGCTTCATGCACTGGAAGACTGCTCTAATTGTGTAGCTGTGAATCCTCCATGAAAAAGGAATCCCTGAGCAGAGAAAACCAATACAAGAGACATGGGACACCTGCTTCCATCTCTTCCTTGGTTGATTTGTCTTTTTGTGAGTGGTCACATGAGCATCTTTCAATCCCCTGTTTCTGGCCATTGCCTACACTCCAATTTAAACCCCCAGTGATGAGACATAGCAGCAGTTGCAATGGGTCTTCTTGCAGGAAGATGATTCTTAGAGCATGTTCTGATGTTGCAAGTGTTACAGACTCTCCCTCGAGACAAGCAAGAGATCTGACTTCATGTTTTAATGAAAAAGCAGCCTAAGCTTAATAGTAGCTTGTGTAGTTAGGTTTATTTTTACATGCTCACTCCTCTCTCAGTATTTTTTAGACCTAGTTCTCTTACTGCTCAATTTCTCCCACTGTTTTGCTATTGCTCTCTTAGTTTTTTTATCTTGCTGGAACAAACTTAAGACTTTCTTTTATTTAATTGCTCTTATTAATATTCAAATATTAATGCAACACATGTATTATTCAAGTTGATAACAACGTCTCTCTTCTAATTCTTAATTCAGAGAACAATGATCAGAATGACATTGTTAAAAGTCAAAACATTACTTGATTTGTTTGCAGCTATTTTGGACCTTTTCAGGGTCCATCAACATTGGATGTATTTGAACATGAGTAGAAATAATGCATAGTTTTCTCAATACTCATTAACTGCTCTTCCTTATCAAGTTGTCAGTATGCCATTTCTCCAAGTCCCTGCTTCTACCCTCAAACAGATCTTAGACTCTGGAATTCTGAGAACAGAGAGGATTAAAATTCAAGGAGAGAATCAAAGGGAGAAGCCATGTTTAAAGCAAATGGAGAAAGAAGAAACCAGTCTGCCGGAGGTGTCAAACAAGCCCTGCCTCACAATTACGCGCTGGAAAAGGAGAATGCTTACCCTAAGTAGGGGGCGGGAAGATGTCGGTTTCAATTTTCAGTTTCCCAGTCACACTGGCGACCTGGGAAATGGTCACCACATCCCATAGAACAGGAAGATGCTGCCACCTACAGGTGTGCGTGCCAGGAAGGAATTAAATCACAACCGCTGGGTCCTCACTACGGGCAGAAAATAGCACTGCAGTCACAAAGACCAGGAACTCATGGTTACATGGTACTTGCCACAGTGACACTTCATCCTATTTCTTAACCTTATTTCAGTATTCCTATTGTTCAGAGAGTAATACAGGCACATGAACCAGCTCCCTGTACACAGAAAGAAGGAAAAAGAAAAAAATAGGAAAAAGTTCTTCTTTTGTGCAAGCATCCACTGCAGGAAATACAAGACCACTTTGAATCCTCACAGCATGGCATTTCCACTCTCATGATGCAAAGATTAAAGTAAATTATCCTTGTAATTCAGTCAATGAATCCTAACCTAAGACCATCATGTCAACACTTACAGGGGTCAAAACACCTCACATGGCTGTGCTAGTGGCTTGCAAGTTATGGAAATCTGCATTTTTAGCTTTCCAGTGCTCGTTCTCAGTTTCATGGTAGGTTTATACATATCATTCTTTGCAACAAGAGCTCAGGAAAGGATAAACAGAGAAAATATTTAGGAGAGGCTTGAAACAATACAAAAAAAGTGTGGCAAGGTTGAGGAGGAAAGTAGTCCATTGCCATGGTTAACACAGAGTCAGGGGGTTGGCACGTAGCTACCATACTCAGGGAACATATTTGGTAAGACTCATAAAGCTCACAGTGAAAGAGGTAAAGTATCACCTCTTGGGCCCAGATAGTTTACCAGTTTGTAATCCCATGGCCATACAATACTCATAGTAAATAAAAAACCCAAACAAAACAGGAAGTCTTGGGGGGAAAATAAAGCCAGTTTCTTTTATCAGAGTTTGTTTTGGTTTGGTTTTTGTTGTTTTTTTCTAAATCAGAGTGCAAATACTATATTACGTTTATTCAATCATACTCCATCAGCATGTCAACCAGCACAGATTTTTGACTAGGGACACAGCATACCTACAGTCCCTGCAAACATCACTCCCTTAGGGCATTAGGGGGGTGTGTCTTGAACGTAGCTGTGCTTTGAACATCTGATTCCTGTGGGTTCTGTCTGATTAACTGATATTCTACATAACGTGAGCAATCACCACAGTGACAGAAAATGAAACAAGAAATCTACAAATGCAGAGAGCACTTTCTTCCTGCATTGCCTGTTTCAAACTAACACAGCCAAATTACTCCATCACGTGTAAACAGTGGTTGAGCTATGATAGCCACTGGAGCCTGGGCTGCTACAACAGCCACACCTCATGCTCCAGGTTCTCATTTTAAGCAGCAAACAAACCTAGCCCTAGTCATAATTTTTATAGGGACAGAGGGTGTCCCAAGACTGAATGAAACCTTCCTGCAAAGGACACCTGGACTTTGCAAGCACTCAAGAGATTAACAGGATTAACAGTGCTCGTGCAGGGACACAGACCTGTGGAACAGCTTGTCAGTCTACATGCTGAACTGGGCAAGCAGCAGACAGCTCTGTTCTGAATCCTATAGATGTTCCCCATGGATGCAGCCTTGTGATGGTCTGATCAAATGCCAAGACACCATTATGAATCAGTTTGCAACATGCTCAACTTTGTGTTTACTGGTTTCTGTTCACCACTGCAAAATCTGAAGTAATATTCAATAAAATGTAATTATTGTCCAACAGTTCAGGGTACTCCTCTGTAAACTGCTTACTAATGTATCTGACACCAACAGACAACTGCCACCCTCTTGCAGCATAGTAGGAGTCCATAGAACGTCATGCCCCAACTTGAATAAAGCACTATGGCTTGTTTGTAGTGGCTATAATAATTCACACCCTCTGTATCAGACACAGAAGACTGCCTAAAATACATTCATGCCAGTGGGCTACACATGCAAATTACACCTGGCTGGGCAAAGAGATTAGGACTAGAGGAGCTGTGGGGTTTTTAATAATAATACAAAACCTTTATCTTGCTGCATTTATCAAGATCCAAATTCATCAGTGTTCTCACAAGGTAAGTGTATGAATTGTAGCAGGGGAAAAACAGACAACTGTGCTGATTTTCATCTAACTAATTACTGATGGGTGAACTCAGTATCAAGTGAAGCTGCCAGTCATTGGCATCAATTCAAAGAAGAATAATGCTTGATGCATAGAAATATAGCACACTAAAATTTAGGATAACAATTAACAATAAAAATAAACAGTTTGTAGGATAACTTTCTTAATTTAAACTCACCTATACCATATTGGAACAAAAGCAGCAGCTTGCACATCAGCAATACTGAAAACAGCTTATAGATTTGAGTATTTGGGATTACTACTTTGATGCCATTCTCATCTTGTCCAGCTGAGCAGAGCTGGAAAGTGACTCTGCAAATGAAATGCAAGAAAGTGAATCAGTTCATCTCAGCAAATATAAAAATACAACACAATTACATTGGGCAGATTTTCCCCCATATGCAACAAGCAATACATTCTATTTTCAATCTATAGGATTTATTTCCAATTATGGAAGACAAAAATGAAAAACTACAGATCCTGATATTGCAAGCAGCTCTATGCAGACAGACTACTGTGTCTGCGTGAGTCTTCTGCCAGAATTACGGCCAAAAAATCTGACAGAAAGAGTAAAAGCAGCTCCAACTTATTCTCAGTTTAAGCTGGGATGGCTGGGAGAAGACCATATCAAAAGACTTCCCTGTAAATTCACCTACATTTAGGTCTGCAGAAAAATTAAAAAACCCCCCACAAAACCACAGTCCCTCACCACTCCCACAAAGAGATTTTCTGCTGCTCCCATTTCTACACACACAACATATTCAGACAGATATAAGAATTAAATCACTGTTCCAATTCACTGCTGTACTTCACTGAGTGCTTTCATCTTTTATGACCAATTGTAGGAAGACAATATCCTTGTTTGCTTCTTATGGCACCTGCTGTAGACAAAAATCAATTTGTCTTGATCCCAGCATCCAGTCAGTGTGTGATCTAAAGCTCCAAAGAGCTTAACCATTCTTGCTTTGTAAGTTCAGTGAGAGACACTAAAACATAAAAACTTCTTTATTCTGTCTATCATTTAATACCAGGGAGCTATCCAAGTGGTGTTATTGTACTAAAAGATGGCATCAGCATTTTTCCATGCAGTGATGTCCCATCACTAAGAGCTTACCACTCATCCCCAGCTGAGCAGCAAACTGGATGCTTGATCATGACTGGCCAAGATACAGTCTCTCCCTTACAGTTTGTCATCTTCTGAAGTACAGGCAGGCTGACACTTAGAATCCAAAAACCTCCATTCATCCCAACTTCAGAGTGTAGTCAGGAAGTCCCAGCAGATAGTGAAATTACTTTGAGAAGTGAAACCCAATGCAGCCCTAAACTTTATGGAAGTAAGAGGCACTGGAGTTGGGAGAGATCTACCTGCACAGACAGCAATGGACTCCACAAGCACTGCAACAGTCCACAACCCCCACCAGCAAGCAACACTAACCTTGCATCTGTGGAGAGATTCACACAATGCCAAACTTGCCAGGCAAGAGCTGGCTTAGCTCTGAAAATTATTGAGATGCATTCATGGAAGCTGCATCCAAACAAAACAGCTGCAGCTTAGAGTTGCTGGTGCTTTCCTTGGACAGCCTGCACTGATGCCAAAGAAACCACTGCTGCTGAAGAGTCAGGACCTCAGTAACTAAAAAGGAACAGAAGCGATCTTGATTTAGACTGCTTCCATATTCAATCAGTACCAACTGGCCTTAAAAGTCTCATACATAAGTAGCCAGAATCCAAAAGATTCAGATTTTAAAAGCTCTGGATGAGGCTGGGCGTAGGTGGAAGTATTCTTACAATTTTTCTTCATACTATCAGCTGCTAAAATTGAGCATTCTTTGCCACTTGCACACAGTGAATCTCCAGTCATCCGTCCTCACTGTACAACTGGATCAAAGATGACTTATCTGAATTATCCACCAAATGTAAGAGGGAATCTCTCTGTTCTTTATGTGCATTTTGCACTGTGACTTCAATTTTCAGTCAGTTTGACCGTAATGCCCATGTGAGAAGATAAATGATTGAGTGCTTAGGGGAGAGGGAGTGGCATGAAGAGGGAGACTTACTGCTTTAATACTGGGGTTGTGTCTTGAGGCTTTTATTGTCAGAAAGATCTTTCATTCTGGCAATATGAACAAAGTTAAAACATTATCTTGCTGCATTTTTCACTGGACAAAACTAACACAGCAGATAAAGTCAGAAGAACACAAAGGACCTCTGCAGTGGTAAAAGTGAAACTGTATTATTCACTTCACAGATATATCAGTAAAATGGGAAAACCACCCCCTAATCTGCCCTTGGGTAAAAGAGAAGGAGGCGATACTGAGAAGTCTCCATCTGGATCGAATAGGTCCCTAGGGAAAGTCATCTGAGTCTTATATTTAACTCTGTTCAGTCATAAAATGGGACGAAAGAAGACCTGAAGACAGATTCTATATCTAAGCTGCTTGTTATGACATTCTGTTACAAAATTTCAATATCAATTTGTGTGTCAATATTTTACAAAATAAAAGGAGCTGGAAGGAGACAAAAACCAAAGCTCAATTGGAATCAGAGAAAAACAGCTGCTAGAAATGCAGCTCATTCCTCACTCATTCGTTTCCACAACTCAATTGTCATTACAGATTTTTCAGAAGTTTCAAAAAACAGCTCAGGTATATCATCATCACCAGCTTTACACCAATTCAAATCCTACTAATGCTAGGAAACAAAAATAATTTTAGACAGCTTTCATAATCCCCTTGCATGAATCTGCTCAAGGTCTGGAGTTCAGAATCGGTCTGTGACACCAGGTGACTCTCTCATGGTTAGACCTTGGATATGTTTTGCAGGTTAGGTCTCTGCAAATTAGATCAAGGATATCTATGCCTCCCTCCATCTAACAGGTGGAGTTCAAGTTTTTTTATGAAAGCTTCATAGTGGCTTCTCTGCTTACTGCCCTTACACCATTCACTAAGTGATCTTTTTCTCAAATATGCCGAAGTAAAGCCAGCTTTGCATAAAGAACTTGAATAAAATGAAGCTGTCTAGCCCAGAATTTTAGTAACATTACTTTAGAGCTCCAAAATAAGGATTTAAGCCTAGACATGTATTTAAAAGCACCCCACATGGCATAGCATTTCAGAAGAATAAAACCAGAAAGCAGTACTCGAGACACTTACAGAATACCTTTCCCCATTTGCCCTTTTGAGGCAATACCTGGTGATGGCTCCAATGAAGACTATTACTTAGTTGACAAATTATCCGTATACTTATTTCAGTTTTTGTTCATACTGTTGAAAAGAAAACCTCTTCTGATGCACACAAATGAGGAGCAGAAGAATAAGCTAGCACAAACTCAGTCAATAAATACACACTTTGAGAAATGGCTTCCTAGTTTATAGCAGATTTATAGTTCTTATCTCAAGTTTCCAAAATTCATGTGAATCTCCAATACTGGGAATTTCAATGTAACAGTAAATCTTTTAAGCCATGGAGAAAACTCACTCAAAGAAGCAATGCCCCTTATCAGTGGAAGAAGTGATAAATCTGAAATAATATATAATTCATGATGACACATATCAAGACATTAGAGCAGACACTGACACAGAACCCGTTGATGGCATTACTTTGCTAAGTGTATTCCCTACAGAACTATCTCCTCTCTTATTCTGAACCAAACACTTGCCTTGATAATGCACATCTCTTCAGAGCTGGGGGAAAGAGCAAATTAATTCAGCAACCATTTCTTATGGTAGAAAACCAGTGGCCATCAGCCAGCAACATACCAGTAAATGAAAATTTAAGCTCAGATCAAAAAAGAAACATGACACAGGATGGCTACTTAAAAAAATTTATGACCTCAGACATGAAGTTACCCATTGCCTAAAACATGCTAAACTGTCCCTGGCTGGGGAACAAAGTTTTAGTTTGGTTCCTTCACAACACCTTCCTCAGTCTTAAGGGTTTCACATATACTTGAATGCATGAGCTCTGAAGAAACAAAGAGTCTTCTCAAATCTTTCTGATAAGGTCGAGGGAGCTAAGGATCACAGACATCCTATTCAGAGCCATTTACATTGTCACCCTGAAATTCAGAACCTGGAAATATTCTGCACGTCTTGACTAGAACTTGCAACACCCTTGAGAGCAAGTCCACTACCAAATAAATTTCAGAAGTCCATTAGAATTTAATGATTACAGGTGATATGTCTGGCATAATGTATCACACAAGATGGTATTACAATTCTTGAACAGTAAAAATAGCTTTTGAATAGTTAAAATATCACTCAACAAAAGTATCAGGGATAATTCAGAGTTTGAAAAAACCCAGAGGCATATATTTTGGGGAAAAAAAAGAAACTATTTCATGCCAAGACCATTGCTGCAGTTCACCTTTGACTTAAAAATAGTAATAAAACCACAAATGTAGCTATGCTTGCACTGAGGTTTCCTGAAGAACTCTGCAGGATACCTGGGGTAGATGCAATCTTCTTAAGACACAGTAAAGGGAAGCATATATTCACCTAATCAACCATCAAACCTTGCCTCAGACACAAGGCAAACAACATACCTACAATGGCTGGCAAATCAGAATTAAACTAAGAACAACCCAAAAGCTGTTACAGATGTTAGACAGGAGTTTCAAACTGTTTCACCAATAATTGTTTTCCCCCCTCATCTTTTTAAATGAGTTGTGCAGAATAATATAAATTCAAAAGGTGATATATGGGGTCAGAATACAGAACATTATTCCAAGCTTGGCTGTGGTGCAGTCTAAGCAGCACTGTGCTCTACACCCACTGAAAGGCAGAAGATGTGCTACAAAGCCTGTTCAGACCAACCTGTGAGATACCAAGACATTAGAAGAACAGACAGGGCATTTACAGACTGGACAGGATTACATGCTAATGAAATTGTTACACAATAAACCCAGTCATATAGGTACTTGTGTAAACACTACAGCAGTTACACTGAAGTGGAGCAGCAGGAAGCACTACAAGCAGGAGTGGAACAGAAATTTTATGCATACATGCATTTTATATACACGTACACACACAAATATATACTTGTCCAATTTAGCTAGGTTAAGGGCTGCTTGAATCTGACAATGGTTCTTATCCCTCCTGCTTCACCACAAAATAAAATAAAAAGATGACTACCCAAAGACACTCTGCACATGCGAGCAGTCCAGCATGCTTCATTTTACATCAGATTGCCATTGGGAAGGGGAAATTTCACTCATCTTCTTCCAGAAGGCACACGGAAAACACCTTAATCCAGAAATCTGCATTCATTAAGCATTTCTGTTTCCCAGTGCCGTGGGCTGCCTTGATTGCCTTTTGCAGGCAAGAATCAAAAGCTCTGTGACATCCAATGTAATGCAGTCCAACCCAGCCTTAAGATTAATGAAAGGCAGGTCATTTCTGGCAGATGGTGTGAAACATCTCCTCTGACTAGCATGGGCCACATTGATTTTTCTTAAACAATAATAAAAATAAAAAAGTTAATGAATCTGACAATTCGCTGTCATTCTAATAGATCAACTCCCAGTTCTGGCACACCCCGAGAAAAACCACAACACAAAGTTTTGGTCACAATACAGAAAACCGAACCACAAGATATGCATGTTACTACAGTAAGAAACACCTTGTTCCTTGTTAGGGCAACAAAAGCAGATAGCTGCATTCTCCCATTTAATATCATTAATATTATTTCATTAATTAAAATGAAGCCAGACAGGAAAGATACCAGACAAGACAGTGGTTTTGACATTCACAGACATGTTCCATGTCTCAGCTACCGAAAGATCAGGTGGCTAAGACTGGGGCTGAGGCACTGCCCAGACCATGTACTAAAGGTTTCTCACTCAAACTTCCACCAGACCACTGGAGTTTGGCTTCCCCAGTTTGTTGTTTGCCCACAGATAGCCTGGGGGTGACAGTTGCAATCACGAGCTGCTTTCCAGCATTAACATTTAGTATTAATTGGCATACTGAAATCAGACACGGCTATCAGGTGATCCAAACTTGGCCCTTAACCAGTCAAATGATCCTGTTTTCCATCTTTATTATTTGACTCACAGATAAATGGTAAAAACAGTCCATTACTAAGGGTACATCATGTAAATTCCGTTACAATGAAAGTTGTATAATAAAGCTAAGAGGGTAAGACATATGACAGCAATGAAACTGTCTACCTCATTCAAAACAGAAAAATCTCTCAGCTGGAGTATATCAGATACTCACACTAAAACAAAAATATTTACCGGTGCAATTTTAGCAGCAGATTTATTGTTTACTGCAACTCATCCCCTTCCGTTCCCAAGTGTTCACAGTTTTAACCTCACACAAAGTGATCTGTATCACTATAACTTACTCTACTTCTGTCAATGAACCATGAAAAAAGGGGAACCTGAAATTGTAAAACCAAAAATCAGGCCACTAAAACTTGTGCCAAGTGGTCCACAACCAACCTCAGAGGGGCCAGAGAAGCACCTGCCTGCATCTCCAGATAATCTTAATGTGTGCCTTGAGAAATGCACCTTCCTGTCTTCTTCCTCAGTCAGCTGAACAATACCAGAAAATGAAGTTACTCCTGAACAAAATGTATTCTATATTTGAGCTACTTTACATCATACTAAGAATTTTAAATAGGAAACTATGCATCAGCATATTATATAATAAAAGGGGCTGGAAAATGAGGGAAGAAATATTCATCTGGCATCTATAGGATCAATTGACATGTGGAAAGGGAAATCAACTTCAAACATTAGACAACCTTGTCTGTCACTACCCTCAGAAGTACAACCTTCAATTAGAGGGTTCTGAACACACACACAAAAATAATTTTTTTACTAACAAATACAGTTTTATTGGCAGCAATAATTTCAAGACACAAACACCTATTTTTAGTGATACTGTTCCTTAGATGCATTATTCTATTCTTTCACCCTCTTTTATGACAGAATAAACAAAGTCCAGAAAATCACTCCATAAATGACTCTTATGTTTGGAAGAAAAAAAGAGCAACTATTCTCTTGACTTCCAGCAATAGAGGACTGACTTCTTACATGTGTGGGTGTGTCCAGCTTATTCAGTGTGAATTCACAGATTAAAATTTTGGAGATTTTTATTTTATAAGCCAATTGAATATCATAGGTACTTAATATTTGTCTTTTAAACAACTTTCCTTTTAAGATTATGACAAATGATCCTTCCAGGATCTCCAAGGAAGTTCTGGAAAAGAAATTCCTCTGAAAACTCCTATCACTGTATTTATCACTGAAGGATCATCCTTTCATACAAAGTGTTGGGAAGGAATAGGATGATTATGGAACACTTTGGATTTTGTCAAGAGAAAACATTCCCCATCTCTTTTCTCTCAAAAACCCCAACAAAGCAAAGAATAATTTGAATAAAATGAAAGAGTATCACCACTGAAATCCTTGTGACAGATTTGAAACATGTTCTAAACCAGCTTAATTTTCAGCAAACTTTGTGCAGATACTGCAGAGATGACACATTTCTTACACCATCATAAAAAATGATAAAAGGCCCACAATGGAGGTGTTTGAACAAACAATAACAAGAGATCACCGTCACTAAAGACTAAGAGAGACTTTTCTTTTTTTAGAGAGTTATTTACATGCAAGGGAATGAACCAAGAACCAATATGATATGAAATTGTTTTGAGATAACTACCACACTTAACAGTGCAAAAACATTCAAGCCATTTTCCTACAGCATCACTGACATGGGATGCTTCTCTGTTTCTTACTGACCTGTTTGTCCCTCTGAAAGAACAGAACTGCACTAATTCATGCTAACAACTGGGAGGCTGATCACAAATTACCAAACCCTGCAAATTAGCAAGTAGGCAAACAAACACGATTAAAAAGCCTAGTCAAGGGTAGCACAGCACATCATTTACTTTGTTCATTTATTTTTCAAAAGTGTAATTTAGTCTCCTAACACTCCACAGCATACCAGTGAGAACAGCAGGCAGACCGAGCACAAAAGCCCCCACCATCAACATCTGTTTATTGGGTTTTGCAGCCTCTTCCACGCAGAATGTTTGAAGAGCTAATGCCCTACAGACATTCAGGAGAATAAAATCACAATTGCACCACTACTCCAAGTTGGAATCTGCACGTCAGTGGTGCAGCCACACTCAATGTCTGCAGATGAGTAAGATGCACACAATTAATTATTTGTAAAGCAGAAGTCACAGCAGAGAGTTTAGATTAAACACGTCAGTATGACTTATCTGTTGATTAATTCTGATGGTGACTAAGTCTATTAAAAGATTAAAAGGCCACTTGCAGATAATCTGCAACAGGATTAATGGAATAGATTCCCAGTATCAATGGCCAGTGTCACACCTCCTGTTCTGATGGCAGGATAACCATAAAGGTAACTATGAACACTTTTCCACATGCTGTTATTTAAACTGCAAAGAACTGCACTTCTACTTTTCTCCACTTCCCAGCATGAAGCTCCTCACTAGAAGATTCCTACACTACACACTTTGCCTTTATACCCAGGACCCCAGACCAAGGCTCTGGCTGGTTTACAATATTGTAGCCCCTCCTAAGCAGGCAGGTGAAGAGCTTTCTCAGCTGTGTCCAAGCTTCAGGAATGGGAGCAAAAATAACTGGAGCCAAACTTCTCCCGTTCTTTGCCATCTCCCTTACTGTTGGTTTTCTTTTTCCCTCAGTCTGTTCTCAACATGCCTTTTTTCCTCTTTTGACCTTCCCACTGTAAAATAAGTTATTCTGCCATCTTAGTGCTTTCTCAACACCCTTGCCTGCCCTCTGTAATCCTTACCAGAACAGGCAACTGTCTCCTTTCGGTCACCTTCCTACTGTTTGACTCAAATTTCAAGCTCAAGGGAGCTGCCAGGATGACTTGGGAACCATCTTATTTCTTGGTCCTTCTTGAATCATGCTACAATCTTCTCCTGGCCTACTACACAGAAGCTAAGCATGCTTTAACATGTATTTTTAGAAAACTATTTTCTGTATGTGTTTCCTCTGTGCCTCCTTTTTCCTCCTTCTTAGGTATTCCACTGCCCTTGGAGCATAAAGCATTAAGATTCAGATGAAAGCATTGTGACACCAATTTTTCACCACCTTCAGCAAAAAAGTACCACCTGTAACCCTGCTGCCCCATTTCTACAAAGCAAATAAATCTGGAATTTGTAGGACCTGGACTGAGGTCCCCAAAAAAATTTAAGGCATTGCCTAGAGTGAATGAAATGGAGGGTAGAGGTTAATCCCTCCACCAAATCAGGCCTGTGAACTACTCTAAAATACCCTTTTCCAAACTGATAGTATGACTAGGATACAACTGACTGATACAGCACTAAAACTCCCAAGCAAAATTGTAATGCAGAAAAGTTATTTTCTCCTTCAAGAAACACTCTAAAGTAACTTTTCTACTCAATCGGAGTGGACTGTTTGTAGCTAGAAAAGTTCTTCCCTAATCTTGTTATGCCTGAAATTTGTTTGCTTTTTCCCTATTCTCAAGTAACCTACAACAAAGCAAAATTGGAAAAATGCCAAGAAGCATAAAATGTTTTACTCTGGATGAAAAACTCTCCCAGATCTGTCAAAACCAGAACTTCAACATCCTTTCTGAAAGATTCTGTTTGTGGTCTTTTTCTTATTGCTTAAGATTAAAATAAACTTGCCCTAAACAAGCTTAAAAAAAAAACAACAAAAAAACCACAAAACAAACAAAACCCCCCAAAAAAACACAAACAAACAAACAAAAAAACCAAAACAGAACACAAAGTACAAATCCTATAAATTCTAAAATTTTTAGGGTCCTTGTGTCTAAAGTCATCTGCCTTTAAAGCTATTCCAGTGTGAAGTCTCTCCTTCCTCAGTATCTGGTGACACACACTCAAAACAAGCTGTCACAAATTTCCTGTAACATCTTTTTTACCAATACATTCCTATACAGTTTTCACTAAAGCCCTACACACTTTCAAAACAAAACATCCCTCCATTATTCTGTCAAAGAAAACATCTTGCCATGATCTTACAGTTTTTGTTTCCTGTAGGCTGAAAACACTTCTATCCCCTCTCTCCCTTTTTTTTTTTTTTTTTGTCCTGCAGTTCACTATATTTTTACATCACCAGCAATACCATAAGGTACCATCAGATTTCATGGTGAAAATGCTGCCTTGCTTAATTCTCTTGCTTATATTGTGGTCACCTCAAAAAGAAAAGACAAGAGACATCCTCCCATCTTGCACCTTTTTCTGTGACATTCAGTCACACCTCCACCATGTGGAGAGCAAGCAGGAGGACATCCCTAACCCACATTACACTTCATTCTCTGCAACTTCAAGATGTAAAAGCTGGTGTTGGTCTTCCTTGAACTTTTCATCCTGCAAGCTTCCAGGCTTTATTATTCCTCAGGAGCCCACCACATGTCAACAGATGAACAGTGTTTTCCTCTTAAAGACAGCCAGAGGCTCTACCTGGCAGCAAGGAATTTAGTAAAGAAATAGTATTGAGCTGTATTTCCTACCTCCTCACAACCTTCTGAATTACCACTGTGTTTCTGTTCAGCTGTAAAGGGAAAATGAAATCTCCGGGAAATATGATAATATAAATTAATATCATCATCTATATACCTTTCACACTTACAAATATATATCATTAGTTTTAAGTAAAGTCCAAATAGGTATTCTGCTATATAAAGGGGACTTTAAATTACTTTACAGCAGCTTATGAACTTTGTGATCAGTAGGTAAAACAGCAGAGACATGCTTTTTTGTAGAAATTAGCATGTTTTATCACTCCAATTTAATTGGGCCAGATCCTTGCCTGGCATAACCTAATACAGCTGTGCTGACTCAAATTAGTCTGTGGAAATGGGCATAGCTGCAGTTATTCCAGTGCCAGAAGGGGTCCATTAAGCAAGTCTAAGTCAGTTCTATTTCATAACACATGCCTGAGGAAGGTATCTATTAATTCCTTAATGAAGCCTAACAAAATGTTCTTCTTACACTGTCCTAGAGTCTGGCTTTCGTGTAAGGAGTACTAAAATCTGGTAAAACAAAAGGCTGATGCAGCTTCCCAGTTTAAACACTGCACTGCTCACACTGTCAAACACTCATACCACAGGAACCAAAGAGGTATCAGGGATTCCCAGACTAATCCTCTCTTTTCTCTCATCACACTGCCTGTGATAGTCATATGCCTTCTACCAATCAGTCCTGAGGAGAGAAAACAGCAGTCTGTGGCAAAAGGAGCCCCAGCTGAATGAACCATGACTTCATTTCACCCCACGAGCTGCCCAGCAGCAGTGTAGTTTTTGTACAATTGTTTAGATTGCTTCTTAGGGGAAGCCTGTAATAGATATTTTTGTTCAGCCATTTCTGAAAAAACCCAGGCTTTGTAACACAGGTGGACTCACCTTGAGAGCTGGCTATTGATATCCCCTTGGAAAAGCTGTACTGCAAAGGGAAGCTCAGTATGCACAGCACTACAGCCATGGAAGGACAATTGAGGTGTAGAAGGCACAATTCCTTTCCAGCTCATACAGTAAATTGAGTCAGGTTTAAGGAGTGGGGTGGTTATTTTTGGAGCAGCCTCTAGGATGATAGCATAGGTCCTGCCTATACATTAAACTCTGACCTACGGGCCTCTCTCTGTAGCAGTATATTCATCTAACACGATAACAATACTGAAGTGAACCAGGGAAAGTTTTTAAATATATATCAAATCCCTGATATCCTTGAGGAAATTATTTTGACCTTATATTGCTGGAAGTTCTCCCACAGTTATTCTGCCGGATCTCCTTTGTGGCATATAAGTTTATTTAAAAAATGCCTGTTGCGGATTCTCTGATCAGAAGCTCGTAACGCAAGTCAGAGGCTTCTGCTCAGCTGATGCAGTGATAGCTCTCTTCAGTAGGGAGAAATTACTTTTGTGTAAGAAGCAATACCCAGCTTGTTTCAAACCTCAGCCTCTGGCAAATCTGTCATAGCAGGAGACATTCCCTGTTTCTTTGACAGATTGGCCTGCGGCTGAAAGTTAATCTAACATGTCAGCAAAAGTACACAGCAAGTAAAGAAAAAAGCCAAAGCTAACCCTCTCAGCATTTTGCATCAGGGCATATTTGAAAGAAATGCTCACTTATAGACAGTAAAAATATTGCTCTAAGTCTTCAAATTAAGAGAAAAAGAAGGCATAAAAATATGCTAGTAGAAAAAAAAAAAAGCTTACAGAATGAAGGAACCAGAATCTGTAACCTACACCAGGGATAAAAAAAAAAAAAAAAAACTACCACCAGCTAAGATCTAAGGCTGCTCATTTTTACTATTATAGATCAATGTTCTTTCTCCTTATCACTCAGTGCCAAACTCATAACTGGTTTCAACCTGTCTCTTATAC
>JAAWXA010000028.1:7721782-7748368 GCA_038090715.1 Florisuga fusca | reverse complement strand
TTTTTTTTAAAAAAAAAAAGAAGAAAGAAAGCATTTAAGACCTTGTTTTAAAAATATCAAATCTCATTGAAAAATGGGAATTCAGTGGTTCTGAATTAAAAGGGAAATTACATAAGGAGAACCTTTTAAATCTGTTTTAGTTCTGTGAAATAAATCACTCAGCAACCATGAGCTATGATGTGTGGGAATATCAGGTAACAGCCGGGAGGACTGAACAAGTTCCCCAGCAGAAAAGTGCTCTTTCAGAAGCTGTATTTTATGTTCCTTGTCCATTCTGTTTCAGGAAGATGTCAAAATACAAAAAAAAAAAAAAAAAAAAAAAAAAAAAAAAAAAAAAAAAAAAAAAGTGAATTTAAAAAAAATTAAATCACACTTGCCAATGCTATCAATAAATAGTTTTATTGTCATTATTCTATATATCACTCCACCCAACAGCAAAAATTTGCTGCAGTTTCTCTATTCTTTCTTGCTGATAAGGTCCCTGAAGTTATATAAAACATCATTCCTAGAAATGCACAAACATGTAAACACACTGAAGCTGTACCCCAGACCTTAGACAAAGTCAATAGGATTGCTGCAGCTAGCAGTAGGTTTAGAAAGCCAAAGTGAGCCAGAAAAACATTATCTGTAGGAAATGTACTTTTATCAAAAGTCTAAACGTTTTGCAATAGTTCAATGACTGAACTCCCTTGACGAGTACTGAAGCAAGAATTTGTTATTTTGTTCCAGTGATTTGATTTCCAGCTGTACCAAAACTGTAAGATTATATTTATGATTTTACATTAGTAAAATGAAAATACTGAATCTCTCAAAACTTACTTTCAATGAAACACCTTAGAACTAAGGGGAGAAGCCTGGAGAGAGGAAGGGTGTCATACAGAATGAAAACACATTAAGCAGTGTGAGATTTTCCCAAAGGGTTGTACTTCCAGGCAGCCACATCTAGACCCTTAAAACAGGATGAAATACTGCATGCTTATTGCTATTCTAAACACGTAAGGAAAGTTTTCATAAAAACTTCGTATGTTGTCAACTTTCTTAGGCAAAGTAACACTCCTGATTCATCTGTAAAATTCTTATATTAAATGGCTAAAACTGTGAGAAAGGAGTGTGATAATCTTTAATCTCTGTATCATTTTATGAGCTGGAAAGAACACAAAGACTGAAGCAACTCACCAACCAGTCTAGAAGTCGTGTTAAGGCTCTGAATGCCCTTTCTCATTGTCACCTGAAGCATCATTTTCCACTTTACAGTCTCTAACTTCTTATTCCAATACCCTGACAGTTTTTCTCATAATGCATTTATGCCAAAATAAGGGCAATTTTTAAAGCAAAGCATGTTTTGTACCAGATGTCATTTGACGTCCTTTGGTTATTTTTCATTCCCCTGTGCTCTGCAATGGAAGGTGCAGCAAAAGTTCAGCTCAGCCCCACAGCTCAGCTCCCTGCTGGACACTCCTGCACTGCCACAGCTATGCACAAAGCAACAATTCACATGCAATTTCTGTTCACTGCACAAAACATTATGCTGAAACAACAGAAGCAGCAGACCTGGGCTGTATCTGGAAGGAGGCAGCAGAACCAGGAGATGAAGCAGCAGAGAAGGCAAAGGGCAGCAGAAAGTACAGAGAACATCTAGAGGGGAAGGCACCACCCCAGCTCCTTTACTGCTTCTTCCACCCATGCACCTCCTGGCTTAGGAGGACTCCAAGTCCCTCCTGACCTCATCTGACAGAATGGTTACCTGCCCCACCACCTGTCCCTTCTTAGTTCTAGGTCAAAGAAAAAGTTGGAACATAGAAAAAAGTGAGCAAGTTTAATGAAAGAGTGACAGCAGAGTACTTTAGGCTCAGGCAAGCCCGAGAGGTCACTCAAGACCTCCTAAGAGACAGAGAACCCCTTTTCTGCAGGGCACCTTCTCTCTCAGGCAGCCTTATAAACCCCAGCACCCTCCGCCCTGCCACGTCTCACCGTGGCTCTGCACACTTGGGCACCTCCCATTGTGTTTACAAGTTCCACATAAGGATGACAGTGGGGACAAAGGGGAGTGGGGAATTAAAATGTTTGAAAACCAAAGTCTTACTGGTTTATACAATGACTAAATAAATCCTCAATTAAACTATTTCCAAATTCTTATTAAGCACATCGTCTGTATCTCTGAGGATGATTTCATGAATGGCTGAAAACACCTTGAAAATATAAACCAATAATCATTTCTCTTTTTATAATATGTTTTGGAAAATCATCCAGGCTCATTTTATTCTAATAAATGGCAGCTTTCCAGCCTGATAGCTTCATAATGGTTACCTTGCCTTTTGAGAGTCTTTTTTTTTAAATCCCCAGAGAGTATATATGTGCAATTGCATGTGAACTATCAGCCTTCAGAAGGAGGAGGGTCTAGATCATGCTTTGCTGCTAGCAAGCTGCTTCTTCTAATGAATACACCGATCCTCATCCTTCCCACTATGATTTTTCAGGGAAGTATTTGTGACAGCAGGAATGAAGAATCAACATCTGCTTTTGTTGTACATTTTGTTCCCCCAAAGTTTTTTGGAGAAGCTACAATATATGAAGAAAAACACGAGATTTCTATTTCAGATAAAAAGAAAGAAATATGAGTATTAACAGTTCCCCATCAATGTAGCTTGCTAATAGTCAGGGAAAGAGTTCCACTTGCATACCATGTGAAACGGCTTTCACAAGGTAACTCTAAGCTTCAAGGGACAAAAATTCACAGACTTCAACACTGCAGAAAGTCAGCTTTAGTTCCTCTTTTAGGCAAGTTCTCCTGTGGTGCACTTGTAGCAGATTATTTGAATGAGCCTATATCACAGAGATACTTAAACTATGAAACTTAATTTCAATTGATTATTCAAAATAGTCACTAAATAATTCATTCCTACTCCGAACACAACAGTCAATTATTTTGACAGTCATCAAGCAAGCAGCAGGATCACATTACCAGCTAACCATCACTGTTGAACTTCAGCATCACACAAGGGAGAATACAGGTGCTCATATGGAGAGGACCAGATGCTTCACACCAGTCTGCATGTGTATTCCTCACTGCAGAACACTACAATAATCTACACTGAAGCCACTGCAGGGACAAACATGAAAGCTGTGTGAGGAACAGAGGTCTGGTATCATAAAAGGCTCTGAGCTTTCAAACCTCCAGCTTTCTGCCAAATCTGAATGGGAACCTTTGAGTTTCCCCTAAAATTACTAAAACTTGATCTAAAAGTCTGGTTTTCACTTCAGTTATGTGCTGTACATACACACACACACACAAAATCTTTAAAAAAGCTGCTTCCAATTTAGAAGAAGAAGAAGAGAAGAAACAAAAAGGAGAGGGGAGATGGCCCAAAGAAAACAGTTTTCAGTTCCCAAAAGGTGAAATGGGAATGACATCACCAGATTTTCTCATTTTCTTCCAAAATAACACCCCTAATCAACCTAATTTGGCATGACATTTTGGTTCATATAAAGCACTTATCCCAGGAAAACATGCTTTCATCAGAGTTTTGGACTAGCTTTGGCAGGCCTACTACTCCATAGAAAGAAGGGCTGATACACTACAGTAGCAAACACTGTAGCAGCTGATTACTGGAAAGAAGAAACCACGTGAACTATATAAGCCCAAACACGCAAAAAGAAATTAAAACAAGACCCTTCATCTAGAAGTTCAGTCCAGACATGGTCATTGGCTGTGCAGCCCTCCTGCTCCACAGGGAACTATGCAGCATTCACAAATGCTGTTACACGAGGGTGCCTCTTAAGGGAATAACCACTGAGCACAACTTGAAATCCTGGCATTAAGCCCTAACCTTCTGCTTAGGAGTGGACTACAGCTCATTTATGAACATGCCATTAACATTTTACACATCAGATATCTAACAGGCACAATCTAGTTATTGTGTTCCACTTCCCCATGCAAGGGGAAGTCTAAAACCAACTTCAGAAAGGCCCTTGTCCTTTCACTCCAAAATACCAGCTTTATGGAAACTGCTGCTAGCAACAAAAGCAAGTCAGATTGGCATCAACAGAAAAAGAAAATATTTCCCCTTAGGATACTGTTCCCAAACACTCCCAGCAAAAACCTTTTTCTTCTAAAGATTTCCTCTTGGGATAAAACAAGTCCAGTGCTATGTCCCCTGTGGGCAGATGAGCAGAGGAGCTCATATGAGGAGTCCTTTGACTCCAGGAGAGCAGTTGCAGTGCTGCCAGAACAGCACATGTGACTTCGCAAGTGTCTGAGGAAGAGAACAACAGATGTGAAGAGGAGATCACTGCAATAGGGAAAGGATCCTATTTCTAGTCTGAATGCACAGAAGGTGTCACAGTGCAGCTTGCCCTCTCTCTCAACACTCCTTGATTTTGGTTTCTGGCATCACAGGCTAAATCAATTTCACCCTTCTGTACCAGAGTTATAAAAAAACCTTAAGTAAAATGTCTTTGTCATAAAGGATATTGCTCCCCTGCAGTGCCAGATGGGTCCACAGACATGCAATTTATCCAGCATCAGGAGGTGAATATGGGGTTAGCAAAACCATTTTCTCACTACTCTTACACTTTTTTTGCTTCTGCTGTCCCAGGCTAAGGTTCATAATTTCAGGCTTTTCTCATATTGCAAGAATTAAAACCCTGAGCAAGCATACAGAACAGGAGGGGAAGAACAACACCTGCTGAAGAATATAAACCTGAATTAGGTTTCAAAAGTCAATCACTGAAGAGAGACCCTCTGCAAAAACTCTCAATCAAAAGTAAAGTATTAACATACTTGCAAAGAGAACTCAATCAAATTATGATTCTGAGTAAGTAATTAACTAGATTTGCATGAGCTGAACAGACCATAACTAGCAGCAGGCAAGCTGGTGAGAGTGCATCCAGGGGAAGCAGGGAGGCTTCTCTACACACAGGGAGGGAGACCTTGTTTAGAACAAAATCTGGATCCACATGCAAGGGGTCTGCATCACTTAGAACCCACCCAGAGGAACCTGGCAGCTTTGGGATCACAGCCACATGCCCCGAGAGAGAAGAGAGCAGATGCCAACTGTAAACTCTCCCCTAAGACTGTGGTAGCCAGTGGCTTGTGCTGAAACAGGGAGTAAGCATCATTCCCTACAGGTATGGGGAGGGAAAAAAAAAAAAAAAATCAGATGGGTTAACCAGTCAGCAGTACCAATTGGTACACAAGCTGGCTGTAACCTCCACGTTGGCTAAGATAGAAAGAGAGAGGGAGTTAGCAGAACTTCATGACAGTTAGGAACAAGTATTTAAAGACCAGATGAGTATTAAATCTGACCTCTTCCTTATCTGCACAATTCCTTCTCTCTTGATACTATACACAAAATTCCTTTGCTGGAGTTCATCCAACTAAAGGATTTAATATTTCCCAGAATTTATAGAAGACAGAACACCCAGACACAGGGAAGCACGAAGCCTTAGCAGTATCAATGCTCTTATTTGCACACAGGAAAAAACTGCACTGAATACTTGACTAAATCAAAAAATGGAGAGAAAAAGAAGGAAGATACTTTCCTTGAGCTTCCTCCACTGCAACAGGAACACATCATACAAACTCCTCCTACCCCAGCTCACCTTTCTGGCTCCTGAGAGCTTAACAGCTTTTCCAAGCAGGAAAATAAGTCTTTTTCATCTAGAGGGCCTAGAAAATTAAGGGAATAAAGTAATACTATTCTTTGTTTTTTAAAACTGCCACACCTAGGGAAATACCAGCAGAGATACTGGGGGAAGACATTGCTAGGTCAGGCTTGGATTCTGCCCACACAGCAGATGTGTTGCTGTTAGAGAAAAAACACATCATGTGCAGGTAAATAGCACTCATCTGATGAAATTTCCTTCTTCCCAATAGCAGACAAAATGCACTTACCCCAGTTATATTTTCACTGTTTTTCTGCAATTTTGGGTTTTCTGCACATCCCATTAAAGCCCATTGCTTACAAGTAGTCAGAAAAAAAGTCTCCTGACTAACCTAGTCCAATTTTGCTCAGGTGTTGCATGACACTACTTAAATGTAGGACCACATGTTTCAGTCTTCCCACCTACGTCACAAATATATTTCTCACACACGTTAACATGAGAAGAGGGAAGGACAGAAGAAAGGAGATTGCTAGGAGCAGGCTACCCCAGCTAAAGAACCACTTTTTTTGCCTACAGACTTCTTCCAAATTAGCCTGGGAAACTGTCCAGGTTAATTACCCCAGTAGACCACACACAGTCCATGGGTAAGCAGCCTTTGCCTTGAAAAACTGATTTGAATTATCTCATTCTCTCTTGAAAGCATGGTCAAAAGTGACAGGCTTGGAAAATAATGCTGCACAACCCTACCTCCATTCAGCTGCTATATTTTGAGTTGTACCAGTTTAGGATGCATCCTATTGCACCATGTTAGCAGCCTGCTGTTGGAGGGGAAGTGCAGAGCTGTAGGAGGGTTATTTCAAACTTCACCAGATCCTACCGTGCTGGCTGGCTGACTTCCAGTATCCAGAATCTGTTTTAATCACAGGCACACGTGTGCATTTCCCACCATATTTCAAATCTCACTGCCAGTTCCACTTTGTATCAGTGAGTAAAGTATTGAAACCAGCAGGAATCCTGTTTTCACAAGGTCCAGAAATGAGAAGTCTTGTGAATCTCAGGATCTGCCATGTAAGAGAAGCCAAGGGACCACACATTGCACACTAGATGGGGGCTGAGATACACTGTTAACAAGTTCCTGAGGAGCCAGGATTTTCAGTTAAACACTCGCTTGTCTCCAGAAGCATCCTTTGAACATCATGCAGGAAGGACTTCAGTTTGATGGCAGTGCAAACCTGTGCTTCCCTTGGGTACCCAAAGTGCTAAATGACCTTGCAAGTATCTGAAGCAGCAGAGCTGTACTACCAGTGCCTCACTATGGTCATAAGCCTGTTTCTCTACAACCACATAGCCTATGGCACCATTTGGTTTGATATACATTGGAGCTACCTTAAGGTGGACCTTGCTGTTCCAACCCTTTGTCCTTACACTATAGTTCACAAAACACCACACATATCCTTGTGTGAAACACATGGAATTAGATTAGTTTGATGATAAATTGAATTGTTCTAAGGTGCTGGTGAATGGAGTGGCTGTGTTCCCTTATACCAGCTCTGCTGCAGGAAGGCAACCTGAAGCAGAGGGCAGGGACATCTAACTTGCTGCAGCTGTGCTCAGGTACACAGAAGTCACAGCCACCACCCTTCAGTCAGCAAACAGCAACAGGTTTGATGACTCGGTAGTGGGCACTTCAGGCCACAGAGGGACACTAAATCCAGCCACCTTGAGAAAAAGAATAGTTCTTAACTGCTGGTCATATTGTAGGCAACAAAATTAGAATGTCTTGTTAAAAACTGAGCAAAATCCTCTGTGAGAAAGAAGGCTTGAAGGTGGATGGAAGAAAGAACGTGATGCATGAGAAAGGCAGCACTCACCATGAGAGGGCAGCAGGTGGTTCAGCAGAACAAATAGTAACTCCCTAGGAAAAAGAACTTTTCACTTTTTTGTCTAAAAGCTTTTTCCTGTGCCAGAAATATCCTTGAAGGAAGTCTTGCTTATAAAAGTGAAATGCAAATAAAGCCCAAACTGTCTTCCTGACAGACCAATAAATGTCTTAAGTCAACAAGGAGAGTTACTAGAAAACAGTCACCACAGTGACTCTTAACTGTCAGGACTTGATTTGAAATAGCCCCCTTCTGTCTCAAGACTTGAGGCAAGGTTGACAAAAGCCGAGAAAAAGGTTCAACAAATACAGATCCTCCCTGGAATAAGAGGAAGAGAACAAAACCAAAAAAATAATAAAAATCATAATCAAGCAAAAAAATTACCTAGCCAAAACCACTATAGAGATACCAAGCTAAGCAAGATGAGGCTCAGCTGCAATGCTGACAACTGTCAGGCGTGACCACTGTCACAGTACACACCCTAAGTGATAACTGAAGCATTTGGCATCGAGTCACCACTCAGCAAACCTCCTTTCTCTCATCTTGAGTAGCAGATCCAAAAGCATTGAAAATAAGAGGTTCTTGAACTTCCAGCCACAGCCAAGATCAACAAGCCCAGTAAAAGCAAAACTGAGTGCAACGGTTTTAAAATAAACTAAAGATACGGGATTATATGATATGCTGTTGTAAACATCCTTTTAAGAACATAATAAATACTTATATTCAAAAGTCACCATCAAATAAAAGCCATTATCTTTAAACATATGTAAATATGTATATGCATTTGTAGGCAAGTCTCTGTCTTTAAAGTGGGATAATTTAGCTATTGCTAAATTAGCAATAGGCAGACACATATACAAGAAATCCTAAGAGAAAATGCACTTTAATATGACTGGGTAAAACACAAACTATGGACCTGGCTGTGCAGTGCTCAACTTCAGAGTTTTTCACAAAGCTCTGAATGAGCTCAGCCACCAACTTCCCTGCATCACAGAAAGGATTAGTGCCTATTTTTAAAATCTCTAAACAAAATAGCCTGTAGTATAATCTCACCCTGAACCAAGATTAAACCAAATTTAGGTTTGAATAGTCAAGGCAGAAAGAAAGACAAGGCTCAGTTACTCATTCAGATTACATTATTCATGAAGTGAGAATATGATATACATCACCCCTGAGCTCCAGGACTATCATCTCACAGTTAACACTTGAATCCGTATTTGTTGTTTGAAACCACCTCTAATTCCCCACTGTCTGGAAGGGTTAAAAAAATCTGGACTTCAGAGGATGCTAATGAGTAATTTAAAAGCTTTCAGTGCTATTTTCTCCACACCACATTAAAATAGTGGCATGTCAAGAACTTAAAAAGAAGTGTGCAACAGAAAAAGGATGTTTATGCTCTATTGCTACAAGACTTTCTGTCCAGTTCAGAAGAAATTTCCAAATATTAAAATATTTGATACGGCATTAGGGATTATTTGACAAAAAGACACAAATATTTATAAAACATTATTTGTGTTTTGAAACAAAGTACTGGAAGTGCTGCTTAGTAATCTACCACGTCTTTTATCACTTAGTGTGTAGCATTTCACAGGGAAAATTTGAAATGTGCAAGAAAAAACAGATGAGCATTAACAGCACTAGTTACCATGCTCAATACTGAGTGTGCATGGGTTTTTCATTTAAAAAAACAACCAAACAACAAACTAAAAAACACCAGACACAAAAATTTTAGAAAAAAAAATAGAAATTACAAATTTTAGAATTAAATTTTAGGGGCACTTCTTCTGCTTGGATAAGATCTTTTAATGGTATGAGAGTGTTTCCACAAACATATACAACCACTTCATAGGGAATTAAGAGCACTGGTACCACTTTGGCCCTTTATTCAACTTTCGAAAAGAAGGAAACTTGTCCGTACGTCTATTGTAAATATTTGTGTAAGATGCATGTTCTGAAGGCAACAAAACCCAAACAAGATAATTCTATAATTGGCTTCTCAGGAAGGCTGCACACACTTTCAAATCAAGATTCTGAGAACACAGGGGTTTTGACAGATTCAAACATTCAACTGTTACAATTTATATTACAAGGGAAAAGAAGTGTGAATAAAGCAAAGAATTACTTACCAATACTACTGACTGCTTCTGCCCTAAAAATGAATTCTCTTTAGGACCCAGAAAAAGTATGAGGCAAGTTCTGGCATGGAACCACTGCGCTGGCCAGCTGGGAATTTGTGACACTCAGTCATCCACATCAAAAGCAGAATGTGGGGTTTTTTCCCAAGGGTAAAGCCCACCATTTGAAAAAAAAAAAACAACACCTAACTACATTCACATTGTAGGTAACGGTGCTGCTGCTGCTATTTCTGCCACGAGTTTTAATCAGGTCTTAGCCACTTATAAGAAATCCATAAGGTAGTAGCAAGTTATGCTCTCTTGGCCATGTAATTAAAGCAGCCCTGGTCCATTTATGTTTCAAATACAGATTGAACAAAAGACAAAGTGTGAGTGTGAGGGAGGAAGGGAGAGAATGAATTACAAATGCATCTAATTTGGCTATAATACAAGCTGCACATGTGGACTAAGAGTCCATGGCCCACAGTGTGTAAGTTGTTAGCAAATTGCATTTTGCTAATAATTCACATCTCTAGCCAGCAAATTATACCAGAGTGTCACCTAGACATAGGTAGTTATGCTGACTGTCTTCAGGTATCAGTGTAACAGCTACAGCTTGTTTTAGCTTAATATGGTTTCTCAAAAAAAATTGACAGCTGGCTAAATGCTCTGTTAGTTTTTAGCCAAATTACCACAAGATTTCAATTTTCATCTTAAACTCTGCAGATATGTATGCAATTGTATTACGCTATTAAATAACCAGTCCTTTCAAAGTCAACAAAAGGGGATCAAAAATATCGTACAAATAAAAATACAAATAAAAGTCTTAAGCAGACACAAGTTCTAATTGATCTGACATTGATGCTCAACACTGTTGGTCAAATAAATGTTTTGCTTTCACTTCTGCCATTCATTTTGATATCCTGAGCTATTGTCACCAGCTGGAGGAAAACATCACTTGTGATGAAACATTTGTCTTCTGAGAGCTCTTGAATTCCCCAAACCTCAGAAAAACATCATCTGTTTTACATGCATAACCTTACTCTGTATTGAAACAAGCTTGTTACCTGAGAACTAAATATTTAAGAGTAAGTGGTTTTGATTTTTTTCTTCTCCAAACTGGGTGTTATGGTAGTAAGTAATTTACACACAAATAATTTTTTAGATCCACAATGACCTAGAAATGTAAGTATCTTATTAACAGAGTGTCACTTTTTTAGCCAACAACCAGGTGACAGATGCTCTCTGTCACTATCCCCACTACCCTCCCAGGGGAAGACAAAAAGGGAAATAAGGAAGAGGTTGGGGGGAAAAAAAAACAAAAAAACAAACAAAAAACAAACAAACAAAAAAACATAGCTTTAATGAAGTAGTAATAATAGTGATGATTGTGAGTGATGAATACATAAAAATTTGGGAATATGGCACCCACACTCCTCTGTTGGTAACTATTTTCTAACCAGAAAACATAATAATATAATAATAGCCATAGCAGATGGTGGTGCCTGTGTCCAGGGTCCCAGTGACAGTCCACAAAAGCCTTGGAGCAGCCACATGGGTCCTACTCAGGAAGGCAGCAGAAGTTTATATTTTCATCCTGGATTTTTCAAACAAGGACACAGAGTAGATTATATCTCCTCAGAACCTGATACAACATCAGAGCATGGTTCTTTCTACGGCAAATTCACAAGACATATCACTTCAGTTACAGGTGGATGTTCTCATAATGTCACATACAGCATAAAATTCCATGCAACAAAGGATAGCAGTATTCCCACACTTTTCAGTTTATAAATCATCTTAACCTCCAAATGGGAGGGGGAAAGAAGCTTTGCTATCTCTATTAATCCAATGTGGTAAAAAGTCTAATTTTTTCCTACTTTGGAAAAAAAATGAAATAATTACAGTGTTCATTAGCACATCTGCTAATTAATAACCACTCTGCTTGCACCTGAGATTTGTCTGGAGTTGGATACGGCTCCCAGACATCTGGATCTCTATTGGCAGCTTTGAGACTAAGAACTAAAGGTCACCAGGATTTGGTTTGTAGAATTTTCTCTCATGAAATATTTTAATTATATAGCATATCAAATTCAGTGCAGGAGAAGAAAATCATGAGCAGTACTTGAATGAATGTATCCAACCATCTTTTTTTTCGCTATGCATATTCTATCTCTATAGAAATATACATGCATAAATGTGTGTATAACTGTATCTATCAATATTGGTATGGCTCTAAGAACTTCATTTTTCCTTAAATTTGTTAATTATAATTAAATATCGTTTGCACACTGCACTTGTATGCACTCCAGGAGGGAATACAGAACAAGGCAGCATGTGACAACAGCAAGCTCTAGGGAGACGAGGTTACTCCACTAATAAATCCATCTGGACTTCAACAGATGCCATCTCCTGTCAAAGTTATTAGAAAACACTTGATCACTTGCCCCTGCTTTGTTTGCCATGTACAGTATAATCAAGAAAATTAATCAAGAAAAGTACAAAGTAACACTTTGCTACAACTTTTTACCCTTACACAGAACATTAATACTGTTCTTGTTTTAAAGGCCACAAATATGGGGTGGAATTGCTACAGACATCCAGCCAGGCATCAGGAGAGCCAGTTAACCATGCTCCTGTTTCCCATCTCTCTATGCTTTGCATGGCCACTGTCCCCAGACAGCCATGAAGTAGCCACCTGCACACACGTACAGGCTCACACATCATATATCTGTGTAGCATTTGTATAACAAAACACATAAGGAAACAGTGGGGTTAGCTGCCAAAAGGCAGGGAGAAGACAGATATGCTGAGGAATAATACACGTGTGCCTGGAAAAAACACCAAATAGCTACCACAGCACAGCTTCAGAGACCTAAATTGCACCACTAATAGCACAAACCCCAGAAATCACAGCAATGTGGAAGAATTACTAAGCATAGTACAAATTGTTTTTCACCCTCCTTCAAATCACGACAAATCCTCAATATAAAAAATTCTTCCCATCTTATGAAAGACATAGTGCACTAATTACAGTTACAGAAATATTCATCATATACTGTTGCTTTACCTGTTTTAAGTCTCTACTCTCACCAATGGATTTTGAAGACACGCTTGGCAGGGCTGTTCAAAAAGCTCTGACTGAAGATCTTAAACACACTCGTTCTTCAATGGGAGCCATTGGAACAGAAATTGCAGCCACAGCACTCAGCCAAGCACGAGTGGTGCACATTACACTGAGAGCTTGAAAGAGACAAGACTGTAAGAACCTTGGGCCTTTAAGACAACAAATACTATTCACCAGCTGACACCAGCAAGTTCTGCTCTCTGGCAAAGTGCTGTCATTTTCGTACATGTCATCTCAAGAATCATCACATTTTTAATTGCTTCATACTTTGCAATGATGGTGCCCAGGACCCTTATCTTCAACCTGTAAATTAATGGTCTTGCTGTGCAGTAACATCATGAGGAGACACTGCAAACCACAGCTCAGCACTACCCACAGTACTTCTGTGAAAAATAATTTCCAATTGTTATATGAAGCAAAAACAAATTTATTGAGAAAAGTGTAGAACTTCACTGCTTCCGTAATTATTTTCCATTATCTGATTCATTCCTCTTTGACTGCACACACAGCTCCTGTAAACATCAATGGGACATGAATGACAATGACTTGGGAAGAAGGGGAAACAACCATTTGTAATCTTCCCAATAGCTTTTTTTCCCCTCAGTTTTAGATAGTTTATGTCCACATGGGTTATCTGAAAACAGCTGTAGCCTCTAAACACTCAAAATAGAAGCAGGAATGCATTTCCTGCTAGCAAAGGATACTACTTTATTTTACTAGCTTTTGGACCAATAAACATTGATGCCAGCAAATCTTACAAAGAAGGCAGATGATGCAGTCAGTGACATTAATGGGCATTAGGAATAAGAGATTCTCCCAAGCCTGGAAAAAAAAAAAAAAAAAACAAAACAAAACCTCACAAAAAACCCCAGCAAAACAGGGCAGCTGTTCTACATATGCACAAGATTCATCTTAATTTATCACAAGACACCAGAAGAAGGTGGTATCAAAAATGAGTCAAAATGTAGTTAGAAATGGAAGGGATGGCTGGTCTGTGTTGCACAGATGCACAAGGTGTCATGCAAGATAAAAGCATGCACAGGACATTTAAAGAGCATGCAGCTCATAGGTGACACACAACTGGAAAAATTATTCCCCAGTAGATACCATTTCAGATTGATAAACACAGCTGGCTATAAACTTCCCTCAGAATTAGGTGTGTCTTTTCAATCTCAATACAAATAATAATCACATTTTAATATCCCTATGAATGATATGGGTTTCATATGGGTCTAATGCTGTACCTGATGTAACAACAGAGGAAAAACCTGTGTCACTTTACAATTAGTTTGTATAGCTCTGCTTGACTGTTTGAGACAGGTAGCTTGCTGTAGGTAAGATTAAAGGGGAATAGGAAGAACCTGACATGAAAGAAAAACTATGATCTAGATAAGAAGCATGACAACAGGCAGGCCATTTCTTCACATCTAATGGACTGCCTGCAGCCAGCAGTTTCATACCTGCTTTCCCAAAGCTAAAGGAAGAGATAGATACAAGATAGATAAACAAACCAAAAAACTGGTAAAATGAAAGGGCAACCAAGGCCAAGGCAGTGACACTTTCAGAGCACACAGCAGTCAGCAACAAATCCAACCTGCAAAAGCTGGAGTCAGCTGGCCTACAAACCCCACAAAGCAAGCTCAAAGATGCAGTTGATAAAGAAAGGTCCTCCCTTTACTTACTCTCTTACTTTTTGCTATTGAATAAAGAAACAATTGTTTTGAGCTTTGCTTGCGCAAGTAGTTTTGCCTACCCTACTGGGAACAACTCTAGTAACAGACAGCAATGCACCCAGGCAGGTGAGAAAGGCAGCCTTTGGTACAATGCAGGAGCATATTAGCACCAAACCAGAACGCTGGCAGCCAGGGCTCAGATGCACAGGCAGTCCAGCAGAGCCCAGCCACAACCATGCTCACCAAAGCTACGGTGTGCAAGCCAGTCCCATCCAGCCCACATCTCCTCTCATGAGGCAGTCCAGAACCATTAGCCATGGCCGCAGACACCTATTTGAGTCTTTGTAACTCTTCCCATAGAAGCTGTCAAGGAAAGGGAACAGCAACATTAAGGTAATTACTGACACCTTTCCAAGGAGGTGCAAGAAGCACACAGGTGTTCACTGCTCTCTTCCCTGTCTTCCACAATGAAGACATGTATAAACACTTTATACACACATATATAAGCACTTTATACAATGACCACTCCCTTGGTACAGAAGAAACATGATGACCCTAATCTGACCAACTGGATCAGTCAAACACATGCTAGAAACCTCTAGAGTACTTCTCAATGCAGTGCAGAGTGATGCTGCCCAGGACAGCCAGTTTCACTTGTATGCAAACTTCTGCAACACAAATTTTATAAAAATGTTATTTAAAAACAAACAAACAAACAAACAAAAAAAAAAAAAAAAAAAAAAACAAAAAACAAAAAAAAACCAACACCACCACCAAACATATATATGAAGTTCTCTCAGAATGTGCTTCCTCACCATGCTCTTTGCTGTTGGGCCCACAGCCAAAATGGTTCTACTTTCCAGATTCCAGTCTTGTTTTACTTTGAGTAAACCAGAGTGAGCAGATTGACAAACACCACAGCAAAACCCTCTTCAGGAGGAATAAAGGTCAATACATTGCATAGCAGCAAGTTTTCTGCTCTGCTAGCAGTGGCAGAAATAATATGATATGTTCTGCATAGATAGTTACTGTAGTTTATATTCACATGCTCACATTTGTAAACACTGTCATGGTAATATGATGAACAACACTTGTGGTTCCTCCCAATGAACTATGCTTTGAAAGTTGTCTGCTCTGAACAGCTGGAGGAATGCTGGTCTCCCAGTCCTCAGTCAGGTCATAAAACATCAGCCTTACTGACAGCCTAAAAAAAACCTCTGTTGCAGTGCTACACAACAGAGCCAGCTTCTTACAAGCCATTGCCAGCCACGTGTTGCAGGGATATTTTTATGCTATCAACTTAATAACGTAATAAAAAGCAGAGAAGAATAGTTTTAAGTAAAAAAATATAAAATCCTAGCACAGATAGTGCAGAGAAGATAAAGCTTCTTCTTACAGACTAGAAGTGACAGCTTTGCATTAGAAAGCAGCAGTAGACACTCAAAAGCTCCAGGAAAACCTGTAGTAAAGGCACCAAAAATCAAAGTGCAGCTGCTCTTTTTACTGTTTAAATCATTATATATTAGCAACAAATCTTGTTGTTGGCCAACACTCAGAAATGGCATATGGCCAGAGAAAGGTTCAGTGGAGTTTTCCATCTGTCACTGAAATCAGCCATGGCACCAGCTCATACATAGTAAGTTTAGTGTCATAATTATTTGTGTACAAGACGTCAACCACCCAGTCTAACATAATGGTTTGAGTACAAAATTTGCTAAACATACTGCCCAAGCAAGGCATTGCATAACCACGTAACTGAAATGCTGAGAGATTGTGGTATATAACAGTAGCATTAACAAGAGGTAAGAGGTAAGCACACGAGGATGCCACAACAGGTTATTCAAACAGAAACATACCAATGTATACTCTTGATACGTAAAAAAAGACCATAAGAAGCACCCATGCTCTTGTTAAAATCAAAGTCAAATGCCTGCAGATCTTCTGCACTCAGTGAGTGGCCACTGGATCTATTTTTGTTGCCCCTGCTTTTTCATTACAAATAAAAAGCATAAGGATTTGCTTTGCTGCCTTCACTGTCCTGCCAGCACAGAAGACTGACAGACTAAGCTTGAAACTATTTTATGTCACTATAGATTCAGGTAATACTTTAGTAAGAGCAGTGTCTGAGGTTTTAAAAAATTCTTTCTACAGCATTTTCCATTAGTTTCTAGCAACAACAAGAATATTTTTTCTCCCTTCCCCCCACATCACTGGTGCTATGATTCTTGCACTGATAGGTCTTAGGGGCTGCATTTAGATCTGGATTTTCCAGACACCAGGATTTATACTTCAATCAGCCAAGAGTCACAGTCTGCTTGGCCCCAGATCTGGGTGCAGAGACAAGCATATTTCTATTTTCTACCCAAGTTGGAAAAATGTGTAACATTCCCAAATGCGAACTTTGACAAACGGGGGGAAAGTGTTCTGAAAGTAAAAGTCAAGAGAATTTTTGTTTGTGCAAGTTTGCTACAGTACTCTTTTTCTTCCCTAATCCTTACTGTTTCACTTCTGCTCCAAGAGAACTGTCAAAGTAGTTTAGAGCTACTGGATGTGACCTGTGGCTGACTTTTAATGTTTAGAACTTGGGAAGCTGGAATCACGGTAAAGACGTATGCAGGAATTCACTGAAACTTTTTACAATATTTAATAATCCCTTTGTGCTTTGGTCAGAGCTGGCACAACTTCACAGCAATAAGCTGATTTGCACAGAAATGAGCTTATGACTCCATCAGATGACAGCAGCTCACAAGAACAATTTTTTACTGCAAACGAGGTCCAATCCATAGTGCTGTTTTGCTCATCAGAACAGGGAGGAGAGTAAAAATTTATCATCTTTAAAAAAACCTGACCCATCTCAAGTAATGACAATAACTTAAGCACTCTATTCAGATGCCCAAATATTAATTATCTTGATTAGCTGTGGGTCCTTAGAGTACTCAAGACTCTATCACGAGTCTAGCAGGCATAGCAGGATCTATTTCAGGGCAGCAGATGGAAGGAGGGTAGGATGCCCTCAAAAATCAGAAGATCAAACACCCACAGTTATGGGACTGGACTGGAGTCTATAACACACTCTAATTTTTGGACAGCAGATATCCCATTAAGCAGATCCCGTATTCAATATGTCAAGGTCAATTAAACTGAACATTTTAAAAGCCAGTTTAAATTTGCATAATTTTATCTATTGCTTCTGTAAAATTGAAACAAATACTCAAATCATAAAGCATACAAAAAAAGCATTTCCAAGCACAGCTTTTAAAAGCTTCAAGTTTTATATTATTTGTCCTGTCTTGAAGGTTAAAGATTGTGCAAGGTGTCTTATCAAGACCATCAACTCATTAGACAGGTAGGAGATTAAACTAGGAAAAAAGTTCAAGGAAGCCCCGCAGGAGAAGACAGCTTTAGACAGATCCCAGAAAGGAACTGAAGAATACACAGATCATGCTGTAAGGACAAGGGTCCCTCACCTTGAATTGAAGGGGGTCTTAAAAAAATGGGAATGGTTAAACTGAATAGAAAAATCACAGTGGGCATGCCCCATGGTCACTTCAAGAGAAAAGGGTAAATGAAAACAATAAATAAATAAAATTAAACATTTAAAAAACCAGACATAAATACAACACTGTCCTCAGGATCAATATAAGAATAGTAGGGAATTTTTTAAAAGTAGCTATATCCAATATTAAGAAAATAACTGGTTCTCAGATGAATATTCAGATACTCTTCGACACATCGTTCATTAGCAGAATTCTGACCAGTGTCCCTAACTTCCACAGGAGCACAGATGTATACATTCAGCTCTTCTCTGTTTCCTCCTTTATGTTGACCAGAGGACTGTATTTGATCTAAGTTTTTAGAGGAAAACACAAGAACCCACTGAAAGCCACTCCTTGATTCCAAATGATTTTGCCTTCAATGGGCACTTCAGTGGGCATGAACACCAGACAGGCACGCAGGGAGGCTCTACAGAGTCTTAATCCAGACCAGCCCATGCTCTTCAAACAGTAAGAAATAAAAATGTCTTTATAGCTGATGGAAATTACGTAGTTGGAAAAAGTGTGGGGAGAGCTTCAGCTTTATGAACTACCAACACTCCTTATCCTCAGATGTGAAAATATGGTGAAACCCCCCTATGCACTTAACTACAAGTTTCTCAGTGTGGCAGGTGAAATTCAACAGCAACAGACTTGAAAAGGAAATTACTAGCTTTACATTTTTAATGGCATTTGAACCAGCTATTTTCATTCAAGTTGAGCATAGAAAAGGTTAGGGATGGACATAATAGATTAGAGCCAAAACATCTGAAAACTGGTGTCATCAGAGGGTCTATTCCATTTCTAGCTGACCTGCTTCCTTATTTCTCCACCATTTTTAAATCCCTGATGGTGGCTTCTAACCTGTTATGCTGAATCAGCTATTCATTCAGTCAAGCTCTAGCTGAGAAATTTTGGCAGTGGATGGAAATATCTGAATATGATCCAGGAAAAGGGGAGTCAGGAATGTATTTTTAAAAATGTTTGAGAGACCTGGCTGCCATTTCCAGCCCCTTCTTACAGGGAGAAAGGTCCTTGGAAGAAGTCACGTAAACTTGCCTCTAATATGCACACCATTGCCAGGGTTGTTGATTATGTTTATTCGTGATAACTGACTACAACAAAATGATGCTTCTGGTGGCCAGGGATCAGATGTATAAGCTAGAAGCTTTTAAAATGGATGTGAAAACCCTTAATAATCGAGTTCATCATATGGGAGAATGCAAATCCTTTTTTAGTAACATAAGGATATAATAATTGCTCTACCTTGAGGGGAGAAATTTTCAGCTCTATCACATCAGTTCCTCTGTCAGCACAATGTGCTTCTTCTGAAAGATACAGTATTCTCAATATATTCTGTGCCAGCAATTAAAACATCAATATGTTCATTTTTTAAGGTCTGATAAAAACTTTTTAAAGTTGCCTTAGAATATTCAAAACTTTGTGTTCCAGCATGCACAGCAATGACAGAATTACTATTAGATGTGTGAGGTTTTAAATATTCTCCATTTCACAGTGGAGCTTTTTAAAGTTAGAATTCTGAAGGAATAATCAGTAGTAAGTCACCAGTAGTTTATGTAAGCTTGGGAGCAGCTAAGTCTTCTGCATTTCTGGTGATGAGAAGCAGTAGGGAACTGCAGAAAAGATCTCTAAAGAGACACATTCTCAGAGATTTCAGGGATTTTATGCTTCAGCTGCCTGTGCTGCTTAGTCTGAGCAGTAATAGTTCCATCATCTCCTTCACAGAAGCACAGAATCAATTTTGTTCTTTCATCCTCATGTAACACAGTGTTTCCAGAGGAAAGGCAGGAGTCTGCACACATGTATAACTTACATATTAGCCTTGAATAATCTACATGAACTCTACCCAAAGTATTAACTGGGAGAAGCAATTTGTCAAGAAGTTCCAGCTGAATTTCAGCTAGTGTTCATAAACTTCAGGTTCACAGACCTATCTATATATCTAGACCTTTTTGGCATGCAGCCATTCAGCTATGTTTTATCAGAAGTTTCTGCTCTTCAGTTTGTTGCCCCCAGCCCCCCTTTCATTGCAGAAGACTCAACAGGCTTATGCTTCACTGTCTAGCCAGGCTGCTGCAAAGGCCCCTGCTCCACCTCCTGAGAACTGTGTTCTCCGCTCACCCCTTTTCCTCTTCTGAGTGAAAACACAGCCAAAAAGCAGCCAGTCTGTTTTTTCCCCCTGCTGGCCTCACCCCTGAGGCTGCACAGAGAATTTCCAGGAGCATATCACAACATTCAAAAAGTAAGAAAGGTTAGCATCACAGATACTGCACCAGAAGCTGAAGGTACTTTAAAATGCAGGGAATCTCCTCTAGTAACATGAGCCAACATCGACAAGTAGTATTTTGCAACACACTCTTTCAGCAAGCAATTTCTGAAACAGAGAAATATCCTCAAATCAACAACACCTATTACATTGTAAATAACTTTCATACATGCTGATGTTACCTGGTGAAACAATTGGGTAGCCTATAGGACAGAATTAAATGTGTCTCTTCTCTAGTATGTCAATAATAATTATTTTTCTCATGCTTGTTCGGTTACAGGAATACATGAAAAGGAGCATTTTCCAATTGCATTGGAAAAAAACATGATGTTGTTTATATACAGACAATTATGTACTGAGAGTTTGTTTTATCTCCTGAGAGATCACCGAGGTTACAGAACTTGCAGGCAATAACCATAAGAGTAATATTATAATAAGAATAATAATTTCCATTTTATGTAGAATGCAAATTCCCAAGTATTTGCAAACCCAAGGTCAGATGAAAGTTGCCAGAGCAGCTAGTTGCCAGACTATTTCATTAGCAGTACAATGAAAAACAACAGCAAAATTTTAACAAACCCAGCAGACTCTCTGGGATCACAGGGGCTGTGACATTCAGCCATCAGCAAACATCTTAATCTCCAAAACAGTTTGAGATGTACACTGAAAGGATGGCAGATAGCAGGTGAAGCCAAGCCTCAAGACAGCCAGAGCTGAAGTAAAAAAGTCATAGAAAACACAGACTTGAAAGAGTGGGAAAAACAAGTGTATACTCCAGTGTTAAGTACAAGCACAAGTGTTTGTTGAAGTGTCTGTGTCAACAGAATAGGGAAGAAAACAAGTAGAAGCAAAAGTCACTGAGAAGGACCGGAAAACCTTTGTGCACAAAACTGGCGTGAAAAGACAAGCTTAGAAATTGCAGGCAAGGAAGCAATTTTCTGCTCTTTGGCTCGCCTTGGTCCACAGAAACAAGACCTTGCATAGTTGAGAAGGGAAGAAAGCAGTAATTATAAAAACAAACAAATCAACAGAACACTAAAATGAGCTTTTACCAAATAAATATATGACTCGCTCATTACTAGTATCTACTCTCCTGTATACTTTGGGGTGTATTTACCAGGCCCACTGACATAGCTATATATTTGAAATACAAAAGGTGGATGGGTATTTGATCTATAAATACAGACCTCCAGAAGGATGGAACAGAACCACCTCAAATGAACATAGTGCAACATTACTATTATCCATAGGACTCCCATTAAAAGCCTCAACATTGTGGTCCATTCTTTGACCATGCTGCATGCAAAAACCTAACTGATGTGCTTGAAACCTACTGGCTTTAATTGCACAGCATCCACAGTTTTCTATCCTTTTTATACTATATGTAGTTTCTGAGTTTCACAGCCCTAAAGGCACTGGGTACACCGAGATACCAAGAGCTATATAAAGAAACCTCTCTACAGCATTATTACTGGCTAGCAACAGTCCTGCATTCCTAGTAAATATAGGTCCATCTATACATAAGCAGCACATTGAGGTATGTCTAGTTTATGTGGCAAGATCTTCTGATGTGCTCAGTCTCATTAGTCCAAACACCATCACATGTTTGGTTTCGTGACACCATGAGCACTGACATTGTTGATACATCCCTGTTGTCTTCATGAGGGCCTCTAACCAAAGAAAAGCAGCTAACATAAAGGAACATTCAAATACTACTGCAGAAGTTCTTCCTGATGTAAACATTAAATCATTTAATCTGGGACATTTTCATTTTCTGTGTCATTTTCAGTTTGACCGACTCCTGAACAGGTGATCAGATCACCCAGTGAGCAAGCTAAGACTGTAAGAGGTACGGTAGAGCTTCACCAAAGAGACAGCAGATTGAGAGAGCTCTCTGGGCCTGGAGATGGGAGGTACAGTTTTGTACCCTTGAATTACTGAAAAAAATAGAAAACCCCAGGCACCAAAATGAACAGATTCAATCTGCTCCAACAATAGTACAGTCTCAACAGGCATTCACTTGAGAACAAGCAAGCAAAAAACCCTTCCAGGGAGTTTCTAGCTTTCGTGTCATTGTGGGTAGCTGTAAATCAAGCTATGCCTTTGTCAGGCTATGATCCACATTATCACAAGGAGTGGCTTTACTCCACAGCTTACATGAAACATACTCCACAGCTAAAATCCCCACAGAAAAGAGAATGCTTAAACAACTCTACCTCTCCTTGACTACATAACCTGAACACTTCCATGGTCTGCCTGCCAAAAATACCCTTGTCACTCACTTAGAGACTGAAATACATGCAGCTGGAGGCAGCCAGACAGAACAACTGAAAAGCTGGGAGGTGCCTGTATCTAGCTCAGAGATGCACTAGCACTGAAATCTAATTATCGACCACCTAAAAATATACACAGTTCACAACTTCGCAGCTTAGCATCAATAAAAACCACTCACTGCACATGGAAGGTTAGAACACAAAGGCCAAGAGTGCTGGTATAAATCTGACTCACACAGGCTTGTGCTGGCTACCACATGCTGTTCCTTCACAGCTCAGCAGCTTTCCTGGTTGTCACCAGGGACTGCAGTTGGGTTGTATCTTCTGGTAATCTTCAGAGATATTCACAGCAAGAGCATTTGACTCCTGGGTACTTCAGGGAGCTAAGGTTAGAAATCAAATCCTTTCCTTTTGCATTGTTCTAAAGCTATGAATTAACCTATCACCCCTTGCTCAAGTCATGAGATTAGCTTGAAAATAATTTTATCATGTGTTTATTTGCCTCCAGCACTTGATGTTCGGATTATGATTTTCGGTCTTTCTCTACCCTATCTATTTGAAACAAAGAAAAAGCAAGCTAGGATTCTTGCGTGGCTAATGCACATCAAGCTGATGTTTTAAGAAAAACAGCAGCCATCATGAGAGTTGGCAACTCTCAAATTGCTGGTTATGGAGGAAAGAATATTAAACAGCTATCATCAATCTATCTAGATCCAGGAAGCGAGCCCTGAAATGCTGACAAAGGGGAATATCTGGTCTGACAATGACAGTATATTTATCTTTCAAATGAAGAATAATGAAGTTACACTGAAAAGACTCATTTTAACTTAGCAACAGTAAAGTATCCATCTCCTTACCTTAGGCTGATATCTGAGCACCTCAGGGTAAGAAAAATTATTCTACTAGCTATTTCAGAGATGACCATTTTACACAGGTGAACTCTAGCCTCCAAAGTAGCCACACAAGCAGAATGAACAGAAGGAACAGAGTCTGAAAAAGTGGCTTTTGGGACAGCACTAGCACAACCTCCCAACAATAATAAAAAACAAAATCACAATGAAAGGATGACACAGGCAGTGAGCCCTGATTGAACCAGTAGGTCACAGCTCGAGTTAGAAGAAAAATTGGAAGTGCATTTTGAATTAAGAAAGCCAGAGAAAATGAGCATTCTTTTACAAGTACATACAACCGTCTATATCTAAGCTAGCTGCAAATCCCTCACTAGGATCTCTACGTTTTTTCTTCCTCCAGCAAGACTGGAACCCAGCCCCCACAAAAATATTTTCTGTTGTTGTTTTAAGCTAGTCATTGTGCCATTCCTAAATCTTTTCTATCCAAGGCCTGGATCCTACCAACAAGGACTCACAATCCCCTTAAGCCCTGATAAACTTACCTGTTTTTTTCTCTCTATCTGTATCGTGTTTTCTGCCATTATGAAGAAAGTTGCAAAGAGCATTATGAAAAGAGCAACCACCAAATTCACTGCTAAACAAATTCATTGCTTGCAGAGAAACTCCTTCTTGGACTTGTACGAAAGTACTGAAGTCTTGCACCACTCAGAAGAAAATTAGTACCTGCTGTGTGGAGACACCACAGCTGGTCCCAATTAACATTTTCTCCCACCTGCCCCCTAAATTGCACACAGCTGGAGTGAGACCTCTAGACAGTGCAATCTAGGGGGCAGCAAAATAATTCCCTGTCCTCGATTAAGATGGGCGTTCAGCTGTATGCTAACTAGGTCACACAAGAATATGGTCACTGGGTAAGGAGAAACAGCTGCTGCAGTTTGATGTTATCTCACTCTTCTTAGAGGTTTAAGCTTGGACAGCCATAGGAGCCTTTCAGCACATTCCTATGAATGGCAGGGCATCAGTCTTAGCAACTGGACTTTTTTTCTAAAACAGCTGCCCTCCTCTCTCCTTCAGAAGCTCTGAAAAATGTATTTATCTATTTATCTATTATTTTTGCTACTAAGGAGAGTATGGCTTTAAAAAAACGTGGCAGCACACACAAAACCTACATTATTAGTTGACCAACCTCAGCTGTGCAGAATTGCTCTCTTAGACTGAAATAGCCTGGACCAGGCAGCCAGCCATGCTGAGGCCAAAACACAGTCTGGCTCTCAATATTTTTTGTGCTGGGTCAAGCATGCAGACAGGTAGCTCGTGGTTCCTCACGCTGGGAAACTATGGGAGGGTTTTTTTCTGTTTGTTGCTCTCTCCAGGGGTGTGCTTGGCAAGGAGGGTGTGAGCACAGCAACTTCACTCACAACTCAGCAAACTAAGTGGGCTTCAGTCTTCACTAAAATCAAAGCTCTGGCTTTGCTTCAGCTATGCATGGGGAGGAGGTGCCTATGGAAAGGAATTAGAGCTTGAAAACAGAGCAAAACCAGAGCACACCGAAACCTCCAAATCCCGAATTCACATGACAGAGCTTTGCCAGCTACACAGCAAGCACATTACTGTACCAGAGAACTAAGTTCCCATCAGAATGGCATGCTTGTAAGTAACTTAAGCAATAAAAAAAGAGCACACCACCAAAAAATACCTACACTGAAATGAAGCAGCTGAAATTAGAAAGCTGTGCTGAAGTTTTAGGAGTAGATAAATGATAACCTGTAACTAAGAGAGGCAGTGGCAAGGAAGCCTCCCACCTTGACAATGAAACTCCTTCTGTTGACTTATGTAACAAATGAGCCACCACAAATTTTGACAGCAAAAAAAATACTGTTTTACTCTGGTTGAAAGTGGGATTCAGAAAAAATCCTTAAATCTTTCAAGACCAGAATTATTTCTTTTCTGCTGTAAAGAACGAGAAGCAGCAGCTGCCATAACTCCTGCAGTCTGCTTTTCAAACAGTATGGAAACCTCATTGCTGAAAGTTAGTTGTCACCCCTAATTAAAATATTTCTTTAAAATAATTACAATAATCCTTGCTCTGGTAAAAAGCATTCACAGGCTGCAGAGGGGTCAAAAATAAGGAACAACAATCGCTGCAGAGTTTGTTGTTCTGGATTTTTTTCCCTGAGAGCCAATGTTCATATTCTAATAGTGGCTGTATAATTTTGTTTGATTGAATCCAGAAGAAAAATGTGCACTTTTTTGCCTTATCTCATGTCCAGTACCCCAGAGAGAGGCTGATGATGTATTAGCCAAACCCCCCAGGATGCAGGGAACAGCAAGATTTTAGAGGGATTAGATGGAATGAAGCAAAACAGTTTTCCAGTTTGCAGTTCTTTCTCACAAATGCAAGCACCAACCCTGCACCTAACAAACGATTAATGATATCACAGGCACCTCGAAATGTTGTTTGGCACAATGGGTTTCCAAGTGCTTATGGGGAGATGTCTCTACGTGCTTCAGTGGAAACACAAAGCTCTTTCTTTCTGAGAAACCAGTGACTAGGGAGGAGCAGGGGGAGAGACTTTACGAAACCGTCTTGCTAAAAGACTGTACTTTACTATTTAATCCTCAGTTGTACACATGACTTCATTCCGCAAAGGTCACCAGACAAAGAAGTTCAGTGAACTGGGTCTGAGGGGTGGGATTGCACGCTAGGTCTCAGCCTTGCTGTCGCTGTACACCTAAATAGCATCAACATCTCCTGTCCCGGACAAAAGGACGAGCCCGGGACTCACACAGGAATTTTGGTAGATGAGTGGCAATAAACAGAAGCTGTCACAGAAGAAATCAAATACGGAGGACTAAACCTAAATTCACCTTCTGCTTCTCCAGCCCCGCAGCCTCTGGGCAGCGCCGTGAGGAGCTCGCAGCTGAGGCGCCCAAGCCGGAGCCTCGCGCCCCCTCACGGACACGGAGCGGGAGGTGGCGAAGCTGCAGCGCGGACCCCCGGCTGCTTCCTCGGACACGGTCCCTCCCACGGGAAGGTCCCGCGGCAGCCTCGGGGAGGCCGAGGCGAAACCTCTCCTCCCCTTCCTTGTCCCGTCCCCCTCCACGCTCCTTCCCCGGTGCCTGCGGAGCTGAACCCGGGACCCCCGACCCCGCGGAGCCCTCAGGGGGGGGAGCGGCTGCTGCGCTCGAGGAGGACAGCGCGAGGCGGGGGCCTCACGTGACCCCCCCGGCCCTAGCGCGGGCC
>JAAWXA010000028.1:7697402-7721772 GCA_038090715.1 Florisuga fusca | reverse complement strand
GGGAGAGGGGCAGGGAGCCCACCCGCCGGGCAGCGAGGCTGCTCCACGCCGGACAGCCCAGCCCAGCCCAGCCCAGCCCGTCCCGTCCCGTTCCGTCCCTCGGGAAGAGCCTCCGCCAGCGGTCCCGACACCCCCTCCCCAGGTGTGCGACGCTTTGGTGACATCGCTGCCGCGCTATCGGTGTTGCCGCAGCTGCCCTCGTCCCCGAGTGAGGAATAGATCTCTGTGAAAGGCAGAAATCCACCCCAGCCCTCCTCCACTGGGGTTCCACAGAAATCCGACAGCCTGAAAAAAACAGAAGGGAATGGGGATGTCTTAACCCCTTTGTACTCCATTTCCAGAGAACAGGACGGCTTGTATCCTTTCTTCATCGGAGTTTCCTGAAGGATTTTTTACGCCGCAGGAGAGAAAGGATGGAGGAATTGTTATCTACTTCATCATCATACTTTACATGTTTTTGGCCGTGTCCATTGTGTGCGATGACTACTTCCTACCTTCTCTAGAGATCATCAGTGAATGTAAGTGAACACACTCGTCTTCCTCCTGGGAAACTAAGCGGTTTGGTGCAGAACATGTTCTTTGGAAAAACTTTTGAGTGCACTGGAGACAAAACTGAAGAAATTTCAGAGTCTCCATACATAGTTCAACTTATCAATATAATATTTGATACAGTGTACCAGTAACTATTGAAATAATCTACCTATTCTATTGAAATAACTAAAAAAGGAATGTCTATCTCCCATTGAAAAAAACATAATTTAAAATTTGCCTTCCTTGTGCCTGGAGGAAAATCTTGAAGCTTCATCAATCACTGTTATGTAAACTAACAAACTAATAACTGAACTTTAGCAGTAGGCTAGCAGTAATGTCTAGGTTACTAGTAAAAGAAGAAGAAAAAAAGAAAAAAAGAAAAAAAAAAAGCAGAGGGAAGGGACAAATGGGTCATGGGATTGGACATCTAAGCAAGTAAACAAAATTCTAAACTCTCCATATATTAAAACATGAAAATTAAGTGCCTCCCACAAGTTTCTGTAATTCTCTCAAAGTAGTGAACAAGTATCAGGATCAGCTACTCAGGGTATGACAGGAGGGAAAGGACTACCCCAGTTACAACAGTTCTATGAAATCTGATCAACCTGTAATAATTCCCCTGGTTTCAGCAAACCACTGAATTAAAGGGATGGTGTTGGCCAAGAGTTCATCTTTTCATTGCCAAGAATTAAAGTCCCCTAGGGAAACACATAATTACAGAAAACCAAAGCTTAAATATGGCTGTAGAGCTGGGGCTTTTTTTTTGTTTTTTGGGTTTTTTTTTATTGATGATAAAAGTGAGGATTCATCAAACTTTTTCCATTGTTAGCTGTACGTCCCTTTTCTTAGTGTGCAGAACTTTTATCCAGAGTTACATTTCAGAAACAGTCAACTTACCAGAACAAAAATCTCATTTCATTCAACCAAGACACAGTTTCTTACACTGCCCAAACGAAGTGAAAATTAGATTTTAAGATCACAGCACTGGTTTGAATTTAACTAGTATTTCTGGTATGTGAAGACACAGTAGCATGGATTTCTCTGGAAGATAGATAGACATGGATCATGTAGCAATATTACAATAGAGCTAAGGAGTTTCCCCACAATAGTTACCTATATGAAACAGAGCCTGCATACATATGCCTATTTTACATTTAAGATCATGCCCAAATATTTTGCATTATCAATACATCTTTTCTGGTATTTAAACTGATTTCTGTAATAAAGTTAGAAATAAATCATCCCAATAAATGAGGCTATGTTTTCAATATATTAATGTAGCAACTTCAAATAAGTGCAGTATCTGTACAAAAGTAAGAAAGTTCATTCTATTAAACTATAGTAGTTTTTAACATTATATACTAATGCAAGTAGTGGGTACAGATTACTTAGGTTTCGTGGGGTTTTAAGCAATTCTTTTTTTCTGTCCTCAGCCCTTGGCCTCTCTCAGGATGTCGCTGGAGCAACTTTTATGGCTGCTGGAAGCTCCGCTCCAGAGCTTGTCACTGCTTTTCTAGGTAAGACCCATGTTTCAGCTCATCAAAAATCTAGAATTCTTTTCCTAACATGGCAAACTGAACATACCAGAGAGTCATTTTCCTTATAGGAGTCTTCGTGACAAAGGGAGATATCGGCATCAGCACCATCCTTGGGTCAGCAATCTACAATCTTCTTGGTATTTCTGCAGCTTGTGGGCTGTTTTCCAGCGTGGTATGTATCAACTTTCATAATTCTGCTCCTAAGAGCCACAAGGTTACCCTTTCTGATTTGCCAACAAAAGTCAAGACAGACTTACTATGACAACTGTCAAGTTTATTATTTAGTAGCAAAACCAGCATGTAATCAGTTTTAAGATAACTTGCTATGAAAGTTTTTAAAAACACTAACTTGTTAAATATTGTACTCAAGTCATTCCTAAGAATCTTAAATTTTTACATAATATAGAAACAACATAGTGATGCAGCATTTACAGCACTTAGTGAAAGTATTACAGACAAATTTAAGAAAAGTAAATGACTCTTGTGATCTGCAGGTTTCGAGGCTATCCTGTTGGCCACTGTTCAGAGACTGTCTGGCATACACAGTTAGTGTAGGAGCAGTCCTCGGGATGATATCTGACAACATAATTTACTGGTAAGAGCACAAGTAGCTTTGAATTAACATTGACTGGAGATCAGTGAAACAGTGTGTCAAAAAAACAGCCAGCTAACCCAAACTCCAAACTTCAAGTAGCCTGAGCTGCCATTAATGGAGAAATAAACATCCTGTTGACTTTAAAAAAAACAGTAAGTCACATGTTTGTAAAGATTATTACCTAAACATTCAAACTCTGCATACTTATGAAGTTTGATCTGCCTAGGTTTGTCTGTATTGACTTCACAGTTTCTATCATAACTGTTGTGGTGTAACATTTAGTCTTCAAAGGCTCAAAAGAGTGAACTATGCTTTAATAGCATCACTGTTAAGAAAAACATTTGCCTGCCAGAAGCAGATAATGGGCTTCTGATGTTTCAACTTTCTTCCATCAACAATGAGACTCCTGTTGCCTCAAGTCAGTGACATCCAACACTCAGTCTCTGAAGTTTCTAACTTGAAATAACACATTCTGTCCCTCCTCTCTTTAACCATCACATGAAGACTCAATTTTGCACATATCAGTAAGATGCTCAATCTGTAAGACATCCTGGAAAACATGCAGCTGTACATTACACAAACAAGACTTTGCTGGGGAGGGGAATGAATCAAACTGCTGAAAGAGATGGAGACACTTATGAACTTCCATGACACCAGCCATACAGCCACAGACAGATATTTTTTCCTTTTGTTACTGGGGTTGTTATACGTTATGTAAAAATCTATTTTTCATCCTAGGTATGAAAGTGCATCATTATTATTGATATACGGGTGTTATATTCTGGTACTAAGTTTTGACATTAAAATCAACCAATATCTCACGAAAAAGTTCAGTCCCTGCTGTACATATTTTACAAAAGCTATGGAAGATGCTGAGCAGCAGACACTGGTTGGACAGAGGGAAGAGGGTGGACCTGTAATTTGTCACCAGTCAAGAAAAGACAGTGGAATTTTTCAAGATGAGCCTGACTACTCTCAACTTTCAACAAGCTTACGTAGGAGGCTTGATGAAAACTCTGAAGGTATAAGTATTATTATGGTTGTCTCTGTCTTCATCAGTTCTAGTAAGAGTAGATTTTGAGGTATTACTACGATTTTGTTCACAGCAGAACTTCAGTATAGTATTTAGAGTAAATAATTACTCTTCCCTGGAATATAACGTAAAGCAAATTTGTAGTGGTAATATTTATATGAAGTTAGTTGCTAGAGGAATGCTAGGAGAGTTGCTCATTTGTCTCATACTAGAATAGCAGACTTCCATTAGTCTTCGCTGGGCACATTTGAAACTTCCCAGCAACACTGCCTGTAAAATGCAGCATGAGCTGAAAAGACACACTGGGTTTTTATGACAATGGCCTCTGTTGTCTCCTCTTGAGATAGTAATAAAGAACATCTGATTTCAGAATTTTGTCCAGTGTGATGTAGGTACTGAGTAAGACTGCCACTAGAACTTGAGGAAGTATTTTTTTACCTTGAGTATTCTCTCAAATAGAGGCCAGTAATATGACTGTATGCTATGGATTCATCAACAGATCATCAAAGTGTCTTCACCATGCCTGAAGCAGATATGAAGAGAATTTTGTGGGTGTTATCCCTTCCTATTACTACACTACTCTACCTGACTATACCAGATTGCAGAAGACAGTTTTGGAGGAACTGGTTCATGGTGACATTTTTCATTTCAGCAGCATGGATTTCTGCAATAACTTATGTTCTTGTATGGATGGTAACAATAGCAGGTAGGTCCCTGAAGTGCTGCTGCTATACAGAATCAACCAACTGAGAATCACTGAAAAAACAGTTTTCTCCCTGTGAAGAATTTTCTACAATTAACAGTCTAGTTTAGCAACACATACTTTGCTGAAAAAGCAAAACAAAACCCCCAACAACAAAAACTCATGTTTGACTACTTAGTTTGCCACCTTCTTCCATCTAATGAAAACCACTTAAAAGTTTAGCAGCTTCAGACTCCTTACCATTACGTGAATGAGAATGTGTTTACTTAGCTACAAAAAACCCCAGCCTGTAGTTAAAGTTTTGTTAAGCTGCTTTATGAAATGAAACAATTACATATACACAGCAAAAAATTTGTCAAGCTGAAGTCTGACAAACACGGAATCTCCCAAGACTGTAACTAAAGGTTCAGGGTTCTGTAAAAGATCCACTGTATTTCTATACCTATCTTCTACAGTAGGAGATATACCATTATCTGCCAAAAACAACTCTGAAATTTTAGTGTTTTATTTCTACTATAGCATCATATTTTATTGAACATTCTTGGGGTGTATGTATGTATACCTCTTACAAATCTGCATCGTGAAGTGAAACAGTAAAAAAATTGCATTTACATGACAGAAGAGGTATGAACTTCTGTCTAAAAATATTACATACAATATTTTAAGGTATTAAAAGGTCTTCTCATTTTACTGTTTTTCCAGTCAGCTTGAGAAAAATCCAGTTTTTAATTTTAAGAACATGCAGAAAACAAATCTCTAAACGAGAAAGGCTACAAAATTTGCCATTTCCACATTATAGCTCACTAATCCTACTTAAGTATTCTGCTAGTTCAGCATCCTAAACTTGTTTCCAACTTAAGTTGTTAACATAACTTGTTCAATGCAGAAACAGACCTACATATTTGTTAAATCTTTCAGAAATTACCAGTAGATCACTGGATATAACACCCACCAAGTTCACTCCTTGGTCAAATGATTTTTCACTTGTATCTAAAGAGCAAGGGTACTGTCTGAATGCTGGAAGCCTTTGAAACAGGATCCAAATAGAAGTTATTGCTGTTCCACTAGACAAAGCAGTAATTCATATGAAAGGGGGTACATAGAGGGTCAAATGGTGTATTAGTGTTACTCCATTTTGAAGAGTCATCTCAAGCAGTGTTGAGGTTTTTGATCCACTACTTCTAGGTCAAATTTGTTCTATTTACACATCAAAATGCTAAAAATTACACACGTCCAGGTTCCTTTACTCAGTTTCTAACACTGCATAAACAGCCTATAAGAATGTCACATGGGTCTCATAGCTAGGGACTAAATTTTGATGGTCAAGAACAAACCAAACTTAAAATGTTTTGCTGCTAGCAAAGAAAACTTGACTACTTATAGCAATATATTGCTACTGATACACCAAATTAACTAAGGATAGAAAAGTAAGACCATTCTCTCATTACGGTCAGTTGCAGGAAAAATCCCTACACATTAAATAGTAGATTCACCTGAGTTTAGATTCTGTTTTGTAATGTTCAGACAGCCAGAAACTACTGTTGGGTACATAAGGCTGGTTCCTTCATATCTCACCTTGGTTGGCTTGGCATGAGCCATTATTTTCCAGCCTGGATTGCCTATAAAAGTTGATCTTACTGGTCCCACATGCTATAAATTTTCCATTAGGAGTGATGAAAGAATACCAGTACAAACTCTGCAACAGGACCATGTTAATCCCTCTGAACCAACAAACAGCTTTCAACATAAATTTACTGGGCTGATCTGCACTAAGCCAATATATTTATTATTTTAAGAAGACTTACCAGTGTCCAAATATTGCAAGTAGGAATTCAGACTTAAAAAAGAAAAAGTACTTCTTAGTGAGCAAAAAAGTTTGAAAAAAACAAATTATTTATAGTTTGACCAGAGGTATTAAGTACTTCAGTATAGTAATGCCTTTGAATGGTACAACTATTAGATCTGAATCCCTGTATTTTAAGTAAGAAATTAACTGCTTACCAGACATATGGGGAGGGAGGGGGAAATAGTGAAAAGTAAGCTGCTGTTTTAGTAACAATATAAGACTTCTTAATTTAAAGCATAAAGTACCTAAAGGATTACTTGCATTTATAAAATTCTGCATTTTGAGTCCAACAGAAGAACTTTCTAATTGGAATGAAGTGGTAAAGCCATGTGGTTGAGACAGTACTGCAGTAATGTCCTTTCATGACCCTTCTCCCCAAGACAATTCATGTGCTTTTTTCCTTCCCCTTTAAAGAGGATGATTATGAGTTATTGCTTCATGAGACTTTTGAGGATCAACAATCAGATGCCCCAAACCATAGAAGACTTGTATCTTTCTTGAAGTTGAGGGGGGAAAAAAACCCCACAAGTAAAATGTTAGACATTTAAACTTTATCAGACAGAAGAAATTCATTTCTGGTCTTGACCACTGGAGACATGCCACTCAGGTATCTGAGAAACTTGTTAAGTAAGATGGTTACTGTACTTACAGTTCCTTTTTCATTTGATTGAAGAAGAAGTACAAGATGGTATTTCTATGTTGTTCTTGGTTTTAACTATTTTGTGGTTCAGTCACCTTATAGTTAGCCAAGTCAGCTGACAGATTCCTTTTGAAATTACTGTATGATTACTAATCCTCTCTCTGGCAAAGTCCAGAGCAATTTCTTTAGATGGAACAAACTAAAAACAGACTTGCATTTTCTATTGTTATTTATCAACTGCAGGTGACACACTGGGGATTCCAGAGTCAGTAATGGGTCTCACATTACTAGCAGCAGGAACAAGTGTACCAGATACAATTGCAAGTGTGCTGGTGGCTCAAAAAGGTAAAGATTTTAGAATTCAGGTTCATTCAAAAGGATGTGTTTAAAATGTATTATGAAAAAAGAAGTCTAGTAAGCATTTCCAGAAATTCAAGAAGCCCCTTCAAAATTTTCACTCCAGATTCTAGAGCTTAAGTTTACTAATAAATAAATAGCTTACCTGAAAAGAACATGTGGCTCAGACATTTAAAAACCTCTCAGAGTATCTCAGAGAAGTATTCTAGATTGATTTGATTCGCTGTTGATCGATAGTTAAAGAGTTTTACTGCAAAACACAACCGTAGGTGTTGGCATTTTGGATTTTCTAACAGCCTCTCTAGCTTTATTTTAAGTGCAACTGTGCAGATGCTGGTGATTTAGGGAGACTTTTTTTTTATGCTTGTGGTACCCAAAACTATCTTCTGTAGAATTATCACAATAGTTCTTTCAATGAAAAGTCTGAAAAGGGTGCACTGTGAGAAACTGAGGGCTGACAATCTGTTCCTCCAAAACAGTTTGGCAATTTCATACAATATATTTAGTCAGACTTATTTGTATCTCTTCTTTTACAGGAAATGGAGATATGGCTATGTCTAACATTGTAGGATCCAACGTATTTGATATGCTGTGTTTGGGAATACCCTGGTTTATAAAAACTGCCTTCATAAATACATCAGGACCCATAGAAGTGAACAGCAGTGGTTTGACATATACAGCCATTTCTCTTATCTGTTCTGTTGTTTTTATTCTTCTGGCAATTCACCTAAATGGCTGGAAAATAGATAAAAAGTTGGGAGCAGTTTGTCTTGCACTGTACTTAGTATTTACTACATTATCAATTTTATATGAACTTGGAATCATAGGGAACAATCCTACAAGGGTCTGTGGTAACTAGTTTTAATCAGTGATTATACTGATGAAAAAAAAATGAAAGCAGAAGAGAAAGATCAGTTTCTTCATTTAGTCAAATAAAAAAAAAATATTCAAAACTCCCTTTGGGCTCTAAATCTTATTTACAGAACTAAGTCATGTCATTAAAGTAATAGTAAGTAGAACAAAAACATCACAGCCTAATTGGAGCCCTTTCTTTTAGAGTCAAGAATTACAGTATGACTACAACACACATATAAAACCAAAATTCTGAAAAAAGAGACATCTAGTTTTTACATTACAATGTTGATACACACTGGGGGAAAAAAATAAAAATCAGAAAACACTAAACAAATCCCACTATGCAATCTTGAGATTAACAAAGAAAATGGCTTATTTTATTAAAAACAGTATAACCATTCATTTAAACTGAATGACTAGAGACACTTGGCCTAATTTTCCAAAGGCGCTGAGCATCCAAATCTTCCATGGTCTACAGGGACCTGCAGGTGCTCAGTGCCTCTAAAAAAAATAACAAAAATCAGGCAAATTGTCTTTAAAAACCAAACATAGTAAGATTCAGTTAACAAGTATCACAGTATATTAAACACTATACTGTTAAAGGCTGGTGGGATTTAAAAGTTCCTTTTTACAGCTTTTGAAAGCATACAATGTTACTAAAAATGACTTACTAGGATAGAGAAGCTAATAGACATAGGAATGTTCCTGAACACAGTTTTAAATTATGCATTGCGATCCAAGCGTACATCAATTTCTCTGCCACTGATTTTTATGCCGTTCATTATCCTACAGGCCTTTTCAGCAGATTCTGGTGAGTCAAATCTGACTGTTCCACAGCCCTTTGATTTTCCATTCTCCATTTTTATTTCTGCAAACATTACATGACCTGAATAAATAAGTTAAACAGCAGTTATTTCCAGTCTTCAGTGCACCAACTTAAAGAACTCATCAGAAGTCGTAAAAAGGCATTTTTAACTATCATCTAGGAGGACATATGAAATTAGCACTTTCAGACTGATGGTATATTCACTCATTCAGGGAAGGTGACACAGGTCAAAACAGCAATGAAGAATCAAAATTAAGATCCACTGTTTCAAATCTTGCCTTCACACTAGCATAAGATGAAGTATGCCTGTATTTGACCTCAAGTTTGAAATGAAGTGCCCTATCAGGCTGAGGTAAAGTTCTGTATTTCATGTACAGATGCTTACAGAAGCATAACTACTGACAGGCATTAAATGAATTACAGTTCAATCCAGTCCACCATATTTATCACAGTGACACATCAAGCAATCAAAACAACCCAGCAATTTGATAAAGAAGCTGCAGAGCAAAATCAGAGCCTCTAAAACAGTAAAGTGAACAGGCTAGTAGTGGTGGAAAATTTTTCAAATATTCAATTCCTGCAGTGTCTGCTTGAGGTTGGACACACAACTCATGAGCCAATGTTTTTATGTAGACATGTTAGTATCTCAGAGAATGGTCAATGCCTGGAGCTAATGAGTTTTTGCTTCTGGCATGCTGTAGCACACCACTTCTGAGCCCCTGAATGCCACTAGGAACAAAAAACTTGCCTAACACACAGAACTTTTTATTTTTACATATCGTATGGTAGAAGACTGGCCTTTTACTGTAAGAAATTGAACATATGGAGCCACAGTCTTTATAATTCCTTACAATACTGGTGTGAATATAATCTGCTGCTTATATTTGTACTTACAGTTCTTAAAAAAACCTCAACATAATTGCAACATCTGTAAGTTGCTAAGGAGATACTGAAAAAAAATATATAATTCTGAACTATCTGAAAGTTGCCCGGGTAGCTAAGACTTATAAAAAAAGAGAAAACCTGTTTTACTATAGCCTCCAGCTCCAAAAAATTTGTGCACACCTGATAAATTTTCCAGAGCTGAACTTTGACTTCTGGTTTATATCAAATCTGCAAGTAGGCATACAAAGACTGTTAGGTATCACTCACATATGTTAAATTATTTGTCTTCTCTGCCTCTTGAAAATAAGAAAAGCCATCCTGTATTTCAGGTAAAACTTTCCATTCTGAAAGTACTTTTTCAAAATCACAATAATCACATTTCTACACCGAAGCTTTATTTTTAATTCACTCCTCTGGAAAGACAACTTTCTGAACTAGATAAAAAGAATTATTGGATATTGCTAGAAATCCTTGATCCTTGATAGAAAGGGCCTGTATTTCTTAACATAAAGTGAAAGCACTACAGCCTGAAACATGCTAATCAGGATCATCTATTTGCATAAAAACAATCTGTCACTTGGGCAAAATTACTATCTCTGATTTGATACAGCATGATTTCTAGAATTAATGCATAATCTGGACAGGCCCAGGACCCTGCACATATTTGTCTCAAGATAAATACTACTTTATATACTCTATGTTGGCCACAGGATACATAATACTTGCTTTGAAAAAACCCCTCAAAAAGTAATTTTATTATTGGAAGGGGTTAAAAGTTTATAGCAGACAAGCACTTAGAGCCAACGTAACACATACTGTACCTTAGTCTCATGTGTTATGGCATGCCTAAAAATTATTTATATAACTCAGGAAAGCTGGAGTAAGTAAGAACGGTTAGGCTAACCAGACTCTTCTTCAGGATAAGGCAACAACCTTGTCTTCCTGTTCTTATCTAACAAACAATATAAAACATTAAATCAATGGAGCTGAGCAGGGTAAGATTCATATACATACCACACTGACTGAATTTCTCTTTTAACTTCTGCCAGGTCAAGTCAAAAGGAAGCTAGAATAAAAACAAAACCAAAAGAAGCATTATTGATACAAACTATTACAAAGAGAAAAAGAGCATTTAATCAAATATGCACACAAAATAAGCTCATAGGTTTTATAAATTGATATGCTTACATTTCTCACAAATATCTGGTTGCCTTTAGAACCTAATCTCTCTCTCATGCCACTTGCCATTGGGCCAGGCACAAAGCCTCGGTCAATATCAATGTTCCTGTCCAGGCCTCCACCCATAGCTGGGCCCATTCGATCGAAACCAGAACTCATCCGATCCATCCCCATTCCCATTCCTCCAGGCATACTGTTCATACCACCTATTCCACCACCTACACAGAGAAAGAAAAGCAGGATAACATCAAAATATCTTTTTAGTGATAAATACACAGGTATTTTATAAAAAGAAAAATTCAGGAGAAAAATAATAAAACTGCTGTAATATAAAATGTAACTTCATACATACACAGTGATCTTGAGGGCAAAGTATCAGAAGATAAAGCACCAGATCTAAAATAAAATTAAAGACCCAGCCGCCTCAAGCTGTTACACCATCTAATGTAGTGAAATGTTGAACGCAGGTAAAGAATTAGGATTGAAAGACTGTCCAGTTTAATCAATAAAACTTGGTACCCTGTACCAAAAAGAGATCAGTTATTTAACTGTGGCAACATAAAGATACAGATAATTTGACTGTCTGCACTATTGTTTATTTTGCTTTCTGCATTCTCATTCACCTTTACTTAATGCAGCCATACCCACATTTAATGACACCCTTTTCTAGAAAAAGCCTGTTTTGCAGAGAGCAGATGTTACTGCAAGCATGTTACTAAAGACCAGATGTTACTGAAGAGCATGGACTGTCCTATGAAACATGAAATTAAATATATTAATGTATATCTAAGATCAATGGCATTCAAATACCCTATTATAAACCTTTTGGATTCATAATTTAAAATTAAACTATGAAGATGATTCATGAGGGACCTTCTCCTTAAGTCTTATGCCTCTCAATATTGTCTCATCTGCTCTAGCCTGAGAAGCTCAGACATTTGCTGTGATACAAACTCAGTCTATGAGCTTTGCATAAAATTAAACCGAGGCTGATTTTTAAATTTCAGTGATAAGAGACTACTGCAGTTCAGCTTCATGAAGTTCACACAAATAACTGTCCCTATTGGTTGGTTGGTGGTGGTTTTTTTTTCTGGAACACAAGTTTACTTAAATCACTCCTCCCTACAAACCAGAAGTTAAAACCATTCTGAAACTAGGATGAAGGGCAAGACAGTACTAGCAAGTTTTTTCTGAACTTTTATCTCAACTAAACAGCTTAAAGAACTATAAGTCTTACAGTAAGATGCAGGAGACTCCTACGCCCAGTACAGCTAAGACCCTATAAAGAAAGCCTCTGATACAATTAGACGTATGCCGTATCATTACATTGCCCATGCATTTACATTCTATTGAAACAAGTTAACCTACTCATTCCAGATCTTACTGGGCCCATGCTAGGTGCTCCCATTCCTCCTGCAAAAACACCAATCATTGCACCACCTAAACAGAAAACAATAATAAAGTGACACACTGAAACCACCAGTTAGTGACCACAACAAAGCACACAGGAATGAAGTGCACTCTTTCCCTGTAATGGGATTACAGGTACTCTTGACTTCTTTCTAGCTTTTCTCCCACCTGACAGTCTGTCATCAGGACAAACATCTTAAAACTAAATGAGCCATTTCCCACACTGGGAAGAACAGCCACAAAACTGAAGGGTTCATCTTCTTTGAATGTCATAGTACAGAAATGCCCTAGTTTCTGCTTTTAAGCAGAAACCAATGCAAAAGCTAGAAGCAGCTTTCCCACTGCCTTTCTTTACTGCATACAAAGAGTAAACTGATGGAATTTGGGAGGGGAAGGGAGAAAGAAAGGAAATTGACACTTAATAAAAGCTACTTGGCCAAACCATGGACTGTCCAGAATGGTATCAGAGACTGATTCTAAAGTGGGGTAGAAATAATTATTTTTATTGAAGTTGTAATATTCAGCAAAGTAATCCTAAGGGAGCTTCTAGAATTGCAGAATCTCAGAAGAACTACATTCCTGTCTCTGCAGAACAAAGTGGAACTGTCAGCTCTTCTTGCTTGATTTTTGTACCTAAAAGGAACAGCTCAGTTTTACGTATGGCAAAATAGATCAGTAACTCTTGTCTTTAGGCTAGACACACCATTGCTTTAGTATCTACAAAAGGTCACTACTGAGTCTTCCATTACATTAATTTTCTCCACACAGCTCAAAACGGCAACAATTGTTCCCTGCCAGTCTCTTGTGGGAAGTATTTGTCTTCTCTTAGACAGCCTGCAGCTATAGCCACACCAAGACCCCAAAAACATAGAATCATATAATCACAGAATCATCAAGGTTGGAAAAGATCTCTAAGATCATCAAGTCCAACTGTTCACCTTACAACCCCTAACCACTAAACCATCCACAGCAACACCTCATCTACCCATCTTTTTAACACCTCTAGGGATGGTGCCTCCACCACCTCCCTGGGAAGTCTGTTCCATTGTTTAACCACTCTTTCTGTGAAGAAATTTTTTCTAATATCCAAGCTGAACCTCCCCTAGTGGAGTGTGACCTTGTCCCATCACCAGGGAGAAGAGGACAAGGTCTGTCTCACCACAACCTCCTTTCAGGTAGCTGTAGAGACCAGTGAGGTCTCCCCTCAGCCTCCTCTTCACTGAGCTGAACAGCCCCAGTTCCCTCAGCCTGTCCTCATACGGACTAGCCTGCTTCAAAAAAAACCCCAAACTATTGGTTTTCTACACTGCCAGAATTACTCCCAGTACATCAGCCAACAGTCTGCACATGAGGAAGATCTTAATATTCATCATTCATTAAGCCAGAGAGGGTCTTGCAATGCAACACCAAGTCTATTTTTGAGATAAGTGTTCACATGAATGTTTTTTGCCCTTTAAAAGAATTGTGAAAGAAAAAAAATAATTCCCACTTTTCTAGAGACAGAAACAAAAACAAACAAAAAACGCATTCATCCAGGTAAAAGTATAATAACAAAGTACAAGAAGGCTCTACTTCTAAAGCACTTCCCGACCTCTTAAGATGGAAAGTTATTTGAGAGAACCCAGAAGTACCAAAATGAATTCTGTCAACAAGACATCATCTATAAAGAAAACAAAGCTGGCTCAGTTACAGAAGAGGCCAATAAATCCCATTCTGAGATGTATGAGCTCAGAAGGCAGGAAGAAAAACAAGGGGACAAAAATTCACCATTCCTATCCAATGCTTCGGTTTTCCAGCATCCATTTGCAAAAGCAGACTCTTGGAGGTTTCAAAGGTGGTACACATGGGTAGCTTGTTCAGGATTACCAGAAGCACATACTTTAATACACAAACGACTTAATACCTCAGAAAGTAGAAAGCTGAAGGCTTTCCTCAAATTGTTATTTATATTTTACAGATGGAAAAAAAAAACACATCTGCCCTTTAACTTCCCTCCAAAGCAACAGCTATAATAAACATTCAAATTACATTCCTATAGTAATAATTGGAGGAGAGGAAACAGAGGAAGAAGACCGAATGAATCAGGTTTCTTCTAGAACTCTTTCACTATGTTGCAATTTGCCACAAGAAATTTAACAGTTACCATACCCATCCTTCCAAAAGAATCTCCAAAACCACGGTTCAATGCCATGTCACTCCGACCAAAATCTCTGTCCATGTTTCCTCCCATTCCACCACGGAACATTTCTGTAGAGACAAAAGCAAGTAAGTAAATATTCTGTTACATAAACCTAAACTGATGTTCATATGACAGTTGTTTCACGGCTATTTGTTTAGATAGAAGTGGCTTTAATGCACAAGTTAGAGGCACCTATGAAATATTTAAGTCCCACGACAGTTCCCAAGCCTCTACTCATGCCACTGACAGTACTACCTTTTCATTTATTTACATTACCTATCCCTAAAGGAAGGGCTTTTAATAAATAAATATTAGCAAACTAGTAAGTGTACAGGAACAATGTTCACCTACCTCCCATTCGGTTGACTCCAAATCCTCCAATATTAGGCATTCCTTCCATTCCATGAAACCCAGCAAGTCCTGTAAAATAAGGAAAAGTGTTTTCTATACAATAATAAAAAAATCCTTAATACAAAGAACTTCACTGCACGTACCGCCTCCCATTCTGTTCATTCCTCCAAATCCTGGGCCGTCTATTCCCATACCTTTAAACCAAACAGACAAACACTGTTTAGAAGATATGCAATGTCCTTATGGACTTTAACAGTGCAGAGACAAATGGCATCTCAAAAGCATACTACACAAGGCTTGCTTTGTCAAGAGTGTGTCATTCTTCCAAACACAGAAATTACAATTTTGAACTTAAAGCTCTGTAAAAGAACACAGACTTACCTCCTGGACCCATGCTCCCCATTCCACCACCCATGCTCAACTGTGTTGCACTGATGGGCTGTCCACCTGGTCCAAGTCCCATACCAATGCCACCAAGACCACCTTGAAAACAAAAATAAGTATCATCACAACTAAGATTTTTCTTCTGTATAGTAAAAAGAACACAGTATGCAAAAATACTACTAAATGGTTTCAAGCCTCTAAATCAACATTTATTAGGTGCAAGAAAACAGTGTGTACTCACGAGGTAATTGTGAAGTTTTGCTGTCTGCAACACGGAAATCTTCATGAGGGACTGATTTGTCATCCTGATAGAAAAACAGGAATGTTATGCTATGATTCATTCAATCTATTGGCAGAGCCATGTAAGGTAGAAATCTAAGCAACTTACCATTTTTACATGCATGGGTCTATCGAACAGGAATTGCCCATTGAACATAGCTGAACAAATGCAAGTCAAGGCATCTAACTACAGAAGACAATAATTTCAAAAAAATCAATGTAATAACTTATTTCTATACCATTTTAGGAGTCTTGTCTTTCATTATCTAAATTTCAGAATGCCAATTCAAAGGCCAGAAGAGACTATGCAAGCTGTTAGGTTTATAAAAGTCAGTTTCACACATCACATTCCCACATATTTTCATCTTGTTCACTATTATCAGGAATACCTTTTTAGACTCTAGCGGTAAACTCAGTCACTAAAAATTCAACCTGCATTGTTACACTCTAGCCTCTATATACTAACAGCAAGGCAAATCAGCATGATTTGCAGAACTAAGCTACCACAAGTCATTAAAGACTAATCCATATTTGATCAATTATTTTTCAAAACCAAGGATACAAATTGCTTGAACAGCTTCGATTGCTTGTTCAAAGGTAACTGTTCCCATTCCTCGACTCTTGCCATCTTTATCTTCTTTGATGTCTGCACGCTTTACAGTTCCAGCAATGCTGAATACCTCCTTCAGTTTCTTCCAGCCAACTTTAAAGTCAAGCTTACACATAGAAATACATTAGTGATTTCAGTATACACTGTGCTGGCTGACATTACATTTGGAAGAGATTTTCTGCATTGTCGTAACTCTTCAGCTTCACAATGCTCAATATATCTAAATAGCCAGGATTTTGTAATATACACAAACTGCAACCAAGTCCAAAAATTTCAACTAAAAAGCAGCATTTTATACCACATGCAGGTATTCTACTTGAATTAACACACTAACATTAACAAAATGGATGGGTTCTTGTCAAGAGAAACTGTACTCCCACAAGTCCCCCTCAGACAAAACAGCGCTTTGAGCAAAAAAGGGAACGTAAATTTCCAACAAATATAAGTTTAAGTTAGTCTAAAGTAGTAACTAGGCAAGATAAAGTAAATTTTATACTTAAGAATAAATAGTTGTAAATAGATAACAGAACAGATTAATTGTGCAATATCTAAAAGTGTAAGTCAGCCTCAAGAGTTTTACGCATCTTTCGTGTCCAAAATCTTAATACCTATCCAGCATTTTTAGCTGAATATACCAATTGTGAACTGATTTCCCTTTCATATTAAAACTGAACTGTGCAGAAATATTACACGGTTTACAAAGATCTAATATTAGTTTAAAAATACAGTTTTAAACTTACATTAGCAACAAAAATAGTGGACCCAAGCCTGCCTGCCTGCAAGTTACTGATAATCTCAGGAGGAATGTTTGGATTATTAAGAATAGAGGGTGGTAAATTCATTATGCCAGGTGCCACATCAGGTCCATGTCCTCCAGGAAACTGTCCTCCTCCACGCTGTAATGCCCTACGAGCATGTTCACCTTCAGGATCCTGAAACAGGGGCAAAAATAAAGCCAACTTAATCATCAAGAGAACTGGCAACAAACAAAAAGGTACTATTGAAATTTTATGCAAACCCATCAAAATCATCAACTAATATCCTTGTCCATATCAGAGGGACCAAGAACTGAATTAGCATGGAGACCTGATTCCCTCACCTCTAGAGGTGGGTCCTTTCAGATGAGGGTTGAGGCATATTGGCAAAGCACTTGTGGAGGAAGAGTGCACTGCCACTTCACATGCTGTACCTAGCCTATGGACAAGTAGAAAAGATTTCAATCTAAGGACTGTCAGTCTAGCACCTTCTTCCAAGAACTGACTTAATTTAATTAGGCTTTTTTGTTAATTATTAACACCATTATTAAAGTTGTAACGGGACAAAAAGAACTGCATCAGGTACCATCACATTCTATTTTTTTAATTAACAGGAATGTTGGCACTAATTTCACTTTCCAGTCAGCCCAAGGTCTCTACTTCCAGCCTCATTTTTGCACATATGTAGTAGTCTGATATGCATCGTATTTCAAAGGAGGTAATGTAAACAAAGAATAATTTAGATTGGAAAAGATCTCATGACACCAAAGAAAGAATAAGAAGCTGAAGTCAGTTTAAAGAAAAACACTATTAGATTATTACGACTTCAGGACATAGTTGTTGTCAGTTCATTTTGCATAGTATCAAGACCTTCTGCAAGCCAACGGGCATTTCAGCCCATTAAAAATATATCAAAAAAATCTAAACTGGAAATTGCACAGCTAAGATGCTCAAAGCACTCCATTGTCATCTCAGTAGTTACAGTATCTTTGCTATTTCAAATTAAAAACAGCAGCAATAATCATACCTCTTTAATATTCAGCGGTCTTCCACTAAGATCATATTTGTTCATAGTTTCTAACGCTTTCTTAACAAATTCTTCATCTTTGAATTCAACCACACTTAAGAGGAAATAAAACATTTAGAGTATTACAATACAGTCTGAAATGTTAAAATTAACAGAATGTTTGGACAGTAGTGCGTTTCTACACACATAGCAAAAGACACTTACCCACAACCCTACATCCATGATGATTTGCCATCATATGTAAAGAGAAGAAAAGAAAAAAGTCAGTCAGCATATATGATGGAACAGTTATGATTCCAGTTAAAGATCCCAGCTCACTGTTAAATAACTATCCAAGTTATTTCCATCGTCAAAATCCGAAATACGTGTTCTTTACCGTTAGCCAATCTGAATTTCTCCTACTTCCTCAACACACATACCTTTTAAATGCAAGAGAGTACATTATCTTTTATTCTCTTTGAGCCAAACCAAAATTGGAAAAATGCCACACAGATCTATGTAAGGACAACTGGGGAGAGGAGGTGGGGGAAAAAGGTGGAAAGAAAAAAACCCAAAAACATAACTAAAAACCAATCAAGACACTCAATGTGTCATTAAAAGCTGCCCACTGACTGCAAAATTCAGATCTACCTACATCAAGTATACCAGTACCATGAACAAGGAGTCTGCAAACCTCTTCAGTATTACTAGAATAATTGAGAAATTACTTGGTAAGAAAATAGCCTTCCTGACTGCACCAGAAGCCCTCTAATAAAGCGAAGAGTTGAGGATTGCTTGAAGTAAAGCAAAGCAGACAGCATGTTTTAGTTGTAACAAGCATTAAAGAAAGTAATTTACAACAATTGATACAACCTCAGTTAAGACTCAAACCTGCAGTTCTCATGATCTCACTGCAGGTTCAGACTACTATTGGCCAAACTTTTGACAGTTATTAAGGAAACACAGGAGCTTTAACAATCTTCACTCTTAGTGCCTCATTGCTGGCACTCTGTTGGCTACCAACCATCTCCATCCATTTAGTTTTAAGAAACGAATACATTATCCTGTTTTTAGAGTATCAACCCTGCAAATCTTTCAAGTCAGACACTTCAAACAGTATATTCTTAGCTAACATTTTATACTCATTGGCCCCAAGAAGCGAGTACTATGCTAACAAAATTTAAATAAAATCAGGGGTTTATTGAATGTCCTTTATATCAAGTAGATTTGTACCAAAACAAAGACGTTTGCTAAAAAGCATAAATGCCATTTGTTAACTTTTACAGAAGTATTTTGTCCTTTACAGCCAGCTAGTTTGAATTATATGAAAGTATCAAACTACTTCTCGTACAAAACCCTCAAGACTACCTTAATGAAAATCAGTATGAAAATGAAACTTACTTTCCAATAACTGGTACAGGTATTATACAAAAATAAAACTGCTGAGGAACTTTTAAACCTCTAGCAGATTGTTGCCCACGGCACTTACCCTTGATTTTCCTTCAGCATCCTTAAACAGCTCCACGTATGTAACCTCACCAACTACATAAGACATACAAAGGGAAAATACCAAGAGACAATGCATTTAAACACCAGTATCTTTCTTTACTGTGCCCCTGTGCACAACTCTACAGAAAAGCACCTATTATTCACCAACAATCAAAACCAGACCAACGTACCTCCTGTCAATAGCTATGTAATTTAGCTAATTTTCAGAAATATGCAGCAGCCACATTCTCAAAAGCTAAGAACAACTATATTTAACCTAATTCATACTACAGATCATATTTTGGCCAGTATGATATAGTTGGTGAACAAATTCAGATATACACAGTCCCTTAACCTAACAGATGAAACGTCAACAATCACTGGAAACAGTTACATTTATCATCCTACTCACAACACCTGTTTTAAGGTGACTTTCTACCTGAATGTCTTCAATCATAAGTTTGCCTTCAATAATAACCAAATTTACACAGCAAGTATTTCACAGCAAGCCACTCACTTTCTAAAATATGAAGTTTCAGAAAATAAACAAATCAAATAGTCACGTCACCTTACAACAGATAAACCAACAGTTACAGAAGGGAGGTTTTGGCATTCTTCACAGCCTGAAAGCCAAGTGTGCTTTGCATTACTTTTGAAGAATCTAATTTTTTCAAGGAAAACACAGAACTAACTTTTTACAGAATTCATATATTAGCATTATCTTACCCCAACTTAAAATAAAACCTATGGGGTAGTAAGATTACTCTATCAGAACTGCAACAATAGTAACAAGCTTTTATTAGTAATCTCCAGACAAACTATCATGGCAGTAGTGACAATGCAAAGGTAATTCCACAGCCAGATTCCACCAAAGAAATACAAAACAACTTTTGAAAGAAGTCCTTTAGCATTCATGTTAACACACTAAATGTGTTGCTTAAATACAATAGCCCTTAAAAATTATCTACAAAGACTACAACTAGACAAAACACAATCTCTTTAAGAAGTCATGAGGTCATGCATATACTCTCTACTGTCACACTAGAATGGCAGAAGATTGTAAGCACTTCATTTACCCATCCTACCCTGCAATGCAATTGTCTCAGATGAAAGAAGGGGAAGGGAGAAAGGTGTACCAAGTAAAGGCCAAAAAAAAAATAAAAGGAAGTCAAATCAAATCTGTGTGGCTCAAAGGACATACACCATTGTATTTAGGTCCTACCCCTTTCTACATGAAGTGTATTATAAGAAATAAGTTACCTTTCTCTCTCATAAGATCTTTAATAGCTTGCCACTTCATGTCATATGGGATGTTGCTAATAAAAACTCTATTACGATTAACAGCCTTCTTCTCTCCACTGCCTGCATTCTTGTCCTTTGAATAGGGATGGAATCTATTCTTGTTTCCAAGAGAAGGGATTGCCTTTGGTTTTGCAACATACTTCTCTTTCACAGGTGCTTTTTCTTCTTTTGCTGTCTCATCATTATCCCTATATTTTAAAAAAAATAAAAATTAGTCTTGTATTGGATCATTAGACTATTTTACCTCCTACATATACAGCTTTATACACCCTATGTTACTAGAACTCCCAGGATGTCAAATGCTGCTTTTCAAATTAGGAAAAATAATTTAATTTGTTTAAAGTGAATGTTATAATAGATTCATTGACTACTGTAAGTAAAGAAACATCTTGCTACTTCAGTTACATTCCACTTCCATTACATCTGTCAAGATTCAGCAAGATGGTACTATGAAATATCAAAATACAACAATTCAGCTGAAAAATAACCTACAGCATCCATGCTTTGGTGCTTCAATAAATTTCACATCAGACTTCACTAAGTTACATTGTATTCATCACTTAAGTGAGATCTGAAATGGTTTAACAGAACAGCTCAGTATACTTAATCCAATGTAATAATAATAGTATATAAAAAATAAACTCTAATAGCTTGTAAATCAATTAACGTTTTATTTACCACAGAAACATTTTATTAACAGTTCATCCCTGACTACTTCGAGATAGAAATTAGAAGTCAGTTAAGAACAACAAATGCTCTTTCATTTCATTGCTTCACATTATGAAAATCTGAAAACTTGATGAATGCAGAGTAAATAGGTTTATGAAGGCATGCTCTGCCTCAAAGGCTAATAAAGTCGCCAGGTACTATTGACTGGAAATAACAGCAAAATGGATTTCTGGCCCTCAGCCTTTCAAAAATTTTGCAACAGCAGCGCTCTCCTTTTAAAATCTTTTCATTTTTAGAAAATGTAGGAGAATTTCCTTCCTCTCCATTAAAGCAGGTCAAATCACTTTAGCACTCTTCACAGCATTACTATCACGAGATCACTTAACATGCTTACAGAGAATCAAGTGGCCTCAAATGGTACTTTAGAAAAGGTGAATCACTGATCTGACAGGATCCAGTGATAAAGCCATGCAAATGTGGTTCAGTAAACAGATACCACTTAGAGACACACACCAATGTCTAGTTCAAATCTTACTGCAGTTACTGAGACACTTAAAAATCACTTTTACACAGACTATTTTAAGAAGCCCACATTAGCTGCTCAAGTAAGAAGTATTACAAGAAAATATCCAACAGGACTGTCAAATATGATTGATTGTGAACCCTCTTTCTTGAATTACAACCTTTACAAAGCTTCCCACATTTCAGAATGCTTAGTGCTTAGTTTTATCTCATTTTAACACTTTGGAAGGTTTCTGGTGTAAAACTAGCCAAAACAGACATTTCAGTTTACAACTGCAATGTATGGCAAGAACCCTGGTTTGTTGGTTTTTTTTAATTAAATGAGTATTTTCAGCTCTGCATAGTTACTAACAAAACACTGAGTAATCAGCAGTCTCCCACTCAAGCACACATGCAAGTAGTCTTTTGTTCAGCTACATGTACTACATACTCAAGCTCAGGCACCTTTAAGGGAGGAATAAATTAAAATACATCCATATTTCTCCCATGACTTCTTTCCAAATTCTGAAGTACTCATATGGTAGGAACTTCACAGTCCTTGTCCCTTGCGTTTACAACTGGATTAAAAGAGGATTAGCATCTGAGAAATGTGTGGACATTCCTCTGGGCCAAGTATTCATAAAATTTAAAACATTCAAAGTCAGCAACATGTTATCTGGTTCAAGCATTCTTCAGCTTCCCTCTGCATCATCCCTTCTCCACACCATCCTGTCTGTTCTGGCAATATAATTCTTGTGTTGCTGTGAAATGAAGTGAAATGGGGGAAACAATGAAGAGTATTGGGGGGAGTGGGAAGGAGCAGGGAGAGAAAGAGCAAAGCGTGAGACTTGCCAGTGAGATCAGTTCCTTCCAATCCAGTCCCCTTTGCAAATGCAAAAGTCCTACTCAATGAGACCCCTAGTAAAATCCGAGTTCTTCCTTAAATTTCAGGATTAGAGCACTGGATTCTCTTCATCCTTTTAAGCTCTTTCCTGCTTAAAGGATTATGAAACAGCCCCTAGGCGCCCAATGCAGCACACAGGAAGAGCCAGGTCTCCAAATGTGGAAGCCACGGGCTCTACCAGACCTGGCTGTACCAACCAGTAGAGAGCACAGAGGATACAAGTCTGGCATAAACTCTTAACTCTGGGAAACAAGAAGACAGTTCAGTTCATCTGGGGATCACAGCCAGCCTTCTGAAAATAAAGCATTAATTAAAAAAACAATCCTTCTTGCAAAACTCATCTGCCAAAACCAATGGGCCAGTGAACAAGCTGGAGACAGAGATTCTTCTGTGGATGTAGCTCTCACCCTCCTTTTTAAATATTAAAAATAATTTCAATCAAATAATCTATTCAAAGTAATGTCGTGCTAGTCACCTATAGACCACCAAAAAAAAAAAAAAGTCTCAGAACCTACGAGCTGACATTTCCCTAGGGGAAAACCAACAGTAATTTCCACACTTTACCTTTTGTATGAACTAATTGTATATGTTAATATTTGCCTGTGACATCACTAGCAAATTCTTAGGGTTGAAAAGAGATGTCTACGTTAATTTCTGTGTAACAGCCAACAACATCCTCACTGTTAAAAAACAACAATTTTTACTTCTTGATACTCCCTCTGAACTTCTGTAAAGTTCTGGAAACAAAAGCATCCATACAAATAGAAGAGACAGAAATACAGGAAGTCAAAAACATGGGATTCTAAAACACAGACCAGTTTAGTTTTGTTGTACTGAGCAGTTTAACTGTTCAATTCAATAAACTCAGGCAAGTGTGGAAGTTGAGACCAGGATTCCCCACTAAGTTAATCTGCATGTTAAGCAAACCTGGTCAGTGAAATGCCTTCTTTTTTTTTAAAGTAGTACATTTCACCTGCACACTGATGTTTAATCCTTTGTAAACCTGTGAGGATGACTGGAAACTGAATGCAAAAGCACAGGATTTAAAACTCTGTCAGCAAGAACTCTACATTACTTTCAAAAGGAAAGATGTGATTTCTACGACACAGAACTGGGATTTTTCATTTGCTTTTGATTAGTTTTGGAGGGAAAAGAAAAAAACTGCTGACAGGAGGAGCAATACAGAGAAATTAAGTAATTACTCCAACAGGAGCAACGCCAAAAGGCAGTAACATATTATGTGCCTCAAAGGTGAAAAAGGGTCACAATCTTCCTGTGAGATTTCAATCACAGTGCATGTAGTTTAGTAGCCAAGTCCCAGGAAACAAAAAAATAAACTGCTGTTTATGGTAATGTGAAGTTTATAACTCATAACCTATTTGAATTTCATGGGGAGTCAAGTACAGGCAAGAAATAAGCCTTTATTCCTCTGGCTTTATATTGAATTTGATCCCATACGCTATTTTGGTAACAGTATCAGACTTGGGCTGCTTAGAACATGCCAAAACTTCACAGATATCAGCAGCTTTGATGTACCACTATGG
>JAAWXA010000028.1:7627282-7697384 GCA_038090715.1 Florisuga fusca | reverse complement strand
CAAGATGTGAATGAGATTAGAAGTGATACTGGAATTCTAATAAGGCCAAAATCTAGTTTATGTAAAGAATGACAACCCTTGAAGCTTGACTTCAAGAGCAAGCAACCCCTTAAAAGGTTATTCTAAGTATTGTTCTAGAAGGCTGGTACTTCTGTCTTCCTTACACTATGTTACTTTTAGACCTGCTATATAAGGCACAGTTTCCATCTTCCACCTCTGATAATGCTACCATTTATAGGAAAAGTTTACATGTGGGGTTTCGTGTTTGTTTTAAAAACTAAATCGCTATAAGTCTATCTTACTATCTCCAAATGTTCTCTTTACCTTTCCAGACTGACAAAAGTGTTGCTGTTATTTTAACTTTGGGAAACAAAACATTTTACACTTGAAAAGGGCAAAGTATCAAATGCAACAGCCTGCCTGCCAGCAGGCATCTTCCAGACTCACTGCAGCAGAGCACAGACATTTCCCAGCTAGAGCCCACCTGGTGCCCAGACCCTCACACCTGCTGCNGCCCGGTGGCCGCGGTGGCCGCTTCCCTCTCCCTCGGGCGCGGCCCAGCGCGGCCGCCTCCCGCGGGACCCCTGCTCCGTGTGGGCAGCGGCCTCCCCGAGTGAGCCTCGGGTGTTGCTGCCCACCCCGCACCGCTGGGCAGCTCTGCCCGAGGCTCGGGCCTGCGCCCCGGGACTCATTCGTTCCGCCCCAGCCAGGCTGTCCCCATGAACGGGGTTACCGGACATGTCCAAAGGGAGATTATGAAGCCAACCACCTCTTGCGCTGGCCAGTGACCCCCTCCCGAAATTACCGCGGAGCCCCAAGAAAAGGGGTCGGTGGGAGCACAGGCACCTCCCAAAAGACACTTGTGAAGCTTCAGAATGTCTGCAAAGCTGCAGGGTGATAAATGAGCTGCTGAACATTTTCAGCTTTTCATCTTTACACTTCTACCAACACCATCTGCCCCAACAAATGCCTGCTTGACCCTTAATTTCACTGAGGAGCTTCATGCCTGATGTTTGGGAACCATCTTGTTCCAAAGCAAATCAGCACGGTCACTGCTTTCTCTATAACTTACTACTCAAATTTTATGGTAGGAATACTCCGTGAATTGAAGTAATGATCTCTTCAAATTTGTCTTGCATTTTTACTGCATTCATAATCTCTCTGTTCCTTCAAAAATCATTTTAGTCACAAGGAAAGTACTCCTCCTGCCAGTAAGATATTGTATGGTCTTTTTCCAAATATTTCAGTACCTCCAGCATTAAGAAGGTCCCCACATTCATGAGAAAATGAGGGCTCCTGAATTCTATGGACCCCAGTTACCCCTTAACCTGTACTGAAACAGCTCACAGACAGAGGGACAACCTTCATACCTAGCTTGCCTAGGGAATACTTCCAGGATTGGCTAAAAAGCTATCAAATCTAAATCCTACTCCAACCACAGACATTTAATTTTTCATAAGCATATAAAGACACTGGGCAGGTTAACCTGCAAGTTCAATTATAGTCAGAGCATTGGAAGCTTCTACATGGACATTTTATTTTATATATACATTAAATATTAATAGCCACACATGACTAAACATTTTGCATTCTCTATCAATCATCGGAGAAGATGTTAATTTACTTACAAGGCATAATGTACAACATGTTCATCTCAGCTTCCCTTGGCTTCTTCAATCCCAGTTTCTCCCTATCACACGGGGAAAAAAAGGTTTTTAAATTTAAATATTTTTAAATGAAAAAAAAAAAATTTCTACCATGTGGACATAGTTTAATCATTTCATAACCACAAATACCAAAGTATTTCTAAAGGGGTCACCGAATGTTATATCAACATCAATTATCTAAGGAAATCCATTCAGTCCTCTAAAGTGAATTTGTATCTGTGGCTTCTGGTTGCTGACCCACAGGAATCCATGCACTTCTTTTAAGAAAACCATAAATTAATGCTAATGAAAGATGAGCAGTACACAGGCTCTGCATCTCTATTGGAGCGCGTTTCTGGCAAGAGACATTTAAGAATGCCTGACCTGCCCAGGTGTCTGTTTTGAAAGCAAACTCCTCATGAGCTGCTGGGACTCTCTTCTGCCCATCTATCCTCCTGTCACACCAGGTGGTGGTAACACCTGAGATTTCAGAGAAAGCTCAAAGATACTATGAACCTCCCTAATAACCTACATCCTGGATGAAGATAGAAAAGCATGTCTAGAGGTCTGATAAGAGATGTAAAAATTTCAGGTCACACATTAACCATAATTAGATAGATAAATTGGTATTTGTGATAATAATCATCATTGAAATAGTTAATGTTTACTTGAAACTGCAGTCATTACATTTTACAGCTCTCACTTCTACAGGATGAAAGGAAGTAATTCTTATGTTCAGGTTACTAAATCCCATTACCAGACTTTTGCTCAGTTGTTCTCTGCACAGAGCATCTCGAGTGTTGGAATTGTATATTCCCTAAGCCAGTATAATGGCACCAAGCAGCTGATGCTGAATTCCTGTCCCTGTGGGCCTGTGGAGTGAGCAGCAAGAAGAATAAGCGACTTTTTTACACACATTTTGTCTGCTTATTTTGAATAATCTACTGGCTGTTTTGACTGCTACACTCTCAATTCTGTATGCCTTCTTGGCCTAGCATGCACACAGATTTATACCAGTGAAACTATTTGTCACTCATCATGGTTTGTAATGAATTCTGGTAACTGAACATACAATCCAAGCAGTGATATCCATCGATAAACATCGGGGTGTTTTGTACTCGAGCTGCATGGATGCAGAGCTTAGCTTTGCCCTGTCCCCCTCGCACCACAGCTCCTACCTACAGCATTCTATTTACCCCAGTTGCCTGTTTCAGGATTTTTGTGGGAGTCTTGCATCCTTTTCCAGAAGTCTCACATAAAATCAGTCAGTGTTTCTGTCATCAAAGTACAATAATAAAAATGAAGGAACAATGGCACAAAGAGCTGCTAGGGAGCTAACAGGAGTGAATTTGGATTTAAAAAATTATAATTTGATCTCCAAAACTTTTGAAAAAAGATTAAGCTTTTCCCTGAGATTTCTTTGTAAAAATTATTTAAATAAAAATTTAAAAACCACTTGGCAGTGTGTAAAAAAAAGGAAAAACAATATCTTTGTATGCTTGTAATTGTGCTGAGAAATCCTCCTTTGTTATTCACTATTGATGCATTCTAAGAATATTTTTAAATTATCCCCTGATACACAGGCTCCCAACATCTCTTCTACCTCTGTTCCTGTCCTTAGAGGAGGTGGACATGGTCTCTGAGGAATGTTCCTTTTACAAGAGATCCCTCATTTCATAAAAAATTGTTCAAAGTGTTAATGATCTGCTCTTCTAACAATTTCCTCTTGTCCCCTAATGTAAACAGTGTTTCTCAGTTATGGGTAGGGTGTGTAGCCTTATGGCTTTATATTCTTGGCAAGCAGAGAGCCTACAGCACTCATTTACACAGGGAGTTGAGGATAATGCAGTCTTATTAGTGCTCTTATATATATATCTATACAAGCAACTGTAAAGGAACTACCCCTGAAGTCTCTTGTACAAGTAGTAGTTATGGAATTAAAATAATTACATGTGTTCTAAGTATAAGCATTCTTTTCAGTACAGTAGTAATTCTCCAGTAAATTCAAGTCTCTAGTCCTCACTGCCAAGTCATTGCTTATTTCAATTGGTCTTTGCTTTATCTCAATATTGGTTTTCATTTTGTATTCAGTTAAGTCATGATCCAAAGCAGTCCATCAACACTTTCATCAGGTGGCACTTGTGATAAAGTTCTGTCTTCCAGAAAGTCAATTTCTATAGAACTCGAATGAATGGGACTTCTGAGCCTCACACATTCCAAATGCATTGACTTTTTTTTTTGTAAATTACTGTTTTCTGTCAGTTGTTGTTCCCATCTATATGATGCCTGCATGGTTAATGTGTTGCATGTATTTTTTCTTGATTTATTTGCTACGGCACCTAAATATGCTTTGCATTTCCTAGACCCTGCCCCTTCTCCAGAAGGCACTGACTACAGCAGAAGGGTTGCTTTAACAATAGATTTGCTTTGTAAATTGTCTTACTTTTGCAGCTCATTTAAAGATTCCACAAGTATTTCTAAACCAGTCTGCCTTGCCTAAGGCTGCAACCTAGCTACCTGTGCTAAAGCAAAACAAAAACAAAAACAAAGTTAACCTGACTCTGCAACGGATACCCTCTATTGCATAGCTGTAATGGACCTGAAGTAAAGCAAATCTATCTTACTATCTCCAAATGTTCTCTTTACCTTTCCAGACTGACAAAAGTGTTGCTGTTATTTTAACTTTGGGAAACAAAACATTTTACACTTGAAAAGGGCAAAGTATCAAATGCAACAGCCTGCCTGCCAGCAGGCATCTTCCAGACTCACTGCAGCAGAGCACAGACATTTCCCAGCTAGAGCCCACCTGGTGCCCAGACCCTCACACCTGCTGCTGCGGGGCTGATTGCTTCTTCCACTCCCTCCCGTGTCCTTTCAAAACCTTTCCAGTTTATCCTCTCTTTCTTATTCTCTCCCCCCCATCCTGAAAAATTCTTCAACAGCAGTAACTGGCTCAGACCCTGCCCCTAGGTAAAAGGTGGTACAGATGCCTGCTCCAGCAAAGAAATTGTGTGTTGAGGCTTTTGTTCTGCACATTGTATATTTATAACCAGAAAAACTGTGCTGCATCCTATGCCTACAACATGGAATCAGACACACAGAAGACCTGCTCTGCTTGATCTGGAGGGATCTAACCTCCTTCTCCCCCACTGCAGACTGAAATCTCGAAAACTCTAATTTTTTAAATATTTTTTTTCTGGTATTAAGCAACCCTTGACCACAGTTAAGAGCCTAAAACATCATGATGTATTTTTTACCCCTAAAAGGCTGCACAACACCAGACTTTTGGTGACCCTTCTACTCATCCTCTATTGACACACATCCCATTACCCTCTTTTCCCCTGAATTATTACTGTAGCTACTGAAGTTACAATAGAAAGAAACTGAGCTATTGCATTTTGGTCCCTCCTTCCGCAACACGTGGTCCTTACTGACAGAGGGTGCCCCTAACACACTCACCACCACCCCCTTTTCACAGTGAGGCAGTAAACACCTACATCCTGCAGGTCCAAAGGGAACACGTCCCACGTAAGGCCTCAGAAGTCCTTTACCTTCTCCTCAATGGCTTGGGTCTTGCCCCATCCCCAAGGCAGAAGAGCTGGGGACATTCCTGGGGACATCTGCCAACCCTCCTATCCCTTTCACACCAGGTGGCACTGTTGGTTTTCACCGTATGCGTGCACTCTGTCACCTTCCCCAACACTAACACCGGAGTGTGCTGGAATTAAAAGCTGTCATTTTCAACCTTTTTCAGTTCCTAAATGCCTGAAGTTTTCCTATTTGAAGAGTGGGCCTATTCAGATATTTAACATGGAGAGACTGCTTTGAAGAACTTGTTTTTCTGCCTCGTTCCTGGCAGTCACCAGAGGACTTTGCCACCCTCTGGACCCCCAGGACTGTAGACCACATGTTTAAGTTACTGGTGAAGTCAGTACCAAGGAAGAGTATGGCATTTAGACAAGCACAATCTTTTAATATTAGAGAAATAAACACGGTAAAACAGAAGCATTTATCCCTTTAAACCCCTCAATTAAATGACACAGAATAATATTCACTTGCAACTCTGATCAACACACAAATTAATATATAATCCCTCTTCTTTCACTGTGCCCATCTATTAATGCTTTTATCTCTCCCATATACTATTGCTTTCTGATGATGCATGTTCCCATAAACTTGTTTAGTCTTGCTTAAACTTGCTTAGGGGAATTTCAACTTGATTTGTTCCTTCTGTGCACAATATTCTTCACAGACTCTACCTTTATCAGCCCATTTAAATTTCTGCCACCTGGAGAGGTTTTTGTGAAGGAACACTCAAGGAGCTGTTTAAAGCTAAACTGAAAAGCAAGTTACAACTGAATTAGTTATCCCTCAAGAGAGGTTTTTTTTTAAACACAACACTCAAATGATCCTTTAAAAAAAAGTATTAACCAGTCAATAGTTCTAAGAGATCCTTTCACTTGACATACACCTGTTTGTTGCTGAGCCTGAAATTAAGCCATCTGAATCTGCAAGGTTAATGTACCAAATTAGTAGACGATTATAAAATCTTTATTTCTGTTCAAGGATTCTCCTTTGAGGACAAACTTAGCACTCACTAAAATAAGGATCAAATCAACAGCATATATGATTGAAGTCAGGTAGAAGTAATATTTATTGTGCTGTTGAACACAAAGAAGATGGACCCTCATATAAAAACAGAAAGTGAAGAGTAGTGAGTGTTCCATTTGTACATGTATCCAGAACAGCCACACACACACTGCTATTCCATTTGCCTTACAAAAAAATCACTATTCCTGTGCAAGATCAAAACTTGTGACTTTCATGTGAAAAAGCAATGAAATACAGAAAAAGATTAATTCATTCCATCCCTTTTGCATTTAAACACATAACACCTTGAGCAGAAACAGTGTTACTTGTCAGCTGACAAACCACAGTTGAAGGAGACACATTTTCTGTTGTTGGCTGCCAGTTTCTTTTCCAATTTCATTTCCATGAGAAGTGGACCTCCAATGCAGAAACACAAAGGTAAAGTCTTTAAAAGTGAACATATGTGTCAGATTCCTAGAAATAATCCCATGATTTCAGTAACCTCTGCCGTGACATAGTACAAGAGGGGTAATTATTTGAAGGTTAAAAACAAAAACAAACCAAACAAAAAAACCCACCTCTTTAACACTCCCACAAGAATAACAAGATGAAAAGATAATACCACATCTATAAGGAAGAATATATCAGAAGTAAAATGTTTTGAGGAAAAATGGTAAAGACCCAGTGTCCATGCCCAAAATCTGACAGCAGAGGCAAGACACAGCCACTGAGGGTATGTAATTCTGCTGTCAATGTTGCCCCTCATTCCCAGCCAGAGCACACACAGTGAGGAGGTTCTCCAAGTATAGCAATGTTCAACCACCATCAGAAAAACCTGGACTGGTATCACTCTCCCAAAACAGTTATGCTAGGTTGGGTGGGGTGGGCAGCACCATAAAGTTCTGAGCTCTTGTGTTTGCTCATCCCAAAATTTCAAACCATAGTTTCTCCTCTACTGAGAGATATTAATCGGGCCTCAAGTAAACCAGGGACACGGCTAAAAAAGAAAACTAGAGATCCTTAGGAACAGAAGAGGCTCCTCATACACATATCCTGAAAGTACAGTCTTACTATTTAAAACAATCTATTTTTAAAGCCTTAATGGATATTTAAATATGAGAGACACTTCAAAAATTAGCTTGACTTGTAATTTCAGCAACTGACGTTTTTTACATGCCAGATGCTGCAACATTATAAGATCAAACTAATAACCCTTAGTGAGCACAGAGTTAACCATTAGTTTAACCATTAATTCTACTAGCAGAAGAAAGCTTTTTTGTTTGTTTGTTTCAGACTACCCAGTGCTTAGAATTAGAAGCCCGCTGCAGATGCAGCAGAAGGATCAGGCATTAAAATGGCAGGCAATGCAAACCCCTGTTCCCATCTTGTATTAGGAAGAAAAAGGTTTAACTTGTTCCAGTGTTACTGCATGTAGCAAGAAACAGAGAGGTTTTAAATTATTATCCTGCTGAAGGTTCTACAGGAGCCTGCAAAAATCTCATGATGCATGGCACTGCGATAGAGTGCTGTTCCACTGCCCCATGTGCATCTCTGCAGGGGGTTATTGACTAGGGCGGCATACAGATATGGAATCACTACCTTTGAAAACAGATTTGCCGTTAAACAGACCCAGGTTAGGGAAAATAAATCCTCTTTGCTTATCCACCTTAGACACCTGCTGTGGCCAATAGAAGCCTCTCCCCAGAACCAGCTGAATGTAGCTAGGGAAAGGATGAAAAGCGAGGTCTAGGCTTCCACACCACCAGCAGCTCCCAGATATGTGTCGCTACCGGTTCTATGGTTTGTTTTCACTTGTACAGGTGACAGCAGGACTCGAGGCGACACTGCAGGTGTAGCCTAAGAGGTTTTTAGCTCGCCACTCAAACCAACTCGGCAACAGCGTGTAAAACCCCTCCGGCTGACCGCACGCTGCCTGTTCCTGGGCAAGCCGAACCGCCCCGCTGAGCCCAGCGCGGCTCTACAGGTTCCGCTCCGCACTAGCGCTGGGGCACGGCGGGGAGGGGGCTGAGGGCTCCGGCAGCTCCTCCCGCGGGTACCGCACCCCGCGGGTACCGCATCCCGCTGCTCCGCCGCCGCAGCACTGCCCGGCCTTTGCAGCCCCGTTATCCGGCCTGAGCGGCGGGGGAGCGGAAAGGAGGGGGGCGGGGGTGCTGCTGCTCCGCTGCGGCCCGGGCCCGGTCCTTACCGATGCGCCGCACGTAGCGTTTTGCAGGAAGTTTCCACGCTCCTCAGTTTAATCCGTGCAGAGGGGGGCTGGAGAGGAGCGCGGCTGAATAGCGATGGAAGGGGGCGGGAGGAGAGGAGGAGGAGGCGGTAGCAGCAGCAGCAGCCGCCGTGTTTAATTTTTTAATTAGGGAGGTTTGAGCATCTCCCGACGGGCCGCATCGCCGGGTGGCGAGGGGGAACCCGGGCGAGCCGGCCCCGCCGNTGCGGAAGGCGTGGCGGGCCGGGGAGGGGAGGCGGGGGTGACCTTGCGGGACAGAGGCAGCCCGGGAGGCGGGGGGAAGGCAGAACCCTAAATCTGCCCTGCTGGGGGAGCGAGGCCGATGGCACTGAGTGAGGGCTCTGAGTTCAATCCGACAGCAACAATTGCTTGGCCGGTGCTGGGTCTCTCGCAGCCTCCGTTCCCAGGGAAGCAGGCAACACTTTTCCACGTTCACAAGTTAAGGGTGATGCTAGTGAACGTTTTCTTTTCCTGCCTCTCTATATTACCCAAATCAAGACCACATATAGGAACTCACAGCACAGAAGTTCTTGTCCAGTGGAGACTCCAGGCTTACGTATTTACTAAGGATAAAGTCTCATTTCTGCAATTCATTGCTTGTCTGTGAGCTGGATATGTCACTGCCTGGCTGCTGCTTCTTTGCAGGTAATGCCATTTCTGTGCAAAAGTGTTGCCTGCACCCTGAGTTACTGTGCTGCAAAGTATCCCTGCAGATCAGTTACCCGTGCCTTCGTTTGCTGGGCATTCATGCCGTTGTCTTCCTACCTTATACCTCTCTGTATGTTATCTTAGAAACCTTACCCTGAAGAGAGAGCCTTCTCCCCACCAGTTTAGGGAATACAGGCATGCAGCGTGCAATGGGCATGACAGGTGCACTGTGTGGTTCCAGACCTGGCTTTGCAGAATTTCTGGCCATATTTTGTTAACTCAGACAGCTCAGACCCTTTGGAGAATTCCAAAATCATGTTGATTTCTGTTTCATTAGGTTATCTCCATGGCTAATCCTTTCACCCTACCACCTCCTATGCCAAATTCCTGTAATAGCATTACTGGAATACAGTTCAGTTACTTGACCAGATAGTTAAGTGCAAATGAGGTGCTTCTGAAACTCCCAGAGGATACCTGCTTGTGTCCCTAACCACACCAACACCTTCTCAAGTCACAAACACAAGCTTTCGACTGAAGCTATTTGAAATACCTTCAGAATTACCAGATAGATCCATGAACCATCAGCTGGGCTGCAGACATTCAAGGGGAGAAAAGATGGCAACTGATTCTGTCCGTTTTGTTATACAGTATTGTTTATAAAGTGAATTTTCAGGCACCTGAGGCTTAACCATGCCAAGAGGATGAATGCTCTCACCTTGAGCAGACATTAAAGGTACTTACTGCCAGTTCTGAGCCATTACAAAAAAAACAAAACCCCAAACAAACCAACCAACCAAACAAAAAACCACAACCACACCACCTCTGGAGGTTCTGTATGGGGAGGACTGAAACCCCAAATACAAGGAAGATTATTGAGGAAGTCTTTATTTAATATTTACTGACTACTTTCTTAATCTTCTCAGTATTCCTGAAAACATGAGTATGAAGGGTAGGTCTCAAAATAGTGACACCCAAACCCCCAGAGGTGGGGTCTTCAATCTATGGCAAACATTGTCAGAGCTGGGCTAGTGATGCTGCTAGAATATTAAGAATTTAAATATCTTCCTTCCAGCTGCTTCACAATACTTAGTGCCCCTGGTGTTCCACTTCACCCTCCACACATGCAGCCAGCCCCCACCTGATACCTCCATTCTCCTTACCTCAGTGGTCTATGGGATAAGCTCTTTTCCACGTTCATATTTGCTCTAGGACTTCAGTTGTTTCTTCTGGCCTCACAAGGGCCTCCAATAGCCTTTTATTTCATAACAGGACATTAAGGAGCCTTTCTGTATGCCAGTGTTTTTATAGGCAGTAAGTCAAAGGATGAGCAGTAGGTCCTGACCTACAAAAAAAACCAAGGAGATCAGTCTGAGGCCAGCCCCTACAACACTGCCCTGCAGATTCCAACTGATAATCCCTTCCCCCATCATACTGCCCTAGAGGTTATCCTCAAGGATTTTTGGATCCAGACCATGTTAGTTAGTATCCAGAGTCTTCTGACTCATGACTTGACACATACACTGCAGCAAATGAAAGGATATCTAAGTGGGAGAGGACATGTAACCTGTAATGCAGCACTAAAATGTGAGAACAGTAAAAAGGCACTCAAGGTCAGTCTTGGTTCCACAGTCTTCGGCATACATAATTAGAGCAAAATGTTCTGTGAACTCTAATGCTTCAATTACAATTTCTGCAATTCAGGCTAAGGAAGAGGACACCAAGCTGCATCAAAGTTTCCCAGAACCAACCTTCCCCCAAGCAAAATGCCCACTGCTTTACCATGCAGCTGTTTCAGCCAAACTCTTGCCAAATAAGACTGAGATATCTATTCCTTACCACTCCATGTTACAGTATCAGTCAGGCACAGAGGTCTCTCCCATAACATCTTCATATTCTTGGAAGATAACTCTATGGTGAAGAAATCTCACCATAAACATATATATTTTCCTGGACTCAGCTCAAATGCAGGGTTCTCCATATCTAACCTGTCCTTAAGATTTCTCTCCCTGTCCTTCAAGATAGAAATCAGGGGGTTTGGGTCTGGCTTTCCCAGGTAGTGTCTATATATCATTTTCCCCCACAAGCATCTAATTTAATTTTTATAACCCAGTGTGTCCTAGGACTTTTGGAACATAATATTTTTCCACTACTGGCTGTTGTTCAAAACAACTTATTTGTAATATAAATTTGTGATACTGAACTTTGTTGTTGTTTTTTTTCCGTACATAACATCAAATTTAATAGAAAAATTGGAAGTATGCCCATTGAAAATCCATACAGCAGGTGGGCTTTATCTATGATGAATTTTCAAAAAATAAATAGTGATTGTTGTTGATGTTACTTCTAATTCCCACAGGTTATATATATATATATATATGGATCTTTTCTCCAACTTAACAGGAATTAAAACAGCATGACCCAAATAGAAGAATCTCATTCAAAACCAGGAAGGATCCCATACAAAGCTCTATAGAATAAACAGAACATTGGTTATGCTCTGTCAAATGTGTAAAGACTGTAATAGGAAACCATATTATTTAATACCTGATATATTGAAGGTTATTGCAAAAACAAAGATTTGTGCCTTGTCCTTTTAATCCTTCTTCTAAAATTTTCAATCCTTAGGATAATATTCAACAATCCCAGAAATTCTGATATAAGCAAGGACACACCAATCAAGATAAGTTCTGTCCATTTCTGTCTTCTCAGGAATACCAACTCTGTTCACTTTTTCTGTTGTCATTAAATGTAGGCCGAGTGGTGATATGGCTGCTTTCAGCCATCACTGCAACACAGACTGGAGATGCTGGAGCTCCCATTAAGCTGACAAGCAGCACAGGTACCTGAAGCAGTGTAGCCATGGCAGCACAGAGCTCTGAGTGGCCTAATTACTCTGCCAAGAAATAAATGGATACTGGGAATTCCCTGGGGAGAAAGACAGTGGAATTGTTAACAAAAAGAGTTTTCCCCTGAGGCGCCTTAGTTAAATAGGTGTTAACAAGAGCCAAAATACCTCAAGCAGCATCCTTAGAATAAAAATGCCTTTGTCCTTTGGGACAAAATGTCCTTTGTCCCAGTCCTTCCAGTTCTCCTGCTGTCTACAGAAATGGAAGAAAGACGTGATTTCAGACACAGCAAGATTTGTGTGATTCACAAGATTCACAAACACAGAAATATGTGATGGAAAACCTTAAAAAAAAAAAACCCAAACGAAAACGAGTCCCATCCCCGACTAAAGTCTCCTTAGAGTCTCTCTTGGCTGGAAACACACAGTTCTCTTCTGGTGGCAATGGTGAGGTGGAGATGCTTGAGCATTCTGCCTCCATATGACATCTCAGGGTCAGCCCCCTGAGCTCCATAAGGAGCATGGTCAAACCTTGTGATTATAATGCCTGTAAAAATATCAGAATATGTATGTATTTAATGGGGAGGACCAAGGAGAAGAAATAAATGAGAGCAAGGTTATGGAGAAGGCAATTTAATTAAGTTATCTCTTCTCCCACCAATCTTTCCTCATACACAAGTGGATGTGTACAGAGGAAGGTGATGGGGCAGTTTTACTAATATATTACTTTCTTACAAGCTCAAAATGCACAAAGCAGTTTTATGAAAATGGAGCCCGAGACTTCCCTTAAATTGCACAAATGATGTTTTATCTTACAAGCTGGATCTATTTATTTAATTTATAAGCTAAATTGTATAAATTGCAAAATCCATGTTATTTGGCTGAAATTTCCTTTGAGGTCAATGTGAGGTTAATTAGTTTAAGGACTGGGGTGTATAGCCATTTTTTAAACTTACTGAGTTCTTCAGGTGGAGACAATGGTGAGCATTGTCTAATCAGAATTTGTAGGACATCCCATTCTGACAAAATGCTGTCTGGAACAGCCATGTGCTGAAATTCCTCTGTTCTGAGGAGACGGCCAGAAAACTGTCAGTCTGCTCTGTCACAACAGAGTCCAGTAAGTGGATGGTGTGTAGAGGGCTAAAAGTTGCAATTTTATCACATTAATTTAAATGTGAAAAAACTGCAGGATACTACTAAAATCCAAGCTGGTTTTCCTTTCCAAGTGTTCATATGCTACAGCTCAAATATACACCCCTCATTTAGACCTAACCAAACCAATTCTACTTTTCTATACAGGCAAAGAAGCAATCGAGGTGAAAATCCCACAGAATCACCAGGATGTGATGCCCAATGATGAGCAGTAATTACTGCAGCAACACTTCAGCCAGCATGAGTGTCAATGAAATGTCTGCTTTTCCTCTGACTTTAGAGCAAAAAACTGGCTTTGCCTTTGTGGGGATTCTGTGTGTTTTCTTGGGACTTCTAATTATCAGATGCTTCAAAATCTTGCTAGACCCCTACAGTAGTATGCCTTCTTCTACATGGGAAGATGAAGTTGAGGGGCTGGATAAAGGAACATTTGAATATGCTCTTGCATGAAAACTCACAGAATATCCTGCCTTAAAGTTGATGTTGATTTCATTTTGGAAACCAACTGTTGTTACATTTGTTATACATACCTGCATTTTGGAGATATGTTGGTGGCATTCATTTTGTTGAATAAATATTTGTTGCAAACTCAAAAGGCACTTCATTTTGCTCTTATTTGAGGAAACAATTGAATGGTAGGTAAGAAATTATTAACATAAAAGAAAAATTACAATAAACAATTCACTAGAACGTTATCATAGCCAAAACGTATTTTAAGAATCAGATTATATCTGCATCCTCAGAGGATCTCGTTTCTACTTGTCTCATGATAGGCTGGAAAGAAGGATGAAGGACAAAAGACAGGCTCATAAATGGTGAATGTTTAAGTGGTAACTTCGCCTGTCCTCAACTGACTCAATTTTCTGAGGCTCGGAGACTGTGCTTGTATACTGTAAATGCAGAAGTGGAAGAAAACAAATGGTTGTGGCTCAGAGGAGGTGCTTGCAAGACGTGTGTCCATGTTGCTGACATGAGAGGAACAAAGATTGTCCTACACACTACCAGTAATAAGGAAAGCTTAAGATCACATCAGTTGCTAACTCACCTCTCATCTTCACTCTAGCAGAATTGGTCAAGGTGTGCCAGTTTTTTACTCCACTTGGTTATGGAAGATAATTCAGTTTAAACTGTCTGGTAAACAGCTCCCAGCAGTAATTACACTAGGCTGGCAAGACCAAAGCAGAGACAATTATGCTGCATACCCATTTGTACCTAGCCCCCAAAAGGAATAGGGGTCCAGGGCTGACTCGAGAGTTCTTTAACTCTCCAGCCCCTCTCCACAGCTAATTCTTCTGTTTGTGCTCCTACAGATGTGCACAGTGTATGATCTGGACTGCCAGACTGAAGAACTGGTCACAGGAGACCCTATCAAGGCAGAAGAATTAACAGTGAAAGCAGAGACTCAAATATGTGCATTCAAGGTCACCCACATATACCTAGCTGTTTAGCAAGTGTGACAGAACTTGACAGAAATTCAATTCCATTTTTAAGAAGGTTGGCATCTGAATTTTAAGCACTGTCACTTTCGCTAAACAGCTCTGTTTGCAACAAGGAGCAACAACAAGGAGATCACTTACAGCAGTTGGATTCTTTTGCATGTATTCTGAAAAATACAGTGTCCCTTTTGCTCTATATACTAGGCAGAGGCATCCAGTGGAACAGCAGACCTCAAGTGCCATTTGGAACATGAAATACTTGATTGTACCGAGGAGGACATGAAACTCCTCTCTGAAGAATATGAGAGGATCAGCCAACACTAATCTACACAAGTTCATTTGAATTATAAAACATAAACAATTTTGAGAATGCAAGAGCTTTTAAACTTCTGGTTCTACATAAGAGAAAATGCTAGACACTCAGAGATTCAGTATATTGCATTTATCCCAATTAATTTAACCACAAAATCAAAAGTAAATATCAGTATAGTGATTCACCTGATCTGTTATTTCTGGATAGGCTCATCCACTGCAGAGACCTGACACTGCTGTTCTTTTTATGTACATATAATCAGCACAGCAGATCTCTGTCCTCTCAGGTTAGAATGCTGAAGGCACTTAAGTTACCTGGGTTAAATATAGTTCAGTTATCTCTAAACTGCACAACAAACCCACCCAAAGAACTGCAATACTGTTCTACTACTTTTGTTCCTGACCCAATCTATTGCTGGAAGTAATTATCAAATTCCCTTACAATTACAAAAACTTCATTTTCTGCCCACCCATCTGCACCCCCCAAAAGACAAGGGGGTCAGCCTTCCTGGAGAGAATACGCAGAATTTTTCAAAGGTTTTCTTTAAATATATAGAGTAAAACTTTGAACTGGATTAGGAGCATGTGGTTCAAAAATGCACGTAGGACAAGCAGACCCACCAACAACTGATCCTGCTGACTTCGCTGGAATCTCTTCCACACAAAACACGTACAGCAGAAGCCTGAACTTGTTATCTCCATTACTAAGTGTGCAAAACTGAAAAATAGAGGTATCGTGAGCTATGCACAGAATCAGGCATAGCTGGGAGGGAAATGGAGATAACAGAAGTATTTCCAGGCCCCCCTTGGAAATTTCACAATACCATAAACCCAGTAATGGTAATGGATAGGTACATTTGCTGGTTAATAGTTAACAAAGCTAGAATGCCTCTCTAAATCACCATCTAGAAATGTTTTGGAAGAGAGGGATTGGATGGTTTATTCATTATATAAAGCAAGAGAAAAATCTGGCCAATAAGGCAGAGTCTGTAATGCCTAAAAGAGAAGAACGCACTATATGCATGTATAAAAGAGGCAGATTGTCCTCCCCTAAAAACCACAGGATTAAATGGTAAATTACATTATCCTGAATAAGGTAAACTTGATTATTTATGCATAATGCGAGAAGACTAAACAAAAATTAATGGTGAATTACAGCTGAGAGACCAATGATCTACTGTGAAAATCAAAGTGCTGTTTTCAAGAACAACAGAAAGGTAAGATACTTTTCTTCTCCTAGCAAAAATAGTAAAATTATGGAAATAAGATAGCGAAATTACAGAATCATTTTACTTGGTATCAAGTCTCATTGTCATCAAAGAATCAAGATTTCATTCAGTCATGAAAATGGAAACAAACCTAATTTCACTGACCTTAATGAGAAAAGATTTGTTTTTGCTCCTTCATGCCTGAAGATGAAACACTTCCTTACAACTTTAAAAGGCTGAAAAAAGCAGAATAATATCTATGAACAGATATGTGTAATAATAATAACAACAATAATGATCCAAACTGAATAGAAGTAAAATAAACTAAGTAAATGTTTGCTGTGAGGCTTGCAAACATTAAGGAGAACCAACATGAGTATGAGGGGGTTATAAAGTGGTATAATAGCAGAGGTGACAGCAGAATATTATCTATAGCTGATGGAAGAAGTAAGAAAATATGCTTCAGCTGTATCTCATACCAAATATGGAGAACATTTGATTTTTACCTCTTCAAATGATAATTTTGATGTGCAATTTCTAGGGAAAGTTTACATTGCCAATGTATAAATATTGATGCAGTACCATATCTTTTGGTCCCAAAGGGCCAAATGCATTTCACAAAATCATCAAGAAATCTACACTGGAAAAAAAATCTCTGAAGATCATTTAGTCTAACCTCTTGTGAAAGCACAAGACTTTAAAAAAATGCCTGTAATGGGCTTATTTATGCAGTTTTTAAGCTTGTCTGTTCCTTTCCATAGATACATTTCTGCTTTTACATGCTTGTTTCTAAAACTTTCTGCCTTCAATGTCTAAGCATTGGTCTTGGTTTAGTCATTTTGAACTGAGCTGGTCTCCTACTGAATTATACAGGGCTTTACAATCACACTCCCTTATCTCTTTAACACTATCCTTCAGGACACAGGGATTGCCAGTGTTTCAATAGCTCATTGCAGGGCCATCTAGGACATCCTGCAAGTTGCTGCCAAAGTATTTAACCCACTAAAGTATAAGTACCCCTTTTTTTTTTGCTTGTTTGCTTTTTTGAGGGTGTCTGTATGGGAAAGTGGATGTGGGAAGCAGATTATACAGCAATTTTGTGTTCACTTCTCTATGGGTTACCACTCAAAGGGACCACGGTAGGCTAGAGAAATGGGCCAAGAGGAATCTCATGCCATTCAGTAAGAACTGCTAATCCTGTACCTTCAACTGTCCTGTCCCTGCGCAATATCAGCTGGGACATCACTGACAGGGAGCAACTCTCCTGGAAGGGAGCAGGGGAGCAGCTGCTTACAGAGGAGCTGGCACCATGCCCTGGGGGCAATGGAGATGAACAGTGACCTGGGCTGTGTTTACAGGACCACAGTCAGTAAATCAAGCAAAGTCACCATTCCTCTCCACTCAGCACTCATTAGACTGCTCCTGGAACAGTTTCTTGTCTACCTGTCCTCTCCACCTGCCCATGTAAGAAAGATGTTGATAAACTTCTGTGTGTATCTGATGGAGGACCACCAAGATGGTCAGGGGTAGAAGCATTTGCCCATTTGTTTGTTTAATCAGAAGAAAAAGTATTAGAGAAACAAAAGTAGCCCCACCAATACTTATACAGAGGTTGCTGACAAGGCAGAGCCATGCTCTTTACTGAGTTCCATAGCAGGAGAGTGAGAGAGGATGGTGGTAAAGTGACACATGGGAGGTTCCAACACTCAGTTGGAACAGGAAAAATGGGGAAAAAACCCCAACAACAAAACCCAAAAAACAAATCACTCTGAAGATCACTTACTATTAGAACAGGCTGATAAGGCAGGTTGTGAAATCTGTCCTTGAAGGATCTCAGGAGCTGACTGGTGAAAACCCTAAGCAGCCTGATTTACAGGGGATGTTCCCTCTGCTTTAAGTGGACTGGTAAGTTCCCAAAGTCCAACCTGCATGATTATGGAATTGTTAAAATTCCTGCTATAATTTCTTTCAAGTCATCTTAGTGTTTTGAATGTACAAACATAACACTGAGTGTAAAATTTTTTAATCTTCCAACATCTAGGACTATTGTTAATATTTCTATATAATTACTACTTTGCCATAGTTATACATTTTCTCCATTACAATTTTTGAAATCCAACATTATATTTGGATGTTTCAGTTGTCTATTTATTCCTTCACATGACATTCATTTTATTTACATAAAAATGAAGAGTTTGCTAAATTGTTGCTCATAAGTTGTCACCATTCTGCAACTACTGAAAACTTAGGTCCTGTAGTTAATTTTGAAAAAATATATCTGATTCAAGCTTTTAATGCAAATTAAATTCTAGATTATGAGAGAAATACACATGGCATCCACCATTATGTTCCACCTAAGTGGAACATAAAAAGCAAATGGGCTTCATGGAATCTTGTGTCTCATACTTTGTAGTGCTTATCCTTTCACTGGCTTCAATTGAATACTGCATCATAAAAAGAAATACTATATCTGGAAATCAATTTTAGAATCTGATCCAAAGACCATTTGGACGATATAGATGGTGCAAGACCATCCAAAGACCATATAGATGGTGTTGCAAATCCTGATTTAGGATCCTGACAACTACACCAATTTGTCATAAATGGGTGATTTAGATCACTTAAAGAATCATCATCAAAGGTATTCACAAAAGTGGTTTTAATATGATGTTGTAAAAGTGCAACTTAACAAAGCTTGATGGCAAGGTTCACTCTATTACTGTACAGAACAATCATTTTAACAATGATTCAAAGCTACCAAGACACAAATCAAAACCACCAAGACAAAAGCAGTTGCTCAGGCACAAATCAACATCACCAAGACAAAAATCAAAGTTACCATATTACAAGGTTACACTTGGTATCAGTCACTTACCAAGGATCTGCCATTGGTAAAAAGGCTCTCTGCCTTGAGGAGCAACCTTGAGAGCTTGGCTGAGAGAGCTCAAAAAAGGCTCCCTTAAGCCATCACATTTATGGAATAAAGTCGTTGGCTAGCAGTCAAATTACATGTGATGGAAAAGGTACGCATGAGACTCCTTGTACCCACAATTTTCTTAGTTCCTTGATAAATTAATCTTGGAAAATCCATCTGCTATTCATGTGTTAATGGCATGATTGGTGTTCCAAGCTCAAATGCATCAATGGTCACTGTGTCACACTGCTCATTTGTGGATTTTTGCAGAATAGATTGAAACTGGAGGAGTTCTTGGCCCATTTACAGCTTATGCCTTTACCTCCAGTGGAGACTGTACAAAACTATCACTAGTTTGGTTAAGGTGTCAGATGAATCTGTCAAAGAGGGAAACATCCCCACAGACTCAACCTTTGATCCAACTGCTTTATTACTCAACAAGTCATAGGATGACAGTGTTGTGGATATTTGGTTAGGCAGGGCAGAAAATTTATCTATGAAGTGCAAGTTAATGGAAATGTTTTGTTTATATTTTTTTAATGGCAGAAACACAGTGGACAACTTTAGGAAGACTGCCTAGAGATTCCAAGAAAAATTTCACAAAATTTCATTACTCTGAAAGTGAGGATTTCATATGCAACAGCACTAAAACCTTTGCTGTAGCTGCAACTATCTCCTGCCACAGAAGAGTAAACGAATCAGTGACCTAGGTCTATAGCATCCCTGAAGATGTCAATGAATAATTCACCAAATGTATTCTTGGATCCAAATGCAAATCGGTTTCAAGTTAACATAATTAATGAAAGCCATGACAACAATGAAACATCCCAAGAGGATGTGGGCTCTGACCCACCACATTATGAAGAAACATCTTTTACCGATGAAGCACATAACAGACTAAGAATCAGTTACAGACCAGGAAAAAAAGAATTATATGACAATTTCCTTCAAAATGGGGAGAAAATGGAAGCTAGTCTGCATCCCTATGATACTCACACTAAAATGTATTATCTACAAACTTTTGGCCATAACACAGTGGATCCAGTTCCAAAAATCGATTATTATAGAAACACTGGCAGCATCAGTGGGAATAAGCTCAACAGACCAAGCTTATTAGAAATTCATGAACAACTGGCAAAGGTAAGTGGAAAGGAAAGATATGAATTTTCTCTATGCCATTTCCAGGCTGTTAATTCTGTTTATTAATATGAGAAAGTTCTTAAATTCATACACCTCGCCCAAGAGAGAATGTTCAAGTAATTACTTACTATATTTCCTTCAGTAGCTGGAGTGTGTTTTCTGCTCAGTACCCTCCTCAAAGGAAAGATTTTTATTAAAAGTTGATAGTAATACACATGATTAGCAGAAAAACTTACCTTAATCTTGTCTAAGAGTATAAAATTATGGAATCTCTTCTGTTTCACTTAAGAGTTTGGACAGTATCAATTTATAATTTAACCAAGGTACACAATCCACTCTTATTCTAAACTTTAATTTCATGTCAATGCATAACTAAGTTTCAGATTCCTCTAGTTGTATTCAGTAATATATGTAAGTATAATTAAAAATGTTATGTTCAAGCAATTCAATTTCAACCAATCAGAAATCCCAAGCGTGACCTGTTTGTTGCTGTAACAAACCATTCAAACAGCAAGAAAGAATTCAGGACAAGGGTTTTGAGGTTGAAAGTGAGGTTGAGCTTAGAAAAGGGACAGCAGGCAAGTTTTCAGATACAGATTCAATGAATGAATTTCAGCCTTCATCCTCATTATAGCAATAAAATTGGATAAAATCTGAAGGGCATCTTGAATGACTACATGGAGAACATTTATGGAGGAATAATTTGGCTAAATTCCCCTTAATGTATAATACAGAAGAGCTGCTTACTTTGCTTATGTAATAGATGGGACAATATCCAAAACTACCAAACAGGATACACCTTTGAAAGATTTTCTAGGGCTATTTGTCCTCTCTGGTTCTGAGTAGGCCTGCTTTTGGTTAACACAGTGTAGGAGTTTACAATTGATATATAAAACCAATGGATTTTATGGAAGAAGTTTTCCCTTGGCACACTCTTCCTGCTTGTTTTTTCTCTCATAGGCACTGCAGTAAATTAATAATGGAATGCCAAAACATGCCCTTTACCACGATAATCCTCACTTTTTTCATCCCCTATAGATACTTGTCAGAAGAATATACATTGGTCAGGTATACTCTCCTGAGTTTTGGACATTAAAAACTTCCACAGGAAAAATGTGGTAATATTAAATCTAGAACAGTAGATTTGTCACTAGCTTCTGTGTTACTACCTCAGATAGGTAGATAGGTGAACTTTACTGACTATTACCTTACCTGTATCATCTAACACTTGATTTCCCTAGGTGGAAGACTCACCTCCATGCAAAATAAACAGCATGGAAAGCTGTAATGAGACCATCTGGGGACAAGAACAAATAGATTAAACACTTTAAAACAGTTAAATTATTTTTAAAAGTTACTGCTAAACAGTGCAAGAATATGATACTGTACTGACTGGTAGACTCTTCCTCCTTAAACCACAACACCAAGTTCTCTGGAAAAAACAGAGGAGAAATACAGGATACACCTACTTACAGAGTGAAAACAAAATCTTTTTTTGAGATTCTTAATTTGGCATTTGTCAGGGCAGGGCTGGAAAGCAAGAGATCATGTCTGTAATCAAACTCAGACCAAAAGTATCAGTATGCAGAAAAACTCCCAGTTCCTTGTCTGCATTGGGTAAAAGTGAAAAGAGAAATCTCCAGAGAAAACCTGTTCTCAGCACCATTCCATTCAGTTTTATGTACTTCTGAGGCGGGAATAATTTGGAGAAGCATCTGATTTTCAGGTGACTGTCCAAATTCCAGCTCTCTAGACATTCACCTGTCTTAAGGAGGTTTAATATAAAGTAATGAAATCAACCAAAAATATAGCCATTAGGAAATTAGCACCTGGCTCTTTAGGATCTTATTAGGACACCTTCTCAGTTTTGGCCTGACTTATTTAAAAATTAGGGTCTCTGCAGACCTGCATAAAATAGCTTATATATAAAGGAGAAACAGGTTAGATGAGTCATCATTTATTTCTAAAAATAAATAAAAAGTAGATGTGAAAATGGAAGAATGTGAATTTGGTATCCCTACACATTCACTGATGTGTCAGCTGCTACTCAAGGGACAAAACATTTCCATTCACAGAAGAAACTTCTTCTTACAGAAATAATTTACTTCAGTAGTGGCCAGAGAGGAGAAAGTGTTGGCTTTGAACATAACATGTATTGTCTGAATGAACATGTACTGGACATTAGCATACTAAGGAATTTTCAGTTTTGATTATTACTGGTTTTTTTTTTCTGTTGCATCTTAAACACAATTAGATAATTTTTTCTGTGTTTTTTTAAGGCTCTCACTTAGAGAAGTTTAAAAAGAAGGCAGATTCCATCCCAAAATAAAATGAGAGGAAAACTGCTCCACAGCTTGGGACTGTTAGGGAAAAGAGCATCATTTATCCTGGTTGTTCCCAGACTTTTTTCAGTATTTCAGTATTTCACCATACAGAAGGATAATCTTATGCCTCTCAAAATAGGAAGGTGAATGGCAGAGGTAATGGGATTTTTGCTATACTGGCAACCTGCTGTGTCCTTATGTGAGTTGTGGCCCTGGTCTGGGATCCACTACCCAGAGCACTGGAACAAACGACCCACCATTAGCATGGCTGGAGTTATTCCTGGCTGTCCCATAGACTCACACTGTGACCTTGGACAAATAACTTTGGTCCACAGAGCTTATTCTGAAGAATAAACAAACACAAGGTCACCAAATAGTAGATAAGTAGGAAAGGGAATTAAGATGGTATGAAAAAGCTGAGTTCCTATCAGGAGGTAAAAGCAGCATGTGCCTATCCACCAGCCCCAGTGTGCAGCAGGGTCTCTGGCCACCACTAAAGAGGGGATGAAGTGTGCACTGAGTGTGTATGGGGGGGTTACACTAATAACCCAAGATGTATGTCTGGAGAAGATGCCTTATTCCTTTTTTCTTAAAAAATAAAATCTGGGTTTACCATACCATACCCCAAAGCAATCCCACACTCCTCACCCCCAGTTTTTTTTGAAACTCAACTGTCCCGTCAAAGTCCATTGCCAGGTTCTGATAAATTTTATGTTTGACTTCAGATTTCTGAACATCACACAACCATTCCCGTTGTGCTCTGATACTGGGCTTAACATCAGAAGATACATATTCATATTTAATGATTTTTTTTTCATATGTACTTTTTCAAATATCAGAATGTAAGGCAGTCTGAAAGAAACTTCAAATATCTAGTTTCCACACTGCTGGAATCAAATGTGTGTCATCTTTTAGCAAGATGTGTCAGTTTTTGCACATATTAAGCCACAAAATGCCAATTAAATCTCTAAAAAAATAGCCCAAGTAAGTGCTATTTCACAGCTGATGGCTGGTGATAATTACTTGGGCTTAATATTTACCCTACATAAGAAATCATCTAACCTTTCTTCATCTTGGCTGTTCTCCACACTTGTTATGGAAACTTGATGAGCTCATCATCTCAATCCCCTCAGGAGATGAGGGCTAAACTGTTCTGAAACAAGGAAAAGAAAATGTGCTGGTTTTTTAGGGGGGTTTTTGTAAGTAGGTAACTTCTTATGTTGATAGCTTTTCAAAATGTCATTTTCATTCCACATCCTTAATGCGTGAGTAGCACAGGTACAGCTGCCTGGTAAATAACCAATCACTCACTAAGGCACATCTATTTAAAATGCATTTATGGAAGGTTTAAGGCCATAATTTATCATAATGGCATAGAGACCACAAATTCATTTAAAGTACATAGGAAACAACTTGTTTCCAGTAAAAAGACTGAACTTTTTTTTGTCTTTCAAATTCCAACCACTGTAAGCAAAAAACCTTATATTATTCTGATCATCTTTAATAATTTGCTGTATTTTGAGCAAATACCTCACTATTTTAGAGTAAGAATTATCAAAATTATCTAAGTAACTCAGGAGCTCAAAGCCACAGGCTTTCAATAGATCTTTTATTTCTGTTTCATTTAGGGCCAAAAGGGCTATAGGCATCAAGTTTAATCCATGTCAAAATGGATTAAAACTTAATTATTTGTGAGCACAATACTGGATTAATTGTGTTAAAGGCATCCTACAGCCTTGCATCATGGTGGGTAGAGTCTCCATCCATGAGGAGAGAGTCCTAAGATATGATAAGCATCATATACAGCTGATCTTTGTCTGTTTCGGTTTTGATTGTTGGGGCTGAGTTCATAGATAAAATTTAAAAACAGCCTTGAAGCTTAGGCAAGGTAAGAAAATTTCATATATTCCACAGAATCATAGATGGTTCTCCTCCTTGACCTGTTTAGTTAATATGAAAAATATCTTCAGCTCCCTTCAAACCCTAAAAGCATCTTTATTCCTCTCAAGAAGTGACACGTGCTCCTGACCCTCTGCCAGGCTGGGGTCCTTCCTAAAGGTCTTTGCAGAAGACCCAGACAATACCAGGCAATAGTAAACCTAATGCCACCCCCTCACAAAAGCAGTCAGAATTTTGTATAAAAAAAATTTAAAGGAAACAAAGCACCAATGATGACAAGTATAACCTCAGCACCATGACTAATCCATATTCAAGCCACAAGAACTATGTAATGATGCCAAATTGACTCAAAAACCCCCTGGGGCAGATGTGAAGAGATAAAATACAGATTTATATCTGTAACTGAATGTAAACAATCTGAAATTCTGGGCTACTTATTCTGGTTGAATATGGCAATTCCTAATCCTATCTGCTACGTTCATACCAAAGGTGTCTAAACCACAGGAAGGATTATTAATTTACTGCATTATTTACTGCATTTCACTGCTATTTCTCTGACTGTTTTCAAGAATATGTTACCCATTTGCTGCTGTGATGATGTCTGTACCTTCTGTACTTGTACAGAAAACTTCAACAAGTAACTCCTCTGCCGTGCAGCACTCAGCTAAGTCTCTTCCCACTGGTGAGCAAATAGCCCTGTTTCTACACTTAACCATTATTCATGAATTATTGTAGTAGCATGAAGAGACCAACCACAAGACCCTCATTGTGTTAAATGCTCTACTAATATATCAGCACATCATGTATGCTGAATACAATTTACAATACAACAACTTAGTACCAGATAATGATGCATTTACTCTGCTAAAGCAATTCTGTTACCTTTTCTCCTGTTAGCAAGCCCACCAGCTGATGCCTGGTGTGAGCAGAATATTGCACTCCAGATACAGTAAAACCTGATCTTCCTTGGAATTCCTTTATTCCATATCTCTCTTATGCAGCCAGGTGTCCTCTGCTTGGCACAAAAAATAATTTTTTTTCTATGTGATCCTTCAGAACATAGCTGTGACCACCGGCTCGGTCGAGAGAGTGGCCAATGGAGAAAGCACCACTGGAGATGAGGCAGCAGTCAGCAAAGAAGAGGACAACAAATCAGGACTTGTCAAGTTTGGATGGGTGAAGGGTGTGCTGGTGAGAAATGCACCTACATTTCTGAAACAAACAAACAAACAAACTATAAAAAATAAAATTTAGGATTATACCTGTAACACTAAGGTCTTTTAGAAAACAAGAGAAGGAGGCAGACTTGAGGGATGTCTGGAGTGCTTGTAATCTACATTATCACCCTTCTGGTTGTGAACACTACTTTCAATGTTGCACTAATGCAGAATCTTTTTGTTTAAAACCTAGGTAAGATGTATGCTTAATATCTGGGGTGTGATGCTTTTTATTCGACTTTCCTGGATTATAGGTCAAGCAGGAATTGGTATGTATCTTATTTAATATCATTTTCAATAGAGAAAAGGATAAAGAGGATAATCTATACATGATCATGATTAATATATTATCCGAGATGTGCATTTGCATGCTGAACTAAATAATGATTTCAAATGCTTGCCAGAGTAAAAACTGTTAATCCTCAAAACTATTGAAATTTTCCAGACTTGCAACTAAATTACTGCTTCACAGCATAGGTCTGTTAACTATGCATATGATCATCACATTTGAGTATTTCTAAGCTTTGGTGAAATTTGTATTTATATACTGTAACAGATGTAAATTTCATGACTTGGGCCAATTTCTAATACGTATGTACAGAGCCAAACTTTATGAGTTCACACCTTGCTTATCTGTGAATCCCAAACCTTGTCATCTACATATTAAAAACAATGCTTCTTCACACCTCTCTGCAGAGTTGAAAACAGAACTAGAAGGATTCAGTTTCATCAGGATTTTGTTATTTTTAACTATCACACAGCACTAGATACTAGTGTAGTACAAAACACCAAGTTTTAAAAACTCTGCTACATCTTTCTTATAAATTAACTATATACCCTTCCTTGTGCAATTTAATTAGTCTAGATCCCAGACCCAGCTTTGTTGGGTGTTTAGTGAAAACAGTGAGAGAGGAAAGGGTTCACAACACCACCAGAACCTCCAGCAACTAGAAGTAGCTCAGTAAAGTGCAGTGCATTAGTAGTTTCTGTATGGTACAACTGCCTTTTTGGACATGCTGCTCCCTGTGTTATATGATCATCCTGCCTAGATCAACGGGCCCTGAATCTTTGAATGGCACCCATATGGCATAAAAAGCAGCAGCCTGAAGGGTAGATGGCAAGTATTCCGGTTCAGGTTCTCACAGAATGAGAACATTAAGCAGACACCAACTGGAGTCCAAGCTCTGGCCAACTCTCCTGATCTTGGATAAAACGCAGGTGCTCAAATTCAGATAAAAATCATTCACTGCCTTGTTAATGGAAGTGAAATGAAATACTGAATGGAATTATATCCATTGGAATTTGCATGATTAAAGTCTCATTTCCAACAAAATACAGTAATATCACAGAGATAATAATAAAACCAAGAAATAAACGCTTATTAAGAAAACAAATTAAGTCATAAACTTAGAAACACAAGTAGAAAACAAACCAAACCAAACCGATCAAAGTTTCAGAATTAAGCGGAAGAACTTTACCTACTTTTGCAGAGCTCCATGTGTGGCTCTAGTGCTGTGCCTGACAAAGGGGTACTTGCTGATTTTATGATGCATACCAAATGAGAACGTACAGCCCAGGGCACTCATAAGTATATGCCTTGCCATGAAAATTCTGCATCTTAATATCGCCAAGTCTTTGCTCTGGGGCTTCATGCAAAATTAGTTTTTAAGGGGAGTTTAGTAACTTATTGAGATCATCAAGAAGTATTACTTTGTTTTGAGGTGTGAGAATAGCCATAGGCAAGAGTAATTCATTTTAAAACAACTTACTTAGCACCCATATGCCTGGTTTTCAATCTAAACTTTAATCAGATTTTAACATTAATTTGCACCAACATCAGTTACAGCCTTTCTGCTTTCATATTTAATTTCACCATTTTAATTCACCGATAAGCAGACTCTCCTTTCTTATGGCTTATTGCTCTGCTGTTGCTTTTTAATATTGCATGCCATATGTAAGGAGGTTAGTTTTACTTCTGAAAATGAGACATCAAATTCCATTTGAATAATTTCTCAATGCATTTTCTGAATGTCTTATAAGCAATGAGCTTTAAGTCCCTAGCCAAGCTGCTTAAGGAGAACAGTGGTGGAATTTCATCATCACCAAGACTCAGGGATTTCACTGGATACTGCTACTAGCATGGAAATTAAATGAGTGAGTTAAATCACCATCTGGGCACCATTTATATCCCCATCATTAGAGGGCCAAAGAGAGAAAACCCAATTATTTCCATATCTTGATAGGCTGTCTGGGGCAAAAGCTCTTGCAGGGGAAAAAAATAATATTCCAACAAGGCTCTCTGTTTATCATCAGTTGAGAAAAAAGGGATAGTATGGTCCTGGCAAGGTTCCAGGTCCAAAACTAGTTTGGTATTTCCACCTCTCATCTGGGGATTAGCTGAAATTTGCATTTGTACCTATCCACAGGATGGTGAGCAAAAAGCAGGGAAAACCACCAAGTTTATGTTAACTGACAATCAGGCTTGGAATATTACAGTTATGCTAAATTACTTTATAATACAATGATATTTCGGTTGTACCACCTTATTTTATGCACTCTTCCTCTAAAATGTTGATTTTTTAAAAAATTAATATTACAGCCTTCCCAAGCACATATTACTCGCCAAATGAGCAAAATATCTTACCTTATTTATAACAGGAATTGTGAAATGCAATAGAGAATCCTGGAAAAACACTCCTTAGAATGCACATGCACTTAACAAATATTTTTAAAACTCCTTTAAGAATTTGTCCAACTTATTCAATTTAAGAATCAACAGCTGATTAGAAGTAAGATTTAGCCACTTCTCAGGCACAAAATTTGCATGGTTTAACAATATCCATCTATTTAATGGTAGCTGACCAAAAGGAATGACCATTTGGATTTTTTTCCTTACAGACCTGCATACAAAATAGGTGCATGACTAGGTATAGAGGCTCAGATCACTTTAAATATCCTACTCTATGTTACATATAATTTATATCTCACACATCATACTGCTCTGTCTTAAAGGATTGTGATAACATGGCTTCAACATAGGCAGCATAGAACATTCATCCAGGGACTGGACGTCTATAACCATCCAGTATGAACTGAAGTCAGGAATCTGATCTGGAAGCCAGAAGGTAGAAATACAGCAGATAAATCAATATGTTTGCAGTACTTCTGGCTGGATGTCATTTCTAGGATCTGAGTTTCAATTTGGATGAGCCCTGGTCAATAAATATTGCTTCAAGCAATGTATAATCTTCAGTTCCACACTGAAGACCTACGTACCTTATGGAAACAAGAGAGCTATTGTGTAAAGTGTTAGCAACTTCAGATAAAACTAGGAACTTGTTTGGCACCAAACTGTAATTGCTTCATTATTTTCCTCAGGTTTGGGTTTTTTTTTTCCTCTCGTAGATACAAATGGGAATAGAAGCAATAAAGTTGAGAGAAAAATGTCATTATTTCTTCACCTGACTTGAAACATCAAAGTTTTCTGGAACTATAGAGGCAAAGTCTTTTTGGTACTGCCAGAAAACGTAACAGAAGCAATGGCCACAAATGTAACTTGGGAGGTCCAGTTTGCACACAAATAACAACTTTTTCACTGGGCAGATAGCCTAGCCTTGGAACTTCTGATCCAAAGAGACTGTGGGATGTTTGTCCAAGGAAGTTTTCAACATACAGCTAGCTAAGTCCATCACTGACTTAATCATGCGTTGGCAATAGTTCTGCTAGGACTGGGAGGCTGAGCTACAGACCTTCAGAAATCACTTCCAACCAATATGTCTATAACTCTAAACCATACAGGGCACTCCTACTCATACAGTTTCTAGCACAGTTCCACAAAGGTAACAGCAACTTAACCAATCGTATAGCCAAAGACTGGAAACATACTCAGATTTCAGAGCCTTACTCAAACCGAAACCCAGCTCACCTATAACCAATCACCTACCACTGATCATCAGAAATTTTGTCTGATTTAAGTATTTTAAATTTAAATAATGAAATGAACTGAAATTAAAAATCTGTTTAATTTTGCAATTTGGTTATATAAGCTAAAACAAAAAAAAGATTCTAAATTCCCTAAGATTATATATTATAGATCACCTGTTAAAGCAAATGGCATCTAAAAAGGCAATATTCCCATTTTCAAATATTTGTCTTGTGTTAGAGTAAAAGTACTCTGAGCAGGGAAAGTGGCATATGAGGGAGCTGGGAAGCACAGCACTTGATAGCTTGGCAAGTAAGGACATAGAAGGTCTTGTCTCTGTACCTGATAGAATTTTTTCCTGGTGCACAATGAAACCATACAGTCAGTCTTTCTATGAGTCAGTATTTAATTAACTCATGAAAGACAGCAGCATTCTTACAAGAGCTTTGATTAATGTGGTGATCTCTCTAATTAAACAGTCAAGATATATATTAAAGGAAGATACAAGCACCCATGCCAAGGGACACTTGTTTGCTCATTTCCTCCAGTCTTTGAAAATCATGAGAACTTCTGCCTGGGGTACTTTTAGCAGGAAGAGTCACTGCTTGAAGACTGATGGGGGTAATTACTTACAGTGATATGGACTCCTTGGAAATGTTCTGAAAACTGCAAGTGGTCAACAAGCCAGCTTTTCAGTTTATTGCTCTGATTCTGGTCAGAAAATTCAATTTATCGAGAGAATCATTTACAGGAATCATGGAACATGAGTAAAATACTTTATCTTCTTAATTACTGGGTTGTCAACTTCTGCAATAGCAACTAATGGGTTTGTCCGTGGAGGTAAAAATTTTAGGTTACTACTGTTTTGAGCCCAAAAGGGTTTTCATGTATTCTTTTCATATGAGGCAAACCAGACTGACGATAAACCAAATGCTGCATCTAAACGAAATTGAAGGTAACAATTCCTGCCACACTTCTAATCACAATTCATGGCATGCTTGAGTCCTCACTTGTAATAAATACCAGATTTCAGTTCACTCTCTGAAGTACATTTCAGATGCTCCTGCCTACTGCTGAGCAAGGGATGACTTCTGTTTTTTCATGGAGTTCTTCTGCTACCTTTCATCAAGTCTTTTATTCAGAGCATTCCAGGTTGGACATCCTTGGACAAACTGACACATCTTTTCCTCTCATTTTAAAGACCCGTGTAGATCACTGGATATCTTAAATTTAATACCATTGTTGTAAAACTTCTTACATTTCAGCCACTCCTTGGAAGACGAGCAAACATTTCGCTGGAAAAGGGCATGTCAGGTATTTTATGAAGCAACATTTTAGTGCATTTCAGAGTATTAAAGTTGTAACTGGGCTGCTCCAACCTCTGCAGAAAATGGCAAGTTCTTACTGCATCATTTAAGCAGAAAAGGTATTTGTATACACTTGAATATGCTTTCTTTTTCGGATCTTTCAGGTCTTGGAATCATAGTTATTGGTCTGAGTGTAGTAGTAACAACATTAACAGGTATCTCCATGTCAGCCATTTGCACTAATGGAGTAGTAAGAGGAGGTAAGTGCATATGATCTATTGAAAAATATTAAAATCTGCAGATTTCTATTAGAAAAAAATATTTGAAGTAACTGTTACAAGAACAGCAATAATAAATATATTGGAGTGAACTCTCTCAATGGATCAATATTAAATTAAAATGTATATAATCTTAAACACTTCTTGACAACAAATAACAAGTGCCAGTGAGATTAAATAATTTACTGATTAAGTATTATGCTCCTTTCATGGCAACATGCAAAAAAGATTAAAGATTCACTGCATCACTATGCAGGTGCTTTAACAATGTACCACAGCATATGATGTTTCAAGCCAATATTGGGATAGACCCAAGTAAGTTAGAGCCTGCCCAGAAGTGAGAACCTGAAGTGAGGTTCTCTGTGCTCTATGTTACTATGTTACGTATCATGAAAAATGATTTGAAGGTCCAATTCTGCATGTTAATATGCTCTGAAAAGATTTCTGCAACAGAAAGGGATGGAGAAAAGTTCAAAGGTAGAATCAGCACATTCTTCCTTTTATCAGTGCCCTCTATTAATATGAGGCAAATATTGATTATATTTGTTAGGCTAAAAGCAGAGATTCCCGCGGAATTATTTATGTGAGAAACATGAGCAAAAACTGAGCATTTATTTGGTTGTGCTGAAGTAATAATAATTTCTGTCTGCAGGTGGAGCGTACTATCTTATCTCAAGAAGTCTAGGCCCAGAGTTTGGTGGATCTATAGGACTTATCTTTGCTTTTGCAAATGCAGTCGCAGTTGCTATGTATGTAGTTGGATTTGCTGAAACAGTTGTAGAACTTCTCAAGGTAAATGTAGATGTTTCATCTATATAATTACATTGGCTTGGGTTATTTGTTTTGTGGGTGTTGGGTTTTTTTCGTTTGGTTGGGGGTTTTTTGTGGTTTGGGGTTGGTTTGTTTGTTCCATGTATTTAAGTGGTGATAAATTTTAGATGAGGATAGAGGGACATTTTAGCAGGAAGCAATCTCTAAACATGCCATATAGTGCTCCTCCATTACATCTACCTTGTTGATATATTTCATTCATTTCAAGCATTTCAATATCAGAAAAGGAACAGACATCTAATTAGACAGCCTAATAACCCAACTACAAAGAGCTAGCTTGGTGTCACAAATCACTGAAACTTTGACAGCTCACTGTTTTCTATTTCACCTCGTTACCTGAGCCCACCAGCTGGGCAGAGACAGAGTGGTTCTAATATTTCTTACTGCTTTCAGGAGAGTGATACACTGATGGTAGATGAGTCCAATGACATCAGAATAATAGGCACCATAACTGTGGTATGTCTTCTTGGCATCTCTGTTGCTGGCATGGAATGGGAAGCAAAGGTAAACCTTTAAAATGACATAAAAGCAAGCAGTATATTAGAGTGCTGTACAGCATTTGTGGGTGAGGAATGTTATAAAGCAGGTGGAATCTTCAAAAGCATTTCTTTCAGATTATGCTTAATCTGTCTAAAAGCAATAGCAGTTTAACCATTAGGTTCAATGAAAACACAATTACTCCATGCTCTTCCTTGAACATACATTTAAATGGGAAGAGGAAGTCTCTGTTCTGCAGATAGCTTGATTAACTTCATCTTTATAATTTATGGCATCATTTAGAGCCTTAGGTAAGTGCCCCTTTTGCCCTTGTTTTTGATGCAGCTTGGCAGAACAAACAGTAGTAAAAACAACATAAGGTTTTATGGTACTCTCTCAACCCCTACCCAGCAGAAGAGTTCTCTTCCTCTGCTTGGTATACACATCTTGATCTCTAACGATCTCCGCTATTCCTTCACTTATAAAAAAGTTGAAAATGGAAATTCAAACAGAAATACTTTAGAGGGTGGAATAGAGTCATTGTAATCATGCCCAGAATAGCACCCTTCTTTTTACACTGCTGTGATAGAGACTCAAACTGCTTATAATAGAGATCAGAAGAACAACTCGATATTATAACCCTTGAAGTGATAACCCACTGCAGCTAAACATTTTTATAATAATATAAAAATATCTTATGCTTGATATTAATGCATTATCTGTTTCATTTTGCCTTTTTCTTGAAAAGAAACAGACATAAAATCAAATTACAACTATAGATTTCATAGCTCCCTTAGTAAACTCCTGCTGTTGTCTTTAGCTGATTCATCTTGATTCTGTAATAGTGAACACATACAGATAACTTAGAATATAGCCATCTCCACAGTCAATTGAAATAAAAAGCATCAGGAAAATCTTTTGTTTCTATTAATAGGCTCAAGTTATTCTTCTAATTGTCCTCCTTGTTGCCATTGCAAACTTCTTTATTGGGACAGTCATTCCTACCAACAATGAAAAGAAGGCAAGAGGCTTTTTTAATTACCAAGGCAAGTAACCTTATTATCATAAAATAGTAGGTCTGTATTTTTTTGGCTTCATACTGAGCTAATGATCCCACTGAAAAAGGTCAGAAGATCAGGGTCTTCTACCTGAGTTTAAGCAAGCTTGCAAACCAAGGGAATTTATTTAATCTTTGAGTCTGTCCCTGCTGCTGAAGCTGAGAGCACTGTTAGCTGCAGCTTGAGTCATTTAGGTACCAGCAGAGCACAGATAAACTTCTACACAGAGCTACGTGCAAGTGCAGCAGTGACACTCTTGTCACTTCAATAAGGACCTGTAGGTCTGAAATGCAGACAAACACACCCTACAGGGGACCAGATCAAGGAAATCAAATTCACTTTGCTTATGATATGAGACAGATTCAAACCCAGTCATCCAGACACTAAAGACTTGCTTGTTCACCTCCTTTATTAAGTAAGCATGGAATCAAATCCTAGTGTTACATTTAATTTTCACCTATATTTGCAGCATCAATATTTGCAGAAAACTTTGGACCAGATTTCAGAAGTGGAGAAGGATTTTTCTCGGTGTTTGCCATTTTTTTCCCAGCTGCCACTGGCATTCTTGCAGGAGCCAATATCTCAGGAGATCTGAAAGTACGTATTTCATTAACTTCATAATACTAGCTTTAGGCTGAAAAAGAACAAGAAAATAAATTATCAATCAACACTGTATTCAGTTTTAAATCATGTCTTATTTTTGTAAGCAAAACTCACTTTTAAGTATTTGCCATATTATTTAAAAATATCAGTTGTCATTTTATCTCATAATGCATTATGGTTGTTTACAAAAATTACTGCATGTAGATTTGCATTGCTATATCATTTTAAAAACATGTTTCAGTAGCTTGTAATAATACATCATTAATGGTTGGTTAGCAGCACACAAAGAGAAATTATGTGTGCATCTCTCTTTGCAGCACTTCTGCAAAATCTCCTAAAACATCATCCCAAAAAGCACACCTGTAAAGTTCATGTTTGTGCTCACAAGAATCAGCAGAGACTGGCTTTTTATATTCAGGGTCATAGCAAGGGGAAAGCAAACAGAGCATTTAATGAAAGCAACCGTGTCCCAGTCCCATGTCACTACTGCTGCTCAAAGAAAAAAGCTGCAAGTTTGCAGCCTTGACAAAAGAAAAGAGCCTGAAGAGAAAGGAAAAGGAGGTCCACGGGTGCCCAATAGTCTGGCTGTGGCCAACCCATCAGGTTCCCTATTTCCTCTTGCAGTGTAACATTCGTATGAGATGGTATTTCCAGTACCTAAATGTACTGGCAACTTAGAAACAGCAATTTAGATCTAAATTTGCTCTCTTGTTTTTGTGAATTTGCACAGTATATTTAATGAAAAGAGGGGTTAAAGCTAAACACAAAACTGAAGTAATTTGAAGTCGAGCAAAGCATTTGGTAAAACATCTCTAGTAAATGGGAAGCGATGCAATACTTTGTAATACAAGAACCTCAGAAATGCACCAGGGGTATCTGTAACTCAAGTCTTGCAGTCTAATATTAAAAAATATCAAACAAACAAAACCATCTTCTACCCTGAAAAAAAAAAAAAAAAATTTAAAAAGAAGTCCCTAAAAAGATGTGACTCTCGCCTTTAGAGCCCCAGCATGTCAAATGAAGTTATTTGGCTTTACCATACATTTACATATACTTTCTTGCATACCTTCAGGATTCAAACACAGGTCTGTTATTCTGTTATTTCTGTATTGGCACAGTATTCACAAGTTCACCAGATCCTACCAACCCTGACAGACAGTTGTTTCCCTTCCTCCCAGACTTACATGCCTCATCTCCTTTGTTTTCAGAGGACTGCTTTTGAAGCCAAACACAGAGATAATAACGCAGAAACTGAGCCACTAATAGCATTTATGAGATTCAATTTTTAATTTAAAAAAAAATAATCATTGTACTTCTGTCCACTGAGACTGAATCAGTCTCACACAATCTCCATCCTTTTACCAGAAAAGAAAATAAATTAAAATCTTCTTTTGCCATATATGGTGCTTTCTATAGGTGACCAACTCCCAAAGCAGCAACATTCTTTCATATGATATTTGGAAAAGTCTGATTAGACCAAGGGCAGCAGTCCTCCCTCTGGCTCTCTGTAGTTGTTGCTGTCTGGCAATTAGTGGATTTTTACAACAAAGTCCTCCAGGCTGCAGAATCCCCACTGAGAAGCTTGAGGTACATTAGACAGGTCTGATTAAATTAACCAGCCTTTCCAGAAATCTAAAAGACAAGTGAAGAAGTATTTTATGAGTGTAAAATCGGCCAATGAAATTTTCTTCAGAATTTGTTGCAAACCCCTGCTACATACGTGCTTCTGTAGCTGCTAAAGACTCAACTAATGGTCTAGTGCACAGCATGTTTACAGCAACAGCCAGTCTGCCTGGTGACTTCAGTGAGTTTTAAAGCAGACCCTAAAGTGCTAACAGCATAGTAGAGGTGTTTAATTATTGATAAAATTTAAAACTTGTAGAGCTGTAGCCCTAAGATTTAATGTTACAGCGTTTAAGACTGAAGCATGAGACTCCACAAAAAGAATGACCCAAGACACACACACCAGAACTGTATGAAGTTACCATGAGCTAAGGGCAAAAGGTTTTATGCAACTGAAATGACTTTGCAATTATTTTCCAGCTCAATAAATTCTTGTTTCATTAAAAATTTATATTAATTATTAACCCAGTTAAGTAATTCATCCATGCTTCACACAACACTCTGAATTTGTTTGTGCTTTTTTCACCCCCATGCAATGAGCATAGTTATAAAGCTACAAAAGTCTGTGGTGTAAAATGCATTCCAAGCATCTTTGACTTAAAAAACCTCACTGTGCCACCTTAGGAAGACAATTCATAAAAAGTGCTTCCTAGCATAAATAAAGACACACTAATTTGTAGGGCTAGCTAATATTAAAATCCCCTTTAAAATTGCAATGTATAATGCAGAGCTTTGAATTCTTAGTTACAGTTGCATGACTGAAGCCAATATTGCTGTGAGCCAGAGTGCAGGCATTATAACCCAGCCCTATTAAATTATGTAATTTAAAAGCTAAATCAGTGAAAGAAAGTACCTGTTGTCAAGACACAATTGCTAGTTGGTGATCACAAAAGTACCATATTCTGTGCAGGGTGACTACATCTGTCTTACCAATTCTTCAAAAATGGACCTGTCTTGTCATCCATAGGAGTTTGATAGTTCAGTAACTATTTATCCATTAAAATAAAGCCTATTGCAATATAAAGAGAGTTTGGAGCTCCCAGAAACAGAGCGCAGCACTCTCCTGCTGCTATAAATATACAACCTCTGCTTCTGCTGAATATCCTTCACTATGCCCAGGGTAGTGCACCACAGACTGCTTCAGTGCCTATGTGTTGGGACAGGAAATGCTGGTGCAGGTCTAAGTGACAACAATCTACCTCTAAAGGTGTCATCTCAGTGTGGCAGGACTCCTTAGCACACACATGCTGCAGCACACCGGCTCACAGTGGTTTTTTTGGTAACTGCTTTCTTTTAAGGATCCACAAATCGCGATACCCAAAGGAACCATGTTGGCCATTCTGATTACAACAGTTGCTTACATTGGCGTTGCAATATGTGCAGGTAAGTAAAAAAATCTCTCCTTCACATCTTAATTTACACACAGTTTGTAAGCCTGACATGCAAATGAATTATTAGCTTCGCTGCTTTTTCATCCTGTGGATTTATTATGTAGATATAGTTGTTTTGATTTTACTGGATGCAGAAACATTGGGGAAAAAAGAGGCAGTCAGAAGAAAATAAAGTCCCTGTTTGGCAGCTGGACTTTTGTCTGACTTTGTGTGGTTATTTTTGACTTGGTGACAAAGAGCACTAGCACATAGTATCCATAGAAAAGATTAAAGCAATCTCTGATCAATCTGCTGGTCTTTTGTTCCTCATTCTCATTGAAATTTCACATGGCTTCTACTTTCTCTTATTAGTCTTACTGAGTAGTGATCAGCAACAGAGCAACACATATATTTTGTATCTTTATATGTCAAAGACAGAAATCAATTGCCTGTCTTAAAGAAGACACACTGTATGACTTGGTGCTCTAAAATACTGGAATGTGAGGTAACAAAACAGACAATAATAAAAAGGAGACCTGTACTGAAGCCATGAACCATGTTGGAGGAACATGCAATTAAATTCTCATTACAAGGGTACAATAAATCTCTGTTCAAGATTAAGAGGTTTTTTTCTCTATTTTAATAGTACTGTAAGATGGAGTGTCATAAATTACACTCTTCCTCATCAGCAAGTACCTCAATACTGTATGAAAGCCCTTCAGGGTACTCCAATCTCAAGTCTTCTTAACTTTTGTGGTTCTTGTACTTTATGCAAAAGGCAGAATACCAGAGTCAAGCTGAAGCTCAGATTATGGCATTGTTTTCATATAAATTTCCCCTTCAATCAAAGTTGAAGTAGCCAATCTTTATTTTCTGTTGTAAATTTCTGTTAATGCATTGTTCTGTTCTCACAAGAAGTAGTTGTATTTCTCTTTTAGAGGTATCTGCTTTTCAGTGCAATACCTTTTTTTTTTTTAATGTTTGCATATTAGTTTTTCAAACAGATAATGGTTACTTTGGGACTCTGAATAATGACATACTTCAAGATACCACAAACTTACATTTTGGCTTTACATTTTGATCAGCCCTCTAAGTTCACTCCATATACTCATTCCTATTTCTGGTATCAAGTAAAAAATGGACAGCATATATATTAATAAAACAATAAGGACTTAGGTAATTTTTCCCAATTAAAGTTTTTGTCACCTGATTGGTATCCACAGGGCTGTGACAGTTTGAACAGCTGATGATCTTTGTCTCCAAAGCAATTGCGTGGCCTTCTTAAAAAAAAACAACTGTATGTCCAGACCTAGCTGACCTTTAACAAGTACCACTATTCAAAGTTCTCACAGCAACACAGTATATTTCTGAGTTCATTAATTTCACATTGATCTCTAGGTAATTATTTTAAAAGTAACAAGTAAATATTTTCTCACAGACATGAAAAACTAAGCTGCAAACCAGAGAAGTAATCTCTGCCCAACATGAAATTTTGCTCTTTGGGATAAGACTAAGGCAGCAGTTGTACAAAATGCATGCAGACTAAGAGTCAAAGTGTGGCAGGAGCATTCTTCTGATGCTACAAGAAAGGAAAATAATAATATATTATTGTTTCCACAGCCTCCTGTGTTGTACGAGATGCTACTGGGAACGTCAATGATACAGTGGTACCTGGAATGAGCTGCAATGGATCTGCCTGCAGCCTGGGCTATGATTTTTCCAGATGTGCAAGTCAGCCATGTGATTATGGGCTGATGAATAATTTTCAGGTTTTAATGATATAATACATATAATCATAAGCAATACATGAATACATAAGTACAAACATTCAAAATCATTATTTGCTGACAACTAACTGCAGCAGGACATCCACTTTTATCCAAAAAAGTGAACACTACAGGAACAATCCAAGGGAAAATCCCCTGCATTCCACATACATTCCTTCATACTGTCCATCACTACCTTCCCCCAGCACTCTAGTAAGGTCTTTAACTCCTCTTACAACAAATACCACGCAGCAGTATATGTTGTAACACCTTTAAACTCAAAATCTATCCTTAACAGAGATCTCAAGAATACCTGAGCAATCCATCTCACTGGTCTTTACACATGGATGTGATTTTACCTCAGGGATTCTGTGGTCACTGGTAAAGGTTTGTGCAACGACACAAAAAAATGGAGTTCTGACTTCTTAAAAAAAAAAAAAAAAAAAAAAAAAAAAAAAAAAAAACCAACAAGAAAAAAATAGTTGAGTGAAATACCAAATGAAAAGTAACAGGGTCTTCCTCCTAGGCCAGAGAGAGAATGCCATTTCTATTCTTCATAAATAAAGCCTAGGTGAAGCATCAAAGAAAAGCAGTTCTTCTGCAGCCTGACAGCCACAGCTCCCAGCTGCCTGTTCAGCCCCTGTGCTTCATGGCCCATCAAAGGAGGTCACCACCCACCTGCACTTGCTTTTCACCCAGCCATTGGTAGCTTTTCAAGTGCCTTGCTTTTTTCCCAGCTGGCTCTGCTGAACGACTAGGCTGGGTAACCACCTTGAAAAGGATATGTTTTCCCTCTTACAAACTACTCTCCCTTCCTTTCTTGATCATTTGCCATCCTCATTCTCACCTCAGTTCAGCTGCCCAGACCTAGGGCAGTCCTTAAAATCAGTGACATCCCCACAGCCATAAACAATTTAACTTGAGTTAAACATTTATCTTTGCCAGACTAAAGTTAGAAAAAAAAATGTCTTCATTTCACAAGTCTCCAGGATCAACTGGTTTCTCTCCTGGATTACACTGCACACACCAAAAAGCATCAAGCACATCTGTCCACTTCCTCTTTCAGCTTCCTTGTCTGGTGTTCCTCAGCAACCCTTTTGCTTCAGTGGTCACCAAGGCAAGTGCAGCCCCTCAGGGGGGGCTGAGGGAGGCCTGACAGCATTTACAGTTTGCAGCACCACTGTTATGCCAGCACAATCAGGCATTTTCTCTCCTTTTTAGCCATATTCTATAATCAAGAAAAAATCCAAATCAAACCAGAGAAAATGCTTTCAATCACATTTTGTACTTCGCTGGTTTTTTCCCCACCATTTCCATTTTCCCCTATTGCTTCAAGCTGACTGTTTACGCATCAAGTAGAGGCTGTTACTTATAGCAACCAGTTAGTAAAGGTGAGAAAATCTCAGAGTATTCATCTGCCTCAGCAGACAGCTGTGTACTTGTATAAAATATGGCTATGCTCTGTTTCTTTTTACTAAAACAGGAATACTGTTATTTCCCTACTTCACAGTTGGTTTGTAGTACATTGAATTTAGAACCATGAAAAGCAGAGCCATGCAGAAACAGAGTACTTAAATGGGTCTGTGATCAAACAGTATTCAAGTGTCACCCTCACTATTCTTTTTCTCTTCTTTTCTTTCCTAAAGGTGATGAGCATGGTGTCTGGCTTTGGTCCTCTCATCACAGCTGGCATCTTTTCTGCTACTCTGTCATCAGCTCTAGCATCTCTTGTCAGCGCACCCAAAGTCTTCCAGGTAAAATTAAACGATCCATTTCCTTACATTCTGTTTTACTTCAAAGACACAAAATGTAGTTCAACTCTATGTGCTAAATGTGATATATATTTAACACAGAGATACACGTAGGAGGAAAAAGCAGAGCAAAAAGTATGCATTTTTCAACAGAAATATGCAGGTTTTATCACCTTTGAAGAAGGGTGATCGTGTCCCTTTGGTCAGAGCTCAGCTTTGCTACAGGAGTGGGGGGTTACATGTGTACTTGTTATAGATGGCTTCAAGGATACTTTCAGGACCACTACTATCTTCTTACAGAAAACCACCCTGTAAGCACAGGAGTATCTAGAGGAGCCCTCAGAACCATAAGAATCAGGTGTTGGCAGGTGTGCTCAAACAGGCTGTTTAGAAACTGCCTGGGCCACAGCAATGGGGACAGAATGGGAGAATGAGAGCATGGGACAGAAAGATAACCTGTACAATTTGTACCAGGCCACTAGTTTCCTCCAGTTTAGAGTATATTCAGCTATTCAGTTAATCTTTCTTTAAAATACTGAATAAGTACTAAAGGCCCAAGAATTCTGTTTACCTGGTATATATTAATATAACAAGATTCTGGCTTATCACCTTATCTGAATGTTTAACATGCCGTAGTAGTAGATGTACTCAAAGACATTTTATTTTTGTTTAGCAGAGGCTAGCAAGCTTTTTCACTCAGACAGGGAACTACTCCTGATGCAATAAAATATTGCTTAACAGAATTAAGTTCTGATTTTCTACCAGGCTCTCTGCAAGGACAACGTCTACAAAGGGCTCGAGTTCTTTGCCAAAGGATATGGAAAAAACAACGAACCTATCAGGGGATATGTTCTCACTTTCCTGATTGCTATGGCATTCATTTTAATTGGTTTGTATAATGTTACACAACTGCTATACTATCATTCTGTAATTTATATAAACTGAAACTTAAATACAATTATGAGCTATAGTTAGATAAATTTCCAGTCAGGTAAGCTCAGACATAAGCCCAAGCACACTCAAAGCCCTGGTAGCAATTCCATTATTCTTTAAGAAGGCAAAAAGAAACCAATGGGGGCCCCACTAGCAACTCAATGTCACCACAGCCTAATTTTCAAGGATATGGAGCATGTGACATTCCTGTTCAATCCACTGGAAGAGGGCAGTGCATGGAACTACATGAAATAAGACAAAGCCACAAACTTTGAAAATGGTTTTCAAGTTTATATTGTAGATAGCTGAGGCAATTCTGAGATAATTACTGAGCCTCCACTGCCAAGCCTTCCCCACAGTCCGCTCCAAGGCAAATCCCAGCCTGCCCTCATCGGGGGTAGAAAATCCCTGTTACTACACTGAAGGGATGTGAAGGTTTTTTAATTAGTTTTTCCAAGATTTGAATTTCAAACTGTGTGACACCAAGTAAATGGCAAGCTTAATAGAGATAATTCAGATTGCCATTTAAAAAAGCACAACAGTAAGTTTTAACCATAAATAATCTGTGAAATGCATCTGTCCTCCTCTCAATTCTGTATTTAAAATTCTGAAATTTACACCACATCTACATCATTAAGAGCCAGTCTGTAGAACCAGAGCATCATGTATAACCTTGCATAGCACATAATGTTATTATAATCAGCATCAGTAGACACTACTTACTATGAACGAAGGTCTATCAAGGTGTCCTTAAATAATTACCACAGGAAAATATCCAAGCTCTTCCTGGACGACAAATTCAGTGTACAGATTTAACGCACTGCCAGGAAAAAATGCTACCCAACAATATAGGAAACTGGTGTCTCTGTCTGACTTGTTTGTGTCTGTCTTGCAGCTGAACTGAACACCATTGCTCCAATCATCTCCAATTTCTTTCTGGCTTCATATGCTTTGATTAATTTCTCCTGCTTTCATGCATCATATGCAAAATCGCCAGGTGAGTCTGCATTCAGTGATTTAAATGTGGGCTCCATAGTCTGATAGTTTTTGACTGTATGTCACAGAAATCTGCAGTACCTGTAAAATATCTAAGCTATGGCATAGAAAGTTTTACTGCTCTTATTGAATATGATGACATTTTATCTATCTCCAAATGGCAAAAATAATGGTTTTAGTTTTTACATCCCCTACAGTTGTACAGGATGAAAAAGACTTTGGTAGCTTCCACTGGAGCAGAAAGCTCCTCCTCAAGGTGTTTTTCCCCTTTCTACACCACAAGACAGGTGGATTAAAACTTATTTCAACTCTAGCCACAGGAACAAGCAAAGTACGGTGGACAGCCATTATGTCCTCCTCCAAATTTCCAATGAAATTTACAGGAAAGTTCCTAAGAACAGTAATTGAGCTGGAAATGATGCTGCCTGGAAGGGAATGTTGTAGAACAAGAACAGGTCCATCAAACAACATCATCTCAGCTCTGCAGTGGCTAGTAGCAGAATTGTAAGGTAAAGCACAATGAGTCCTCTTCAGGGGTAAATTGAGAGCCAGCCCTTCTCTACATTTGTGCAGCAAAGGAACATACTGGCTTTTCAGGCCTGAGCATCACCACAGCAGAATAATTCTCATCATCTTCATGAATGAAGGGGTGACACCTTAAGGTCTAAAGTCAATCAGCTGAGCTACACTGTTTTTGGCACACAGGAAAGACAATCTCCTGCTGCTGTGAATCAATTATTCAGTTCAAGGAGAGAGGAATACTATTTTAATTTCCAGTGTGAAGAAACTGCTGCGGTGACATAAATGCCTACATCAACTTCCTTCCTATGGATCTGCATGGTGCCATTTGTTCAGAGGGCAGGAAAGATGAGCACTTCTGTTAATTACCTGCACAGCTGAACAAATGCAGATCTGCTCTACATGGCCTTGGAGCTGAGTAAAAACTACCTTAATGTACCTCACTTGTGTGCATCTGACTCTGCCCCTACTTACACTTCAGACAAAACTGCAGCCATTTTTTGTCTCATTTCTTCCAGTTTCCATTCTAGTTTCTGCCAGTTTGCAGTGATAGATTGTAATAACTCTAAGTCTCCAGGACAGCAAATTTCTTCACAGCATGATGCTCCCATTCCCTCATTAGAAAAATGATCAAAGACAGGGTAGCTCAGCCTCTTCTAGTATCTTCTGTGTTCTTCCTTCTCCAAAGTCTGCTGTGTCGAACACCTGGCAGAGCCCTGCAAACCATGCAGGCTCACTGCTTGCCTTATCGTTTTAATTGCTAGCAGGGGATGGATTCAGTACTGCAGCTGAAGAGCAGCCGGAGTAGTATCTTTTTAAAGTCAAGTGCAAATTATTTTATTTTTCTGACCTGAGGCCAGGCGATTTCCAAGTTTAAGACAGATGCACTTACAGTACTGGGATAAACTCTCCTGTCAGAAAGTGTTCATCTCCCATTAACAAGTCCTGCGTATATGACCAAAAGGACACAGTACCCACTTACCTGGAGTTACAAGAAAACCCATTCTTAGTGATGCAGTAGTGAGTGAGCTTTAATTTGGAAAAAAAGAAAAAAACCCAAACATATAAACAGAATGGCTGAAACCCAGGCTGGACAAAGCAGTGGGAAAGGGTTTATAGTAAAAGGCTTATGCATCCCAGTACTCTATTCACATAAAAATCTATCAGCCAGAAAGTATCTGTTGATACACGATACCTGAGAATCTGCACAGATCATTTCTGCTCCATCTGACTGAGCCTGAAATGAATTGTACATGTATGCACAAGATCACTATTTGATCAATACATTTCATGCTCTTCCATTTTCTTAATTTCTCTTTATACAGGTTGGAGACCTGCATTCAGATATTACAACATGTGGGTATCACTTTTTGGAGCTCTGTTGTGCTGTGGTGTCATGTTTGTCATCAACTGGTGGGCAGCTCTCATCACCTATGCCATTGAGCTCTTTCTATATATTTATGTAACATATAAGAAGCCAGGTAAGGCTAAAAAACACTTTTTAAAAATATATGTTATGCAGCCAGACTGGATTTTACATTAATTAATTCTGCTTACAGAATTAAGCATTACTTTTTTTCCCATATCTTTCTTCAGAGGGAAGTCAGGAGCATCCCATTTTATCCCACTTTATATAATACAGATTAAGATGATAGTTTAGTGAATTTTTGACTGCCTATCAGCTAGTTCAGGTATGATTCAGGGACTGTGTAAACATTCCAGCACACCAGTTTATTCCCACCATGAAATTACTACATTTAGGCTTTTGCTTCAGTATCTATCTTTTCCATCCACACACAAAACACATTAATTTCACTGCACTCCCATATGACTCATCTGTTGTCTTCACTCAAAATATAAACCTGCTGCCCATTATACAACAAAAATGGAAGCTGAATTGCTCACGAACTGATCATTCTCCAGCACCTCCCCACAATTCCTCAGGAAATCAAGAAAGATGGGTGCACTTTATTGCTGGGGGGAAAAAAAAAAAGTAGAAAAGTAGCTTAGCAAATCACAGGAGCTATCCTCAGAAATCTGTGGGTTGATGCAATACAGTACCAGCACGAGACTGGCCAGTTTGGTTATTTATATCCAGCACAACCATCATCTGCAGTATTAAAAACAACCAATGAGAGAGGCAAAATTCTCAGCAGAAGCAGTTTGATTGCAGCTACTGTGGGACAGCAACCCCTGGTGTGAGCTTGTGTTATTCTTTTCTGTTTGTATCACTGCACTGTTGTGTGTCCTCCCTATCTGTCTATAGTGTGTGGTTCTCCTCCCAGAGATATCATCAGCTGTAGGAAAAAGCACCTGTCACAAGGCAGTTGTCAAAAGCACTTGAAGAATTCTGCCCTTTCCTAATATATTGCCAGTGTCCTTGCTGCAAAACAGCAGCTTAAAGCTTGGTTAAATTCAGTGATGACACTGCAAAAGCTATCTATCTATCTATCTCCTGCTTTCTAAGAGAGGGGCTTTTTTTTGGCACTTATTTACCAGCAATTGAAAGGTTGAGATTCATATTCCTTACAAAAGACGTCTACACAAACCTTCACTTAGTCACACAAAGTATTAGCTTAGTATCTTGGCATAAAAAAGCTGGTTTGTAACTGTCTCCATCCACCAAACAGCTGCTCAACAATGAGAAAAGGTTTCTGAGAACAATTTTTGTCCTATGTAGTAAAACAGAGCTAATTGGAGCTAGCCAGGTCCCATCCTAATGGTTTAATTTGTGAAATTCCACATCAAATACACAATGCAGGGGTGTTCATGTTATACATGGGAAAAGGATAAAAAGTTACTGAAACAGAAAATAAAACACATTTAAGCAGAGGAAGAACATTCCCTACTATTTTTATATAAAGAATGAGATTTTTTTTTCCTTTTGATTTTGCATCATGCAAGCAAAACCTATTCTATTACAGAGCACAAAGAACAATAGTTCTGTATCTGTGAAGTGTAAGAGAATATACCCTGCTCACAGATAAAATGATTTCTAACCTTAGAAACAAAACATATGGAAAAGCCCATGGTTTAATCTACATTATTTATCTTTATTACATGCAGAAGTAAACTGGGGCTCTTCTACACAGGCTCTTTACTACGTTAATGCCTTAGACAGTGCTCTGGCATTAACTACAGTGGAAGACCACGTGAAAAACTTCAGGTAAGCTTTCCAGTGAACAACAGAATAGCTTATTCTGAATAAGTACCTCTCCCAAATAAACATAACCTCATTTTCTCCTAACAGACCCCAGTGCATAGCATTAACAGGAGCTCCTATGATCAGGCCTGCACTTCTAGACATCACACATACTTTCACAAAGAACAACGGGCTGTGCATCTGTTGTGAAGTGTACACGGTAAGATCAGCTCAGTTAAATCTGAGATCTTCAGACCTCCAAATCTTTAGATCTTTACAGCTCCACTCTCCCTCAGCACCTAATGTTTCCATTGGTGCTGGTGGGCCTCTGTGCCCATAAGAGAGAGTTGCATTCATTCCTATGTCTGGATGAGAAAGCCATTGGCTGATACGGAGCCTGCTGAAAAATGCTTCCTTGGGTTGCATTGCAGAGTTCACAGTAGATGGAACAAAAATTGTTTGAAAAAAAAAAAGAAGCATTTGAAAGATTTTTTTTTTTTAACAGACATAACAAGGCTTAAAGAAAACACAAACCCCCCCACAAAGTTTGAAGGATTATAGTGCAAGAGTCAAATTACCCAATTTCTATTTCCAGCTTTGCCACTGATTTGCAGTGTTGGGGTTTGGCAAGTAATTCAGATCTCTTTGCAGCGGTTTTTCCAAAACTGAAAGAATGTTAATTTTGAAGATAGAGATGCTCTTCTGAGATTTAAAGAGAGAAGCAAAGTGTATGTCTAGTTCCAAATACACAGGAAATTGTTTCTTAAAGGATGAAGATTGAGTATCTCATTAGGACTGAATGAAAATAGATGGGTTTGTAGTATAGAGGAGAAAATGTATTTTAAGCGTTATGACCTTTTAATTTTGAGAAGAAAAAAAGCAGCTAATGATACCAAATGTGGCTGGAGAATCTAACAGAGTCAGTTCAAGCAAGATAATATATTCCACTAGAGCAGTGTATGGATAATTCATTTCATGCTGCCACATTGCCAAAGGGCAGAATAGAAGTTCTACATGTGATGCTTCCCAAATCAAATAAATCAATGAAAGTGAATGGTCCCATATTTTCTATACTGTAATTATTTTTAACTTTCTTACTGCATTCAGTAAGCATAGAATCAATCCCAACAAGATCCTGAGACCGTGCAGCTTCCTAAATTTGAGTTTGAGCAAGTTTTCTGAATTCTGAAGACTGTTTCTCTAATATTAGTACTTTCTATGGAGAACTGAGATTTCCTTCCTGCCTATAAGAATAACTAAATCTATTTTGCTAGTGTTAAATACGTTCTTTTTTTCAATAATTATTTCTTCAGCAACTTAACCTAAATTTAATTTCATTGGTAATAACAGTGTGACACAATGAACCCTTGTCATTTGCCAAACTGTAAAAAGTCCATGGCAATTTCTAGGAACCATGTTGAAGAGCAGCCTACAATATATATCATCACAAATCCAGCAAGACTATTTAGTCCTAAATGTAACACCCAGCATATTTTGCCTCAAAAGCTTACATCCTGCTAGCTACACATGAAGTGTTGAGACATCACACTTGACAGAACATTTTCCATGTCTTTTTCCCAAAGAGCAGCAAGAAACTTACCAGGAACATGGGAATAGATAGCTCAGAGACAGGCAAAATAAATCTAGCAACTGAGCATAAAGATGATTTAAAAGTTATTTGTCTCTAAATTTGCAGCTGCACGTTGGCTTGTGCAGCCCAAGTTTCTAGTAAAAAGGGCTATTCTGAATTACTCCCTGCAGTCACAAAAATATTTTTGCAAGGTGAGTCTTCAGTCAGCAAATTCACTGGACTGCTTGTGCAACTGCACAAACATTAGCAGTGACACAAAGAGGAGCAGGGAAGGACACAGATAGGCTATCATCTGATAGAAGGGTGGGACTGTCATCTTGGCCAGCAGATCGTGCAATCCAGTTGTGAAAACACCTCCAGGTACTCTCCTTAGAGAAACTGAACAAGGTTAAAACCTTTTTTTTTCCCCCCTCTCCTTACTCACAAGGGAACTTCAGCCTTGTTGTCCAACTTATTCCCAGCACTTCACACTACCATTCCAGCAGCCAGGATCAAAGTCTTCTTAACTTACACCCATTAAATCCAAACACACTCCAGTATATTTACCATCACCCAAGAATGCAGCATGACCTTATTAAAGGAAGATTGCATGGACTCTCCCACCCTTCCCTTGTACTTCCCAAAGAGCCATTAGGAGTTCAGAAAGATACATGATGGACAATGCCTGAGTGAGCAGCAATGCAGCCTACTTTTGATCAGGTCAAAACCTCTTTTTTCACATATATATAAAATACTCATGAACGAGGCACAGATAAAAATATGAAATCTGGCAAGTCATTTCATAGCTTCTTTCTCAATGCTCTTTTCTACTCTTTAGATGGGACTAGCTAGAAAGTTTATTTTTAAGGCCTTGCCTCCTTTTCTAGTAGCCAAAGCCAATTCAGTGAAAGTAAATGTAGTGCAGTTATTTGTATATCTACATAAATGTACAGTACCTCCCATTTTCTTCCAGGAAGGAAGGAAAAAAAGTTTCAGTAAGGCTGAAAAGTTTTGTAAGAAGGGCATTTTAGGTTTATATTCAAAATCACCTTTTAGGAATTGATTTTTTAAATTAAGTGATACTTCCCAGACATTTCACTTTGAAGAGAATTTTATTTGATTAGTTTTATACTGTTCTTGAATGGGAAATAAATTTTGAGATCACAGTATTTGGTATAGAAAAAATCTAAATCTCCCTCAGCTCTATTTTAATAAGTTTCCCAGCTTAGCAGAAGCAGCTACCATATACTTACTTTAAATGGCCTTACTAGTTTTATATTACAGGATACTTCTATTTCTCAAGTTATCTGTTCACTGGAACACAAATTGCAGCTTGCCAGCCCCTCAAAAACATTAGAAACCACAAAGGAGTGACTTTAGCACAAAACAAAATTCTGCAGTAAATCAAAGTTCAAAACTATCCATTTATAACAAACCAAGCTGATACTGCTTCCCAAGTTAGGCACATGGAAATACTTCCTGGATTCCAAGTGTTTCCAAGACAGCTTCCTTTCTGGTACATCTAATTACTGCTCCTGTCTCTGAAGCAGCTCATTCGTTACTCTCAAGTCAGTGTATCTTGTCTTGTGACTTGGATATTCACATGGATTTTGTCTCACTGAATTACCAGATAACCACTGGAAAAGCCTAGTGACAAAGGCATTTGCACCTTTAATTGTATGACAACAACTCTTTGCTCTTACTATTAAGAGGTAAAAGCTTAACCACGTACATGTACATCTGCTGAGTCTCAATTACACAGTCAAATCAGGGAAGGACTTCATTCACTTATGATTCACATTCATTTATGATGAAATGCTTCATCATACCTCAGATATTTTCCTAAGATGTTGCAATCCATTGTAGTCCTTTTTTCTGTTGAATCACTACATTTAAGTGACATTAACAGCCTCAAACAGAATGCGAATGATGTTAGCAGCACACTTCTTTTCAAAGGACTGAACCTCTATGGACCCTTTTTGGAAATGTATTTTTCTGACTCTCTCCATTTGCTCCCACAGCAGACTTAAGTAACATCTTGAAAATCCTTGTGTGATGTATAACACAAAGGCTTCTTAAAAATATTTCATTGTACCATGCAGGGACCACGCAAGCTGTGTGTTAAGGAGATGAACAGTGGCATGGCAAAAAAGCAGGCCTGGCTCACAAAGAACAAAAGAAAAGCCTTTTATGCAGCAGTGGCAGCTGACAGCTTCAGAGATGGAGTCAAAAGTCTACTGCAGGTAAGCTTTTTGTTTACAGAACACATAGAAGTTTTACATCAAAGCTCCCCTTTATGTAAAGCTTTACCGTCTACTTGTTAAGAAGTCCTATGTACTATATGGATAATGTTATAAACAGAAAGGGCTTTCTGGGGGTACATGCATATTCTATTAAAGGTTATTTCACAAAGAAATCTAGTTCTGAGCTGTGGAAAATAGAGACAAGGCAGACTGATTCTCCCCTAAATTAACAAGACATAAAAAAAATAGAGGTGTCTATAGGGCAACATATAAACGTCTGCGCACCAACGCTTGGCACACTTCAATTCTATTTTTTGGTATTATGCAGCATAGTAAGTGTGTAAGGATATTTTTGTGTTCATTGAAAACTGAAAATGTGAAATATATATTTTCTGCAAACAGAGAGAAGGAGGTTTAAATAAAGAGTCTGCTATTTTTTTCTATTGCTCTAAGAATACAGCAGATCATTTCTAACAATCCATTTAAAATTGCCTTAATGAGGGCTCAGAAGTGTTTTCATATTTCCCATCTCCCTCACAGACATACATGAATATTTATACATACAGGTACTGTGGCAAAATGTAGAGAAAATTCTTATCCTTTGCACAAAATACACTACAGAAATACACTAAAATACTCTGGGTAACAGTCACCTACTGGTAGCATACCAGGGCTCTTTGTACACTTGCTGAATGGACAGGGCAACTGAGCAAGATGAAATATTATTAATAAAGATCTCTTTGTTCTATTGAAGTCTCACAGGGATGCTTCAGCCTGGGTTTATACACTGCCACAGTAGGAGACCCTTCTGATGTTTTTGAGAACTGTTAAGAGTTTGATGAGCTCTTCCTTCCCATTACTACTTAAATACTATTGCCAAAGTCAACCACTGGACCACAAATAGTTGCCTTCCAGCAAACAGAGGGATAAGCATACCATGACTGTAACCTAAGCACATCTGCATTACTTTGCCAACCAGATATTCATTCCTGTGTGAACAATGCTACTCAAAAAAATCCACTGAGGCCCCAACAGTTTTACCTTATTTTTTTTTCTTTTTGCTAGTAGTGAAAATTGGCAAATGTAATAACTTGACAAGTAGGTGCTATTTGTAGGTCTCCTCCTGACGGCTCACAATACATAAAGTATTTAGATATCTATAAAAATCAGATTAGCTGCATCTAGATATGACAATTTGTACTTGTTCAGGTTTTAGCATCCAGGCCCAGTTTTGGAGGCAATCTAATTAATCTTGACAAACCATTTGTTCTTCCTGTTTCTAAACCATAATCTATAAAGCATGCTCCGTTGATTTTGGCTAATCTTTTGGAAAGAATACAGCAAATAAAACAGCAACAGTTTCTAATTTCAAGGTGAAAAAAGCCCTGTTCTTAAGAGGGCATGTCTTCTCTGTGTATCTGAGGTGTTTTAAGAGACTTCACACTCAGTGAATATTCCAAACCTGACAAAAGCTTTATGTTATGTTAGAATGAGCATACAAACAGTGGCTGAACTCTCTCTTGATTCCGAGTTATTGAACCATTTTACTAAGAGCATGTCAGAAGAAATGCAAATGAAGGCTAATTTAGCAAAACCACATTTCTGTCATCTAAAATCATTTATAGTTAGAATGATTTAGAGCTAATCTTTCAGCTTTCTGCATGGGTATGAGCATGAAGGACATTCATGAAATGCAATCTAGTTGTAAGTGTCTCCAGAACATTACTCCAGTTATCTTTTGCCATTACTTTTCATTTGCAGTAAAAGCATGTGTGTGTGTACCTTCACAAGCAATGTTTTAATATTGTTAGGCCTCAGGCTTGGGTAGAATGAAACCAAATACCTTGGTGATTGGATTTAAGAAGGACTGGAGAAATGCCCCTGCCACGCAAGTTGAAAACTACGTGGGCATTATACAGTAAGTCACAGTTCAGCATCCTATTTTTTACTCCCCCTAGATTAGATTTACATGGCATTTCCATACAGAACTTGAGGTGTAGAAACAACGTAAGAAAATACCTACAAATCTGAGTTCACACGTGCTAGCTCTGTAACAGAAGTTTCTGCCCACTAAAAAAGGCTCCCTGGCTTCCCACACCTAGCAACATCTGCTTAGCAAACATCTGGCACTGCCAGAGTGGATGTGGCTTGACAGTGCTACATAAAGAAGCTGCACTGCTGTCAGCAGTGCTTTTGCAGAACTATTTTTTTCCTGTTTTCCTATTTTTAGTGGGCAGGAACTCAAGGAAAAACAACTCTAATGTATGTACATGGGGAATAAGAGAACATCATGGAATTCTTCTTTTAAGCATAGGAGACAGAGAAAGAGCCTTGCTTCAAATCTCATGTGTGTGTAAGGCTCAGAAGCTCTGTGGGTTGGGATTTAACTAGGAAAGAGTAATTTAGAAACAGGCTTCTCATAGATCTTGGTCAAAATTCACCTGTAAAGCTGGAGCAAGTTAAAAAACAACAAAACCCACCTCAGCTTTGTTATTTCCTCAGAGAAGGAAGAAAAAAAAATTACTCAATGGCTACCTAGCTCCTAAAACATGTTGTCAGAAAGACCCATTTCAGGAATGGCCCATCTGTTCCAATGACCAGTGACACCATTTTTTCAAATGGGGGGAAAAAAGTGGATAGTAATCTACTTAATCTTCTGCAATTTTACCTGGAGCAGTCTAGTACATGGCAGTAACACACCTCCCTGTGAGCACTAATACCTCTACTGATTAGCTTAAAGCAGCATCCCTCATTGACATGCATCATGCAAAAAGGCATTTATATATTTTTCCTTTTCTTTCTTTTCAGTGATACCTTCGATTTTGAGCTTGGCATGATTATTGTCAGAATTAGCCAAGGATTTGATATATCTCAGGTCCTCCAGGTTCAAGGTATGTGATGACTGAATAGTTGAATATTGCTATTCACAGGGACAGCATGAGAAGGAATATGACCAATGCTATTGTAGTCACTCTTAGTTCCTACACCTCTAACTTACAGAGTTCCTCCTTGCTTCTGCATTTTCAATCTCACACAAAATCCTTGCTGAAGCACTGGCTTCAGGTGACAGAAGGAGGCCAAGCCTCACACATTAAGGGGCTTTGCACCAAATAACTCTCAGCACAGGCATAGAAAAAAAAACCCCAAACAGTAACATTATGCTGTGCCACAGCCACAAGTTAGTCTGCAATATATTTCCTTCCTTCTTTTGGTACACTTTCCTTCCTTTGCCTACCCAAGATCTCTGGGATTGGCAGGAATCAGGAAGCTGCACTTCTGGTACCACCTCTGTGGAACACTGGAGACCAGAAGTTTCCACCCCTGTAAAAATCTGGAACCCATTGGAAACTTCAGTTCTGTTTTTCACCTTTTTGTTGATTCTTCCTTCGATTAGTGCTGCATATCTCAGGGGGAAGGGAAAACTTCCACTATACCACAACCATTCAGGGAGAGATGCCATGTGGGTGGAAAACAGAGTGAGACAGCATGCAGGCAGCTGCACCCAAATGAAGGGATTGCGAGAGCCACATACAGTGGTGGCCTTCATATTTCCATTTGCTCTTCCATGACACAAAGGTCTTACTGGTTCCTCAGTACTCTGAGGAGGTAATGACTCCATATAAAAAAAACCCACCAGAACAATTCTATAGGTTTTCAGTACAATAATTCTCCCACTTGAGCAGACAGATACAGCCTAAACCTGGACATGACTTCTAGCATCCTTTGTCCTCCCTACCAGAAAAACGTTTTGTATTACAAATGACTTGAATAAAAATCTATAGACAAGGAACACAAGCAGCCAGGACAAGAACGGCGACTCTTTGCTGCCGCCTGCTGCAAATCCATCTCCAGCGAATCCTGGGACACAAACTGCTCAGAACTGCTGGGAAGAACACCCAGAAAGGATCTAAGGACCTTAGCTAATTAAAACCAACATTTACTCGCCATTAAAGATGACGAATTCTAAGATGTGGCAATCTACAAAAGCAAATCACCTCCTGGAATTAAAAAGTGGCAGAGACTCCTTACAGGAATAAGGGTAGGCAAACATTCCCCGAGCAGAGTGGCAGCTTGATGTCCATGGAGAGCTACAGAGCAGGAGTATGGGCACTTCCGAAAAAATTCCAAAAAAAAAAAAAAAAAAAAAAAAAGAAAAAAAAAAAGGATCATTGTGTTCTATTATACTTACTGCAGCATTCTGTTCAATAGAGAAGCTTTAGTTATAGTTTTGAATAATCATTTAGTTCCTATCATGTCTAAAGAAATTATATCTTTTTTTAATAGCAATTGAAAGTGCCAACAGAGCTACTAATGCCTAGATAGTGAGTGCTTGGGGAATGTTTTAAATGAAATTACCTCACTCCTAGTTCATGTATTACTCAAATAGAAGTTATCCTTATGAAAAAGGCTTTCTGCAGGCAAATGCCTAGATCATATTAATTAGCACCTCATCTTAATATATTCCATGATAACACATCGTGCCTTTTTCTCAGCAGAAGTCTAATATTGCTAAGTAAAACTGTTCTTTTATATTACTGAACTTACAGAACTGGTTAGCTAAACCTTACAGCTTTGCAGCAAATGCTGAAAAAAAGAACCAAACAAAATGCTCAAAAATATTTCAGCATAGAAACTGATCACAAGCTCAGCATCTTTCCATATTTCTGAGATTCTCAAAATCCAAATCAATGTGACCCTTTTCTTACAATAGGGACCCAAGGGTTAGAGCTCACTACCTCAGCCTTCTCACATCAGGAAAACAGCTTTACTAATATGTTTTAAAATTCCTGGGGAAAGAAAGAAACAAACAAACAAAAAACCAATTACACAAACACACAAACATAGCTCAGTAAATACTATCTCATGTAACTACAAAATACAGTATACTGAATTGAATCTGCAAGAGACAATCTGGTAGCAGCTGAATAGCACCTTAGGACACAGCACAGCTGTAGGGATACGTACCCTAAGTTAGGGCTTCTAGAGATGAATTCACCTTCCTCCTTCCTACTGGTTTACAGGGATAAAGCATTTAAAAAGAGTTTTTCCTTCCAGCAGCTTTATGTTTTGTACAAAGTACAAGACCAATTACATCACTATCAGTATTTCAATGAGTGATTTAAAACATAAAATGCTGTGTTACCAGTTCCCTTACTTTTCCCAATATACAGAGGAATTGGAGAAGCTGGAGCAGGAAAGACTGGCACTAGAAGCTACCATTAAAGAAAATGATTTTGAAGAAGGAAAAAGTGGCATCTGTGGATTCTTCAGAAAAGCCACTACACTCAATATCTCAAAACATGAAATTAAAAAGGGTGAGTTCCAAAATGACAACTTCTCCCCATCCCTTCAGTGCATCCCATCTTCACCAATTTATGCAGACTGGACTTCAACACTATGGCAAAAACTCCTGAATCACACAGAAGCCCCTGGAACAAAACCCCCTCTGTGCAAACCTGTCTTGGTGACTACAACCTTGTAATGCAGAACCAAGTGAACGCCCTCTAGCAGGACACAATACCTCATACAACACAAATTTCCCTTCCCCAAGTCATGTTAGATGTGCTTCTCAGCTTCCCTTGAATTCTATTTGCCACAAACAGCACATGGTTACTACAGTTTGAGAAATACAAAGCCAGTTGGTTTTGGGTTGGTTTTTTTTTTTAATTTTCTTCATAGGGTGTTTTTAAACAGAAGCTTTTTTCCTCCCCTTTAAAATTAAATTAACATATGCACAATATCAGGGAACAAGCAGGGAACGTAGCTTTACTGAAAATACACACATAAACCCAGAACCTAGCTGAAAAACAAGTAAAAATAGCACTAGTGCTCTATATTCTAAGCATAATTTCATAAAAATGTGCAAATGAAGGTGGTAAAAGTACTAAGAGTGTATGTACAGCATGCTCTCAAGTAACTAACATAAACACATAGGTGAGAAAATCAAAATTACATTTCAGATACAGTAAAATGATACAGAAATACAGACAGAATTCAAAGTCTCATTTCACAATTGCTAGGCTGTAATGATAATCACCTACCTGAAGCCATGCTTGTACGCAGACAATAATTTTCAGACTTTTCACCTGCAGAGACTATTACATCTGGCTGTTCATGCAGCTCCCACAGGTATCAAGAAGATCTACAGACTGCAAACAAAATGCCATTTTTCTTTACTTGGCAGACTTCAGTTCATTTTGCAAGTTTCTGTAGAGTATATATTTATAACAAATACTACAAGAATGTGCACCCGTTTCAAGTATGCCTTTTGATTTACTTTCAAAAGGTGTAAGGGAAATACATACTACACACTTTGGCTCTGTGTATGAGGTAAGTGATGTTAATAAATAACCCTGCCTATCCAGTTTTGCTTATACATTCATTCTTCCCAGAGGTGTTGCATCTCCCAGCATAGATGCTAGAACTGTAGAGGAAGCCAGTAACTCCATTAGAACTATCCTGTCTATACTGTACAAATACAGGAAAACCAAGCAAAGATTTTCAGAACCTCACGGATCAGAGTAAAACGTCTGAAGAAGCCTGTCTGCTCCATTTAAGATACTGCTCTGACATCATCTCTTTGAAATCTTTGAAAGGGAAGCAGTGATAAAGCCATTCCATCAAAAGATGGAATGAGAAGAGATACATGAGAGAAGACAGTGAGAAAAGGCAAGACCGTACCCTTTGCAAGCCAGCTAAACAAACAGCAAAAATCAAAGTGTAATTTACCAACTGACAGCTGAGCTTTTAAATGATGCAAAATTACACCATTTAGTTCTAAAAATCTATCAGATATTTTCCAATTGTTTTTTAAGACCTAAGTGAATTCTAGCTTATCTAAAAAGCTCCATGGAACAAATAATCAGATAACCATTGCAAAGATGTTTTAATCTAGTGACAAGTTGTTACACAAACTTTGGTTTTCACGTGTATTGCTATATCAAAAGTCCATAGCATCTGCACTGTACATTTCTTCAGATTTAAACTTCAGAAATGTCAGAAACAGGTTTTTTTCCTGAAGCTCTCTCCACCTGGCTCTGTAAAGTTACTCATTTCCTCACTTGTCAGAAACCCTTCTACATTTTTTTCCTCTTTACAGAGAGCACCATTAACACAATGCAGTCAATGCATGTGGGTGAATTCAATCAGAAGCTCCTAGAAGCCAGCACTCAATTTAAAAAGAAGCAAGGAAAAGGAACAATTGACATTTGGTGGCTGTTTGATGACGGAGGTAAGGAATTTAAGAACAGCAGACAGAGAAACTTCTGTGTTACCCAATATGAAAATAGACTTGGAAACTTGCACAAAACTATTTTCTTTTAATGTTACAAAGTCAATTTTCTATTTGGCTTAAATATTTCAAGATAAATTCATCTCCAACACTGCCTAAGTGAAGGACAGAATTTTTACCATGCAACGCACTAATTTGGTCTTCCTGCAATTTCATATGTTCTTCCAGGTCTAACAATCCTAATTCCGTACATTCTAACTATCAGGAAGAAGTGGAAAAATTGCAAATTAAGGATCTTCACTGGAGGAAAAGCCAATAGGATTGAAGAAGAAAAACTAGTGTAAATATAACTCTATTTGTTTTACTGTTTAAAGAGTCTGAACTGATGCTGAATATAATGCATATACAGCAGAACACTGGGAATTTCTCAGCACAACTGGTTTGTTGTAGAGTGGGCAGCATGAAAAAAAATCAAGTGCTTGATAGAAAGGTGTTGAGCTTACAGCATAGCCCCCTCAAGGCTCAGTGTAAATGAGCCAGTGTAAATGATTACCAAAAGAAACTCACATCCAGCGATTTTTTCCATTAATAGCTCATATTCCCTTCTCCAAGAAGGGCAGTCTGAAGTCTGTAATGAGAATATAATTACTTTTATGGGATTTACATGAGATAGTCCCGTTAACAGTAAGTGAAATTGCACATGAAGTTTCTCATATGAAAATACTATAGACAGATAGCTCATATAAATGTGATTAACCGTGTTAAAATGTAATGAAGTTAAAGTGCAAGTTAATCAACTTAAACACCAAGTTGATTTGACTTAGCTTTTGTAAAAGAAGTCTAGATTTCATAATCATCATTTGCCTTCAAGCAAATGAAAGGTACTAATATAACCTTATTTTCATTATCACGGGATGTAGGATCTTTGCTTCCAAAGCACTTTACACAGTAAAGGCACAGCCAGTTCACCATCAGTAGCACCAGGACAATTTGGGATGGAAGTCAGTAACTTCTTAACAAAGAGCAGCAGCACCATGTAGTGAGTTAAAACCAACAGATTTGACCAGAACTCTAATGGAAAACAAGCGAGATGGATGCAAAGCCAAGAGTTAGAATTTAGTCAGCATCTCTAAGGTTACAATGTGCTTCAGAAGGACAGCTGGCCCAGGGAGGCTTCCTTAAGCTTTTGCTTTCACATAAAGCAAACTTTACTCCGCTGTGGTTCTGTCAGTTATAAGGATTGCCCTAAAATTAACATTCTCTGTAGATCAGATTCACAAGTGTTTGTATGAACAATTCCTATCATTGGGTAAAAAGAACCTTACAGCTTTTTCAAGGACCTGCAGGGAAGTGTTCTTTGCTCCCTGTGCAGGGCCTGACAAAGCTTGGTTGGGAGGAAGCAGGAGGCTTTGACATCAAATGGGATTTGTTAAAACATGACAGATCTTCACAGAGGCATTCTGGCACCTCTGTATGCTGCCTGTCCTACAAAAGCCAGAGTGAACAGCGCAGCCAGTACAATTGACAACAACCTTGCTTGTGTCCAAGAAAATAGTATATGTATGTATTTCTACCTGAACACCACCCTTCCCCAACAATATATTCAATCACACACAGAAGCTTTCAAAGAGACACACCCAGAAGCCAGGTGGCTATTCCATTCTCTAGGCAGATATAATAAAACAAAATGCAAGTACAATTTAATCCATTGCATTTCCAATTCAGAAATTAAATTTATCCGGCCTTTTGCTAACGTGTAATTCACCAAATACTAAAGCCTTTCCACAGAAGATGAGACTTTGCTCAATTTGATGTTCAAAACAAGGATTGCCCCAAGGGTTATCAAGATTTATATAAGCAGTATGCTCTTCTTATGGAATAAAAAAGAGAAGTAAATTCTCAGCTCACAAGCAAATATGTATTTCTATCACAGTTTGGGCCTAGGAACTTTCTGACCTTTGCAAATTCCAAAGTTTACTTAAAAACAAACAAACAAACAAACAAAAAAAAGGACAGGGGAAAGGGAGAGTCAAGTATGCTTCAACTAAAAGCAAAACTGACGTAACCAAACCTTACTAACCTCAGCACAAAACCACTGAAAGCTATAAACTATCCCTCCTGCCAACTGGGCCAGAAAATTGAAGTATTTTCTTTTATGAAAATATATAAAGACAACATGTGAGTAGATCAATAGCAATACATAAACAAGAAAGATTCTGAAGGTATTGCACTTCAGACCAAATTTTCACCAACACATACACTGCCAGTGTTGTATACTCCCTGTGCACAGAATTCTGGTAATAACAGAATGACACAAGCCTTCTCTAAGTATTGGATAATTCTGTCCTACTGTATTTTGAATATTTTTCCTTTACAATTCAAGACTTTGCAAACACTTAAAGTACTACTTCTTTCTGTAAACACCCTTCCCTCTGTTATTCATCTCCATTTTCTGCGATTTTCATTGATCATCAGTTAAATGAATTATACTAGAGCAATCACATCTATCCAGTTCTGTAACTGGAAATTGAAACATTAATGCATTGAGAGTAATTTGTCATACAGTTAAAGATAATGAGACAACTGTGTTTGGTATCTTAACTCATTTATGAGTGCTCTTTGATGCAAGGCACTCAGAAATACAGTGATAAAATGTTCTCTTCTTTGTTTTCAGGATGGCTTCACTTCTAAGCAAATTCAGAATCAAATTCGCTGATATTAATATCATTTGTGATATCAATATAAAGCCCAACAAAGAGAGGTAAGAAACATTACCAAAAATCCATTAATTAGCAGCCAGCCTTTGTCAGGAACTTGTTCCTTTCATGTTGAGCACTAAAAAAAGCCAAAACACACCACAAAGAATAACACTGTCACTTTATTGCAATCATTTTCAAAGCACCTAGAGCAGGAAAAAGAAAAGAACCTTTTAACATTCACAACTAAAGGGGTCAAAACTATAGGCAGCCCTTTTCTTTATGTTGTAACAACACTTCATTTTAAAGTCTAATTAGAAACCATACTTAATTAGAAACCATACTTATGAGCCACTAATTTAACATGTATTTTATGATGGCTTTTCATATCTGTTTATGTTGCAAAAAACCTCCCTTCATCACATCATTCCACCAGTCACAGCTGTCGTGTAACTCTCTACCTCTGCCAACCCAGCCTTCTGGGTTTTACCATGAGTTCATAAACTTCATGTTCTTCTGGACACACATAAGCATACTTCTCCTTTCCCATGAAGACAGTGCTGTAATACTACTTTATCACACAAACATAATGAATGTTTAATGTTTCTAAAAATTAACTTATCTATAGAACTTTTGCTCTTAGGCAGAGATTCGAAGCTGAAAAAAAACAGTGCTCAGGAAGCTCCAACCATAGTTATACTAGCTAAAAAAATCATCTTCAAGTCTTGCTTTCTAGAGCATTTCTCTATAGAAATCACATGGGTCTTATTTAAGCCGAAGAGTGTATAGAAGGTTGCTCAGGAAATAACTGAATCCTAACTCAATTCACAATATTACTCCAGCTCTCTTTAGCGAGAAAATCTGTGGAAAAGTTCAGAAATGAACACAAATCTGAGCCCCAATGTAGCAAAAAAACCTACAGGATTTCCTTCAGCCCCTTACCACAGATTTATATCACCTGTTTTCTCCCTTTTATCAAAACTTAAGAGTAAAACTGTATCAGTCAGGTGATCGCTCCAGCTAATGCTAAAACAATAATAAAAGCTCAGTATTCATAAGAGCAATATTCACTGTTAGCATTAATCAATATACTGCAGTTTGATGGTCCTCTAGAATTTATGTCAGTATTTTTGCTACAACCAGGAAAACCAGACAATTCTCTGCAACAAATGCAGTATTTAATTATCCTCAACCCCAGCATACTGAAATGGCACAGACACAACCTGAGGCACAACACAGAAAGGAATGGTTAAAGATTCTGGATGTTTTTCAGCTACAATTACAGCCAGTGGGGCCTGCCATACAGGGTCTGAATTAAGTTAGTGAGTCCGTACTCTGCAACAAGGCCTCCCTGTAATTCCTGTTTCAGCTGGAAATTCTTTGAAGAGATGATTGAACCATACCGCCTCCATGAAAGCTGCAAAGATATAACAACTGCTGAGAAATTAAAGCGAGAGACTCCATGGAAAATTACAGATGCAGAGCTGGAAGCATTCAAGGAGAAGGTAAAGCCTTCCCTACCCTTTTACATCTGTACATTTTCTTGCACTCCAGATGTTTAAAGCTAACTACTAACCATCAGGAAAATGTGAAATACCAGATACATAATTAGAAACATGGCATGTGTGAACTTGTATTTGATATTTACAAATTGGATTTATAATGCAAATGCTGCAGATGTGTTATGATTGTATTATTCAGTGCACTGTAAGACCCTGGCACATTTACACGTATTTTCCCAGGCCGATGGGAAACATCAGAGCCCACATCAGGGCTCTGGCACATCAGAGCCAGCCAGATGAAAACCACCCCTGAACCAGAAGCCACATAGTACTGTGCTGAGCAACAGCAAATAAGATCTGCTGAGAGTTTTGTTAATGTCTCCAATGTCTGAAAGCCAGTATCTTAAACCTCTTACAGAGTGCACCTCCAAACATTCACCACTTTGGTAATTTTAGAACCAAATCAAGACCCTACAACTGATTTTTGCAAAGGCAAGATTTAACATGGATTCTTGGTTCACTGGAAGAATGAAGACTAGACCTGCCTACAATGCAGGAGCTCTCCCACAGATCAGAGGCACTCTAAGGCTCCTGCTGTTGGCTGATCCATTGAGTGAATTAGAGCCCGGGCTGCTCTTTAATTTTGTTGGAACACACCTTTTTACCAGTGAACTGCCAGACTTCACCAAGCCAGTGCCAAAAAGATACTGCAAACTCTTCCACCCATAAGAAGCAACATTTCTGTAAAACACAGAAAATGTATCACTTTTATTTATAGTTCCTGTTGGATTAACGTGAGTGTGCTGAGAGTTTAGTTATCTCCACTTTATGGTGCTGGTAACTTCCTCAGCACAGCAAGGATTTGAAGTTTGAGCTCAGAGCTGCTAGAGGTCACAGCCTGACATATTAGCATAAGCTGAAATCAATGGTGATTTGAGATAACACTGTATGCTACCAACTGCAGCAGATGGGAAGCAGACTGCTCACTGTATTACCCTTTTCATTTGATAACCAGCATACAGTTAAAGCAGTCGACTGTGGGCACAGAACTTCTGAAGTACTGTCAGCATGAATCACCAAAACTTGGCAGCTGGAACCATTAAGCAACTCAGTTAAAAAAAAAGAAAAAAAAAGAAAAAAAAAATATATAATCCCAGATATCCACTTATGTGCAGAAACAGTGAGGATACAACAGGAAAAGAAAACGTGATTAAGCGTGGTCTTACCTAGGTCACTAAGGAACAGGAAAAAAATCCCAAAGTTTGAAAGCAATCGTCAATACGAAAATGCCAAATCACTCTGTAAAATGAGAACAGCAAGAAAAAGTTTAGCTTACACACCTGGAAAGACATGCCTCTTATCTTCAGAAGGAAGACAGTTCTGGAAATTTTTCAGAGGACATTAGAAGACATTTAAAATCCAAGGGAGAAAAACCTGGCAGTAGAGATAAAGGGTGATGTTATAGGATGACTCTCATGAGATAACAACTGGCTGAAGTATGATGATTCTTACCTATGTAATGTGTAAAAAAACAGCAAAATTTTCTGTAGAGAAGGAAAATTTAAGGTCTGAATAGAGAAAAAAACCCCAAACAAACAGATTTTTACCTTCTCCAGGGAAAGAGAAAATAATTAAGACGATCAGTTAAGAACAGTCTATTTCCCATGCTGCTACCTTCCTGTACACAAACCTGTCTTGGTCTGTTATTCCCTGTGATTTGTGTTAAGTTACAGAAACTTTGAGGGTCTGAGCCTGACTATAACGTTATCGTGGCTGAATCCCAAAGTAACAGCCATCTATGCAATTTGTAAAAAGTCATGCAAATACACAGTACATTACATAGCTAGGGCTCACTACAGACTCCTGGTCTTTTAAGAGATGGATTTCTGGCAAGGTGCCCATTTACCTACTTGCATGGCAGCTGGACACTTACAAAACAGATGAATTAGCATATTAACCACCATTAAACAACAGCAGAGAAGAGTCTCTGCATAATTTCTGTATTTCATAGCCAAAGAAAAACTTAAGAACTATCTCTGAGCCAGCTCTAGTATGGTGTCAGAATAAAAATACAGTCCCCAGGAAATGTTACACAATGGTGAACGACTCTGGCCACCACATAACTACACTAATGAAGAAGCACAGCTTAGCTTCATATTTGGCATCTCTAACACTCTGGACCACAGAGCAGACATGGCTTTCAATGCTGCCAGAGCAACAGCAGAAAATCTTGATGGCAGTGGGTAGTAGAGAAAGTCCATAAGGCACCAGAAATGAGGATCACAGAGCTAACTAATCTTTTTCTTCTCCCCTCTTTTGTTTTAATCAGAGTTACCGCCAAGTGCGTCTGAACGAACTCTTACAAGAGCATTCGAGGGCAGCAAACCTTATTGTCCTGTGAGTTGCAAGATTTTGGTTCTAACTTAGAGAATAATCTAATGTGTAAAGGGATTCTGGACTAAAGCAACAGGAATGCTTGTGTTAATCCACTGCAGGCAAAAAAAAATCTTTTAAGTACCTTTTGAAGGATTTGCATATGGTCTGATGGTTCTCTGGGACTCCACTGAATATGAATTTTCCCCCATAACTTCTTCATAGCTTAAAACAAGGCTCTACTCACAAAAAAAGTGTCAGTAATGTAGTATTTGCACCCAAATCTACATGTTAAGCATTACACCTGCTTACTCATCTGCAGAAAACATCTGTTTCCCATTCTTTTCCCCCACCTAATTAACAACACGAAGTTAAAGAAAGGCTGCTCTTTGGTTTGCACAGAATAAATGGTGGTGTTGGCCATCATCTTCTTGGAACCCTGTAAAACTGAATACAGATGATGCAACTGCATAAAGAGAGGCCACCAGCAAAATTATTAAGAAAAAACCCAGAAATTTTCAGAATCAATTTTCAGATAGAGGCACATTTTTATACACAGCTTCAATAAATTAGTGTTTGTAATGTGCAGATAAACTCTTTTACCTCTATTAATTCAGTCTCCCAAAACAGGGGTGACCAAGGTAATGCTTACCATGAACTGACTCATACTTTAGAACTCCTATCTCACAGTAATTCCAGATCAGAAAATAAGCTGATGGACTACAAAAATGTGCATGTACTATATTTTTCTCCTTTTAAAAAAACATATTTTGTGGGGTCTTTATGACCCCCAAAATGCTTCTTTCCCAGTTTAAGGTTCAAACCACAAGCAGTCCATGTCCAGTCCAACTAGCCACATTAATGACAATACCAGGTAAGCAAGAGGTTGCAAGACTCAGGCATAATGGTTCCTCAGTGCTTTATAAGATTAAAACAATCATGTAGTCTAATTTAGAACATTCAGACTTGTATGTGAACAGTTGATGTTTTCCATTTAATATTAAGCAAGATGCATGTTATCAGTATTACCCCTGGCTTCTTTATGTTAACTTTATTTTTCTCTCTGTCTAAACAGGAGCCTCCCAGTGGCAAGGAAAGGAGTAGTGTCTGATTACCTGTACATGGCTTGGCTAGAAATCCTGTCCAAGAACCTTCCTCCAACCTTAATGGTCAGGGGCAACCACAAAAATGTACTGACCTTCTATTCTTAGAAAAAGATTAGTGCCTAGAATGTCTCTTAATTGATTTCAACATTTTTAATGGCACACTTAAGCAACACAAATCTAAAACTTAACTAGTTGACAGAAAAAAATTTAAAAATGCAAAGCATTGTAGTGAAGAATCACACACACAAAGTAGATGGTCCCTACTGGTGTTAGTAAAAACAAAAGAAGGAAAATCTACCTGTATCACATGAGGCAGCAAACATTTTGAACACAGAAAGAAGAAATTCCCCTAATTTTATAAGGTATTGAAAATGTTTTTGATATTTATCCTAGAAAGCCAAAATTTACTGCTGCAATGCAAAAAGCACTAAACCTATAAATAGTTATGTCACATGGCACTGTCATAGTTGCCAACAGACACACTGGAGGGTTACAACCAAATGTACCAGTTTGAGAGAGAGAAAAAACCTGTATGGTATCCATTCAAAGTGATAAACTGATACAAGGCAAGCAGAATACCTGTGATGCTGTGTAATTATAATATTGCCCAATTAAATCCTATGCCTACAGCAGCTGCTTTCATCTAAATAGTTCTACTAATTTATATTAATTCAAATGCTTCTAATTAACTGACAAACAAAAAAGTTACTTATATAATGATATCAACTCTACATGACCAGACTTCATAATGAATTTTCAAGCTCTGAAATGTAACAGAGCAATGTATGATTGCAATAATTAAATGTGGTAAGTGGATCTGACAAAGAAAATAATTAAATATTAAATATTCTGACTATTTTTGCTATGAATATTAGGGTTAATACAATCTGAAATGTACAGATTATACGTAGAGTGATTTATGAGATTAGAAAACAACAAAAACTTCATTAGTTGATTGAATGACTTAGTTTTGATTTATATAAAACATTTCTCTTATTTTTAGACTTTCTAAATAATATTCATTGTATTCTAATTTAAAATAAAGGAAATCCATTAAGTTGTGTAGTTTTTCTATTCAGCAATATTATTAGTACTTTATCATTTCAGCTGCCAATAAAAGCAGATTTTCTTTTTAATGGGGAAAGCTATATCCTATGTGCAAGCATTATTAGGTTAAAGCCCACTAAGCTAATTTAATTATTGCAGTTTTGCAACTCCTTTGCAGAGATCAACTGAAATCTAACCCCTGGAAAGACCTGAATTTCACTCAATGTTTATTTTAAAGCAGGCTTCAGCTTCCAGCTTTGCTTGAATTATTATAATTTAACTTGCAGAGATCTAGCATTCCATCTCAAAAAATGGCAAATACTTTATATTCATATTTTTCCAAGCTCAACATCAGCAACTCAGCAGAACATGTCAATGTAGCCCAATAATCCATGTTTTATTTTCTCCATCCACATTAAAGGCAAGATATTAAATAGTGGTATTTTCTCATAATGTTCTTCCTTCCCTCCTTACACATTTACAATCAGGCTGAAGGATCACCTTGCAGTTTAACTGCAAAACACACATATATGAGTTTCCTGCTATACTAGGTTTCCTGAACAGCTAATTCTCATCCTTTGCAGTGGTGTTAGCAGTGATATGGAAGGTTGTTAGATGCTGTCAGGTCCTTCCACCGTTGTAGAGCTACAGTGGCCACCACCCTTTCCACCACACCAAACAGATATAATCTGCATGTGGTACCCAGACAGTCAATAGAAAGAAAAAGAGCTTTTAGAGAGGCTGCACTTAGGCATTCTGTGTCTTTCTTACCACAATCTACAGAAGGAACTGGGGGAATTACACACCTGCATTAAACCCCTCAATTATGTACATAAGTGGGGATCATTTCCTAAATATTCACAAGTACAGTAATTCTCAAACTACAGGGACCATTGACCCAAACTAATCTGAGGGACCTAAGCAGATCCAAAACCAGAAGAAGCACAACTCGAACCAGCAACAGCACCTTCAACAATACTGGCACTTTTCTCTCACAAACACATCCCCGCAGACATTGCAGCAATAACTCCCAAGGGATAAGTTTCTAATAAACAGCCATCAAAAACTAAGTAGCAACACACACATCACTGTAAAACTCCTTGCTTACACCAGACTGATTAATTAGAAGACCTATCTACACAACAATATTGGATTTATAATGTGCAGCATCAACTGTAAATGCAACCAGACTTAACTACCTGAAAGTAAAGTGTTATTTCCTCAAATTCACAAGTAATTTTTCATGATTTCTGAAGTGTGTACATGAGCAATCTGGAGAGAATACTAATTATGGATCCTTAAATTGCAGCTCTGCTTGCAAAATTTTATTAGTCCACCTACCTCCTTTTGCACACTGTAACAGACATTTCCTCTTTTATATAAATTACATATATAACTGCTGAATGTTAACCATCAGGTGAATAACTGAATTCTAATTACAAGTTTTACATCTATAAAAAAACATGACTCTATAGCTGTCTAGCACATTTTGAGTGTTTTATCACACTAACAGCTCTGCAGGTTTATATAATCCAGCTTGATTTGATCAGCCATGACAAAAGCAAGCATAGATAAGGTGACCAGGGACATTAAAGTGTGAAATATTGTTGCTTTGAAGGAAGAACAAAGAATATTTTGAGTCTTCTTCAAAAAATCTAAGCATCCTGCACAGCTAAGCTTGTGCCTAAGGGCCTGTTAAAATGATCCACTAGTGCTGCTCTAATCAATGAATCTTAGCTTTCTCTCCTAATGTTAGTGGAGCTCAAGCAGGTTATCAAAAAAGGTATTTCATGATAATTCAGAGGATCCCCTTTCTTTAAATCTTTTCACAAGCACTGTCAAGTTGTCCATCTTGACTGTACAGCCCCAGGGCACAGTGTTCCATAATGGTAATGGGCATACCCACCTAAAGCTCCAGAACAGCAGTCTTCCAACACATCTCTTCACTTTTCCATCCCTAAGAGAGATTAGTTTTGGTTTTGTTTCATTTGTTAATTTTATTTTTTAAGTTAGCAACTACCAGTGCAAGTACAAAAGCTATCTAACAAAACAAAACAAAAACAAAACAAAACAAACAAACAAAAAAAGCAACATATTCTGAGGATAAACAGCTGCAGCTGCTCAAGCCACACTGGGCAAAGAGGATGCTGCTCTTTTCACAGGTTCTCTACTTAATCATCATAATCACACAGCACAAGGCTGCAGCCACTTGTATAGAAAATTTCACCCGTCTTAAACCTCTGCAATTTTCATTACAAATTTGAAAAGTACTATCAAAAGCCTTTCTTATGTAGGGAAAATATGACAGAATGATTGCAAAAGAATGACTGACCTTCATTCTCAAAAACTATAATTTCTCAGACATTCCTCATCTTTCTCTCATTTTCTACAATCCCACATAGTATTTCAAGATCTATCTTAAAGCAGAAGGAGCTTCAGCAACTGATTAGTAGTCTACAAGTAGCAGACATAGCAACAAGCAGGATGCAATAGCACTGAAGATGTAGATACAGGGCAAAAGGCTACAGAATTCTAGCTGTTACTGACTCATTTAACTCCCCATACCTGTTTGCCACCTCCCCTCTGGTAGAAATCCTGAATTTATCAGCAAAGCTGGTAGAAGGGAATCTGAGTAACCCTGAGCCTCTTCAGCCTGAACTTCAGTGATGTACCTCAAACTTCTACCTCAGGTCCTTTGCCATCAGGCTTCACTGAAGTGACTGAGAATCACCCCCAAAATCCCACTCTCTCCCCCTTGCTACTTGGTTGTAACTTCAGTCAGAGAGGCAATAAACTCTTGAGGTGCTGCAGCTGTTTGCCAAATGAGTGACTCAGCCCTCAAGTTACAGGTGAGGAAAATCAAGGGTTATTAACAGTGCAGTTCCCCAGACCACTGTCTAAACATCTATTCATTCTGGTACCTGGTGGCACAGCCCCTTGGCAGGTGTGTAAGCCCACCCAGCCTTCCTGGCCAGCACTGCTGAGAGAACCCCTTGCACTGGCCTTGATTCTGCTACAAAATATGGAAAACATTGCTGTGCCAGCACAAGAGCAAATTCAGTAAATTTCAGCTCACATTTGCCACAAATAACAAAGGATCTATACCCTACAGTCACACCATCGCTGGAATTTCATCAGAGGAAATTTAGTTTCAAACAAAATAAAGCACTAAGGTTGTTCTGGAAGAGAGAAAAAAGGAATGGCAAAATTCCATAGCCCCCCTCCCACTGTAGAGCACAACACACAAATAAAAATAGAAGTTAATTATAAATAAACAGCATCGTAGCAGCCTTTTAAATTACAAATCTTAATCACTGTGAGAGAGCTGCTCGAAGTGAGGCTGGGGTGAGGAATCTCTTCTAAAAACACAGTTCTTGTCTAATAAAAACACTCATTCAAGATCAAAACTTCAGTGGAGAGAATTTTATGGATTATTATCCCTGAAATAAGCTGTACTTTTCTTTCTGTGTACTTTTGCAGCCTCCACTCCTATCTCAATTTAGGTAAAAGGCAGATAACTTTAGTAAATCTCACTATTGTATTTCAAAGTCAGGAGGAAAAGCTCGACAGAGAGCAGCACTTATCAGCAATGAAGAATGCAGGAATGTTGAAAAGTGACTAGAGCAACCAGGACATTCCCAGGAGTGAGGCACATTTGCCCAGGCTTTGAGTACAGGATTAGGTTTTTTACATTGTAAAGATGAGGGAAAAGGTGACACTTTCCCCTTGATGAGTCCTACCAATTACTAAGACTGCAAGGCTACCTTGAACCAAGTGTAAAACTGATCCTGCCTCACTGAGACAGGCTGTTCAAAAAATTAATCCTTTTCTACACTATCACGCAGGATGTAGCTATAAACTCTATAAACCTCTGCTCGTATAAATCATTTACAATTAGGTATTAATTTGCTGCAAATCAAATTCTTAAAAACTTCAAGTGTGGGTAGCTTGCAGAATCACAGCTTTGTAGAATCATAACTTTGGTTGGAAAAGACCACCAAAACCCATGAAATGGTAACTCGTGAGATATTCTGAGCATGTTTTCCACGACAAATACACCGCCTCGTTCAAACAGTGCATGCCGTCGAGACTAGAAGCGCTGATAATGTAAGAAACCCCAAAGCGGGACATTCCCAGAGACACTTTTCTCCACGGGGCTGCAAGGGGCGGCGATGCCGCCCG